>JAJJWW010014843.1:0-368398 GCA_023531295.1 Papaver armeniacum | reverse complement strand
AAGAATTGCTCGATCTGTTATTGATGAGCAAACTTCGTGTTCGTGAAGGATGAGGCCGGTTCAATGGAATCGATGAAATGGGGTCTTTCTTTGTTGAAGATGGAGAGTAGATCGAATTGGACACAGTGAAGAACGGAAGATGAGATCGATTTGATCAGATGGGGTCTTGGTGGTTACAGGGATAGAGACCCATAGATGCGGTGATGATGTGGGTGAAGTGGAGAATGCTTGGTGCTTATTCAGTGACTGAAGTTTAGATGATTGATTAGGACAGGTTGAGTTCGATTTGGAGTATTAGCGATGATTGTCATGGGTTAATTGAAACTCAGAGATGAAGAATAAGGTCTTAACAGAGCAAAGAGGGATGGAGGTGAATGAAATGTGATGCAACTCTGGCAAGAATTGGAGTGGAACTGAAATCAGTGTTGGTGGTATTGAGGCTTGGGAGTGAACAGCTGAGGGTGATGGATGATGAAGCCTCAGGAGTTGAAGATGTTAGTGAGGTGGCTATGAGCTGCACTTTGCAAGAGATAGTTGGGGCCTGTGGTTGATCTGTTGGAGTTATGGGACTGTAATGGCAGGGTATGAAGCTACAAGGAGTGAGTGATACAGCTGCTAATGTAATTGCAGTACTAGGCCTGAGCAGGGAATGATGCTGAGATAAAGCTGGGTATGGCAGAGATGATTAACTCTCTTTGGAATGGAGTGGCGGGGTCATGTTGGTGCTGGTGGTATCCATGAGTAATGGCAAAAGGAGAAGCTCAGGTCATGGTACAAGTGAGGGCAGGATATGTTGGCAGATGCAGTGGAGCTTAACTTGAAGTTAGTGTTATCTGAATGAGCAGGTCGTGGAATGGAGTGGCAGGTCTTGCAGCTGTGTTGAGTTGAAAGCTAAAGATGCAATTAAAAGAGAGATGAGAATGGCAGAGTTGAGCAGGGCTCAAGTGCAGATAGTGAGTGTTGGTGGTGGCTCTGTTGATTGAGCCTGGTGGCTGTATTGGATTGCAGCTCAGGTTTGAGCTTATCAAGGTTGTTGTTGGTAGTGAGCTAGGCGTAAGGATGACAAAGTCAGAACTGAGCCAAAGTTTAGTTTGCATTACAGGAGGAAATGTTGCAAGTCGATGGAGTTCAAAGTCGTGGTTATGGAATGACAGAGATAGAGGGATGATTGATATTGGAGCAAGCAGCAGCTGCCAACTCAGGCAGAGTTGGTGCTGCTGGGATTGAAACTGGCAAGGCAGGTGAGAATGTGAACTCAGGGAAGTGCTGGTGACATGGTGGTACTGGGATTGAATTATGAGCTGGAATGACATGAAGAGCAGCAATGCTGATACAGGGCTGAGATAGCTTGCTGGCAACACCGAGTATTGAAATGGCAGTTTGCGGGGCCATCATGGTCAAGCACCAAGATTGTGCATCATCGAGTTCGGCCAGTGCAATGACTTATGGCACAGCAATCAGCTTTAATCACCGAGTCGATTCGACTCAGACCTCGACTCACACAACTCGGTCGACCTGAGTTGACTCGCCCGATTCACTTTGACCCGTTGACCCGACCGATTTGATTGATTGACCTGTGACCATGGCGGACTTTGCTTGGCCAATGAGCCGATTTCCGGCACTTTTCAAAGCCGATTTCCGCCACAATCCCAGTTTTCCTGACGATTTTTGGACATATTTTCTACACGGGTTTCTCACTCCCGTGGGCTTGGTGGACTTGCATCTAATGGACTTTGAAGACAAAACCTAGTTTTGGAAGGAGAGAAAGGTTATAAAAAGAGGAATTCTACAACTTTTGAAAATCTTATCATATCTCATATCTTTTCTTGGAACTTGGAGAACCGTTTTTGGGTTACACAACTAGGGTTTGCTTTTGTTCATCTTCTTCTTTATTCCTTTGATATTTTTGTGATGAACTCCATAGCTATGAGTAGCTAAATTCTTTATTATTGGTTAAGGATGTAGTCCGATTTCTAAAACTTGTGTCTTGCTTTATGTATTAGTTTTCTCTCTTGTTTATCGTTCAATTCTCTCATGGTTTCTATGATCACATGATTGAAGTATTGTGATAGGATTATGGTGTTTGATTAGTTAAGTGGCCAATTAATTGAACTTGCATCTTAGTCCATAGCTATTTTAGGGTTTTTCATCAAGCGATAACCTTGAATACGAGTAGCATGATATGTTTACGGTTTGTAGTGATACACTCTCGTAATCATATGTAGAGTTTGACCATTGTCCGAATTGTTTTGCGCAACGCATGACAATTGCATTGATTAGCCTATTTCTGAAACTTAATGCACCTAGGAATTGAACTTGATTAGCGCAAGGCGTTAGGTTATTCTTTAGGTAGAATTCACATACGCAGCCCTAATGTGTGTGTTGATGAACTTGAGAAATTAATAGATTATCTTGCTTTCTTGATTCTCTAGGCTTTTGATAACACAAGAGATTAAATCGTAATTCTATTCATATATGCAAACACATGTCTAAGATTGAAGATGAATTCCTTGACCAATATCTCTCTCCATTGATTATTCTCTACAATTTATTTTGTTTTTAATTACTTTTACTTGCTTAGATACAACAAACATACACCGGTTTTTCTAGAACCCAAAGTTTATAACAACCAACGCCTCTCTGTGGATACGAACTCTTCCTTACCTTGTGCTTTATTTAAATTTAGTGCGTAAGAAAGTGAAATTAATTTTGACGGATTGACACACGATCAGTTGCAGACGACAAAAAGAGAATTTACAGAGAATGTAGAGATGAAGAAGACGAAGTAAAAGAAAGAAGATATTCTTATGATGTATTTCTTCTTAAATAGACAAAAGATGATGACCGGTTAGCATTTAATGTCTTTGGTGAATAGGGGAATATTTAACACGTGTAAACGGTTATGCTTAATTCATGGAAACTCGTCATTTTAAAAATTTAGGGAAAGAAATGAACAAATGCGGCATTTTGAAAGTATTAGTTCTCATGATATTCTCTCCTTCGCAGAGAAGACATGAGAAGAGGCAAGATGTAGGATCGAATATCGCAACACCAAGACCCTTGCGAAATCCATAAACGACACACACGCGAAGATATCGCAGATGGGTAATATAAATGACGAACGGATGACGACAACCCAAGACGAAAGATGTGAAGACCTCGCAAGATTTAGGATTGTTGCGAGATTTAACATTTGAATACTTGCGAGAGTGTCGCAAGTCGATCCAAAATAAAGGACAAATTTAGTCTTGTCATCCACTATGTAATGTCCTATATAAAGAGCCGAACAGGGCTTAAGAAAGACAAAGATCTTTTTAGAAAGAGAGAAATTTTTGAGGAGAGAGAAAGTTTAGAGTAGCAATTATATTCTTGATTTAACTTCCTTCTTGTAAAATTTCTAACTCAATTAATAAAGATATTGATTGTTAATCTTAAAGATGTGTTGAATATTACGAATTCTTGTGAGGTGTGTATTGTAGGATTTCCTTCAATTACATGCTCCACTACCTCAATTCCATTCCGTCATTCTATTCACCATTTGTACCTGAACTGCAACTCAGTCACCCAGAATCACCATTTGAGTCACAGTTTCACAACCAACACCCTTGACTCGCAACTTCAAACCTAGCATTCATCTAAACCCTAACCAGCTTCAGAAATCCATTAACTTGTATCCTCAAGAGCAATTGAAGGCAACCCCTTCTTTGTATTTCATTCATGAGTTTCAACATCTCAGACTTCATTTCTTCAATCACCACCAAACTGCAACCAATACCACCATCTCAAACCGTTCCGGATCCATCTTGACACCGAGTTGTGACTCCATATCATCTCGTAACATCAATCTTGTTCTTGCCATCACCTCCAACACGAGAATCAATAGAATGTGACTCCAATTTACTGGTAACCACCAAGATCAAATTCATCTCAAATTCGAGTCTATCTGCTGCCATCTTTAAATCAAAGACAAACCCATGTTCTTAAACTTTCGCAACACCACAGACCCGTCTTCTAAATCACACCAGGACTCATCCTTGATCTGCATTCTTATGGTTCTTCTCTTCAATCAAAACCCTAATTGTAAATAAGAATCCGGAAACCATCACAGACCCATTCTCGAATCTCTAATTGCTTCATCCGAATCTTCACGAATTCTTCCATTGAACCCTAATCGATCTCCACTCTCATCTCTCGATTTAAACTCTCGGACAAAGCAGTAGCCATTGGTTTCGGGTAAGAGGAGTAAAAGCTAATGATATAATTGATTTTTAGGTTCTCTCGATTTTTAGGTTTACTCAGGAAAATGAAAGTGGATACATCCACCCAAGTAGAGTAGATAAGGGCCAACCAAGGATGTCTTTTCCTTGCTTCTCTAGACTAAGCTGCAATAGTTGGCTCGGCACGGCTCCGCTCCCAATAACAGTTGCACATAAAATGACGTTCGTGTCTTTTCGCTCCAAATGGACTCTTTCTTCTTCTTTTGTTCCAAATGACTCCATTGCACCTAATAAGCTCAAAACTAAACATAAGAGATGCAATTCACCAGGATAATATCAAAGAAAACATAAATACTAGATATAAAATTAGGTGTTTTACAACACCTATCAAATTCCCCCACACTTAGACTTTGCTAGTCCTCGAGCAAATTAAACAAAACTTATTATACAGGATACATACAACTTACGTGAGGGTTTACTAGAGATATACCCACAAAACCTACTTTTCCAACTTACTAGTTCTCCGAAATGATAGCATCCAACGAGTTAAGAAGACATAGAGATTCTGCACACTAGTCATAAGAAGTTAAACACATATATGAACACAATCTCATCCTTAAAAGTTGAGAGAGAAATAACCATCCCTTATCGAAAGAAATTCGGGTTCGGAGTGATCAAAAGTCTCGACTCTGCCTCACAAGAAAGGGTTTTATGAAGTTGCTCTCAATAATAAACAGCTTTTTTATGGGTCACACATGTGTCCAGGTAGGAGTGAAGAGAGAATCCAGCGACACCTTGAATGGTAGGAAGGCAAAAACCCTCCGAATTGTTTTGAAAACCCACATCTTTTATTCATTTTGAAAACCCTTTTTTTTATGACGATCTCTAAGAAAGGAAATCAACCACTTAACGAAGGTGGGAATATGCTTACTTACCTCGTTATCCGTTCGGCGTGCAGTTAGCACCACTCTCACAACAACCATAGAAACGTCTTCGGTCTTCAATCGGTGTCTTCATCTTCGTCTTCGGTCTTCAACTGTCGATGATAACTCTTGAACTTCGTAGAATCTTGACAATGTGATTCTTTCCTCTAATTCCTTGTTACTTGAAACTTCATTATAGATATTCTTCTTCCATTGGCTTTATTGAAAGAACAAAACTAAAAATGGACTAAACAAACGAAAATATGATACAATGGATTTTTTCTTTTTTTTTTTTTCTTTTTTTTTTGAGACAAGAAAAATAAAACAAATACAAAATGAAAACAAAACAAAATAATAAAACTAATAATGCACCTAACAAAATTTTCTCTTGTCTTTTTTTTTTGACAAGAGAATGAAATACAAATAAAGATTAAATAAAAATGCAAGTACAAAGGCCATGGTGTAAGTACTTACCGTTTGATTCTTCACAACTTGTATGTCTTGATATCATAAACTTCTCGAAATCTCATCCTTGATAATCTTCGCTCTTGTACAATAATCTTCAACTTGTTAAAATTCTGCTCCTTGTCTTGTTGCTTTACTTGAATCTGAAATCTGTTTATTTCTGTACCGTTGCTTGTAAACCTTGAACGTCTTCAACTTTCCTTCGAATTTGTGATGCTCCTCTTGTTCATGATGATGGTGTTTCTATGGACTTGTTGGTGTAGCGAGAGATAAATTGGATGGTGCTAACTGCGAACAAGATTACAAGTGGTATGTAAGTTAGCAATTCGATGTCACCATCATGGTTGATAAAAATAGCACTCAAGAGATCAAAATAGTGCTTCTATTAGTGGGAGGTTGGGTAGCTCACCATTCTACCGGGAGTTTACGTACGGTGACACACACTCTAAAAGCACATATTTAGACAGGTACAAAGAATTGAAGGTCGGTGCCTTGCATGATGTAACATAGGTAGTCTCCATTATAGGGGACCACTACTCTAATACCGAATTCAGTATGCACCTTATTTGCCACTGGCATGGTAAAATCCAACTTTAACTCTCATACAATTAAGAAACCCGACCATGTTCTCTGTCATCTCTAAGTTCAGTCACTCTTATGAGAATCTCGTTGTAATCTTAGCGACATGTATACTATGTGACTCTAAACTAACCACAAGTTGGAGTTTTCTTATTCACTATTTTACACAAAAGTTGAAAATTTCATGAAAATTTTACAATGAAAATGCTTAACCACTCCCCCACACTTAAACTTTACATTGTCCTCAATGTAAATTGAGTCATCCAAAGTAAGTCAAGGTGGGAAATTCTAACATGATAAAACGACAAGAAATCAGAAAAAGTAAAAACAAGACAACAAAAACTAAAAAAAAAAAAACAAGAAATACTTATCCTTAGGGTTGCCTCCCATTTAGCGTTTGGTTTAAAGTCGTCATCCCGACTATCTCCTTGCTTTCTATGACTCCTCCAGAGGGAGTACATCCACAAAGTTAACTCCTTCCACTACTTCGGAAGTGAAACTATCATAATATGGTTTCAACCGGTGCCCATTAACTTTAAGTTCTTTTCATGTAGCTATGCTACGAATTTCCACTGCACCATGAGAAAACACATTAGTAACAATAAAAGGTCCGATCCATCGTGACCTTAATTTACCCGGAAATAAATGCAAGCGAGAATTAAACAAAAGCACTTTTTTCCCAACGCAAAATTGTTTCCTAGAAATCATGTTATCATGAAATGCTTTCGTCTTTTCCTTATAAATGTGTGAGCTTTCAAATGCATCATTTCGAAGCTCCTCTAACTCTTGGAGTTGTAACTTCCTTTGCTTTCCAGCCCCATCCATCTCCATATTGCATTGCTTAATATCCCAAAACGCCTTATGCTCAATTTCAATGGGTAAGTGACAAGGTTTACCATACACAAGCCTAAAGGGAGACATCCCGATAAGTGTCTTGTATGCGGTTCTATAAGCCCACAAAGCATCATTAAGTCGCATGCTCCAATCTTTCCTTGTTGGGTTCACCGTCTTCTCTAGAATGGATTCCACCTCTTGGTTAGACACCTCGGCTTGTCCATTTGTTTGGGGATGATAAGGTGTTGCAATCTTGTGCTACACATTGTACTTCTTCAACAAGCATTGTAAAATCCTGTTTTTGAAGTGAGAACCCCCATCGCTAATTATGGCTCTTGGAATTCCAAACCTTGCAAAGATATTAGCTTGCACAAAATCTGAAACCACTTTAGAATCATTAGTTGGGGTGGCCTTAGCTTCCACCCATTTAGAGACATAATCAACAGTAAGTAAGATATAAAAATTCCCATGGGAGTTGACAAAAGGACCCATAAAATCAATACCCCATACATCAAAAACTTCAATAAATTGAATAAAAGTTTGTGGCATTGATTTCGGGCACCTAGATTTCCTGTTCTTTGGCACCTATCACAAGTTGTACAAAATATATATGCATCCTTGAACAAGTTTGACCAATAGAAACCGCTTTCAAGTACCTTGTGAGCGGTTCTCTTACTCCCAAAATGTCCTCCGCAAGCATAAGAGTGACAAAAAGACAAGATAGAATTAAATTCAGATTCGGGAACGCTTCTTCTTATTACTTGGTCACTACAATGTTTCCATAAGTACGGATTATCCCATATGTATTGGTTTCCTAACTTCTTAAGTTTGTACCTCTCAGCACGAGACAAGTTCTTTGGGATTTGTTTAGACACCAAGTAATTGACAATATCAGCATACCATGGTTCTCCAAAGGCAATTGAGAATAGTTGCTCATTCGGGAAACTTTCACGCAATGGGATAGCTTCCTTGTCCACATCAAGACGGCTCAAGTGATCCGCAACGGTGTTCTCAATTCCTTTCTTGTCCTTGATTTCAATATCAAACTCTTGCAAGAGTAAAATCTATCGTATGAGCCTCGGTTTCGCTTCTTTCTTCATTAGCAAGTATCTAAGTGCTGCATGATCAGAAAAGACAACAACTTTTGTACCAATTAGATAAGAGCAAAACTTTTCCAAATCAAAAACAATGTCGAACAACTCTTTTTCAGTGGTTGTGTAGTTTTGTTGGGCCTCATTTAACGTTCTAGAAGCATAATAAATAGCATGAGGTATCTTCCCCACATGTTTCCCAAGCACCGCACCAACCGCATAGTCACTTGCATCACACATGAGCTCAAAAGGCTTGCTCCAATCCGGTGGTTTAATGATAGGGGCTGAAATCAAAAGTTCTTTCAAACGATTGAATGCCGCCATACACTTTTCATCAAAGTTAAAAACCACATCTTTTTGCAATAAGTTACAAAGTGGTGATGCTATCTTGGAAAAATCCTTGATGAATCTTCGATAAAAACTTGCATGACCAAGAAAAGAGCGTATCTCCCTCACCGTAGTGGGAGGGGTTAAAGCACGAATAAGGTCTATCTTAGATTTATCAACTTCCAAGCCTTTAGAAGATATTATATGGCCTAAAACTATGCCATGAGTTACCATAAAATGGCACTTCTCCCAATTCAAAGACAAGGTTTGTTTCAACACATCGTTCAAGGATTAGAGACAAATTGTTCAAGCAAAGGTCAAATGAATCACCAAAGACACTAAAATCGTCCATGAACACTTCGATTATGTTTTCAACATATTCTGAAAAGATACTTACCATACACCTTTGAAAGGTAGCTGGAGCATTGCATAAGCCAAAAGGCATCCTTCTATAAGCAAAAGTACCGAAAGGACAAGTGAAAGTGGTTTTATCTTGATCCTTCGGCGCTACACAATCTGATTGTAACCTGAATAGCCATCAAGGAAGCAATAGTAAGAGTGTCCAGCTAAACGTTCAAGCATTTGATCAATAAAAGGCAATGGAAAATGATCTTTCCTAGTAGTGGAATTCAATTTCCTGTAATCAATACAAACCCTCCAACCGGTTTGCACACGAGTCGGGACAAGTTCATTCTTATCATTTTCCACCACCGTCACACCTGATTTCTTTGGCACTACTTGTACCGGGCTCACCCACTTGCTATCGGATATGGGGTAGATAACACCCACTTCCAAAAGCTTGAGTATCTCCTTTTTCACAACTTCCATCATAGGGGGATTCAAACGACGTTGTGCATCGTCCTCCAAACAGATTTTGTGAATACAAACGACAGGGCTTATACCCTTGATATCAGCAATTGTCCATCCTATGGACGTCTTGTACTTCCTTAGCACCCTTAGAAGTTTTTGCTCCTGTAAATCACTAAGATCATTAGAAACAATCACATGTAAATCTTCCTTGTCACCCAAGTACAAGTACTTTAGGTGATCGGGAAGAGGTTTCAATTCTAACTTTGGAGATTTAACAATTGAAGGTACAAGCTTTTCATCATTGCATGGTAAAGAAATAAAAGAGATATTATGAGTTTCCGAGCATCCTTGTAGTGAGTTAAGATCACCAAGGGCTTCCTTGACTTCATTACCACACTCTATACCATTATCCATGGATATAGTTAACACGGTTTCCAAAGCGTCATCACCATTTAATTCAAACACTTGTTGTGCCAATGTATCCATAACATCAATGGAGAAACAAGAGTGGACATCACTAGGATATCTCATCGTCTCGAAAATGTTGAAACGTATTGTTTCTCCATCAAACTCCATAGTTAGCGTTCCCTTATCCACATCAATAATGGTTTTCGCCGTTTTCATGAAGGGACGCCCAAGTAGCAATGGAAGACACGAGTCCGGTGAACCTTCATTCATCTCTAACACGCAAAAGTCAGCTGAAAATACTAATTGATTAACCTGCACAAGAACATCCTCAACAATACCCATTGGGTAGACATTAGAGCGATCGGCTAATTGTAATACAATTCCAGCCTTTTTAAGATGACCAAGATCAAGTGAATTATACATTGATGCAGGCATAACATTAACGGATGCACCTAAATCCAACATAGCTTTGTTAAATGTAGTGTTACCAATTGTGACTGGAATGTCAAAGCTATCGGGATCCTTGCACTTAAGTGGGAGTTTGTGTTGTAAGATTTCCGAAGCATTCTCCCCCACACTTAGCACTTCATTACCTTTTAGCCTTTGCTTATTGGTACACAACTCCTTCAACACCTTTGCATACTTTGGAACTTGCTTAATAGCATCAATGAGTGGTATGTTCACATGGATCTTCTTTAGAACGTCTAAAATCTCCTTTTCTAGTTCCGCCTTCTTAGAACTTGCAAATCTGCGAGGGAAAGGTATAGGAGGAACATAAGTAGAAACCGGAGTTTTAGAGTTAGGACTAGGTACCTCAGAAGTTTGGGGAGAATCATCATTCTTCTCCTCCAAAACAGGTTCCTTTGGTGTTTCCACCTTGCCCGAATCAGTAACTTCGGGTTGCACAAGTTGTGTACCACTTCTCAACGTAATAGCATTGACACCCTCTTTTGGATTAATAGGTTGAGAAGGGAGTTTCCCACTATTTTGTGCCTTCAATTGGTTCAACTCAATATCCATGGAGCCCATTTGTGTCTGCAACTCCTTAATAACACTCTTAGTTTCCTGCTGACTTTCTTTAAACATGGTGGAAATGCCTTGCATCATTGTTTGAAGCTTTAAATCGATATCGGAACCTTGATTTTGCATTGATTGTTGTGCTTGTGGTTGCAGAAATTATTGTTGTTGTGGTTGAAATTCACTCGGACGGTTGAAAGTAGGTTGTTGGACTGCACCTTGCTTGTTGGCATAGCTAAAATTGGGGTGATCTCTCCATCCCGGATTGTAAGTGTTAGAGTAGGGATCATACCGTCTTTGTTTATTTGGAAAGACCGTATTAGCTTGCTTGTCTTCATAAGCTTGAGAGGAACTTGGTATCACCGCGGCTGCAACTTATTGCATCATTGCTGTCATGTTACCCATTTGTTGACGAAGTTACTCGACCTCGCTCACTTCATTTACTTTCCTAAGAAGCACATCTGAACCACGACTCAAGAACTGTTGGGAGTTTGCTGCCATGTTTTCAATCAACTCTCTAGCTTGTGCCACCGTCTTGCTCACTAGTGCACCACCACCCGCAGCGTCAAGAAGATTCCTATCACTTGATTGGAGCCCTTCATAGAAGTATTGGATGATCATAGCGTCACTAAATTGGTGGTGATGGCAGCTTGCCACCAATCTCTTGTATCGTTCCCAACATTCATATAAGGATTCTCCCACATTTTGCTTCATCCCACAAATTTCCTTGCGAATTTGAGTAGCCTTTGATGCAGGAAAATATCTCTCTAAAAAGAGTTTCTTCAGCCCATTCCATGTCGTGACACTTCCGGAAGGAAAATAGTATAACCAATCCTTAGCATTATCCATCAAAGAGAAACGAAAAACTTTCAACATTGCACCATCCGCCTCAATATCCGCTGGAAGCATGGCCATGACAATGGTGTGGAAGTTCATAAGATGCTTGTTTGGGTCTTCATTCACCATGCCATGGAACTTTGGTAATTCTCTAAGCAACCCCGACTTGATCTCAAAAGTAGAGTTTGTTTGAATACACCCCTGTTGTGTATCAAGCCTATGAGAAGCCAAGTCCTTAAGTGTACGATTTGCATCACCCATTGCTTCTTCTTCTTCAACTTGTGGTTCGTCTACGAATGGAACCTCTTGTTCTCCTTCTATTTGTAACTCTTCTTCCACTTCTAACTCTTGATATTTTGTTGTGTCTTGACTTGGTTGGAGTATTGTGCCTCTTCGAGTAGCTATCCGGCACCTTGGATAGTTCCAATCTTTAGAAGCCAGAGATTAGGTACCTGAAAACAATTCTCGCAAACAAGTGAGAAACAAGACAAGAAAACAAAAAACAAAGATAAAAGCAGAAATTATAAAAAGAAACTAAAAACTTAATAACAAGCCGTATGCCTCCCTCCCAGTTGGCGCCAAAATTTGATCGGTTGTCAGCCGAGCAAAAATAATTTCACTTTCTCACTCTACTAAATATAAATGAAGTACGTGGTAAGAAAGAGTTCGTTTCCACAGAGAGGCTTTTGTTGTTATAGAATTTCAGTTTCTTAGTAACCAAGGGGGATTTTTGTTTTATCTAAGCAATAAAAGTAATTGAAAGCAATAAAATAATTTGAATAATCAATAAGGAGAAGATATTGGTCACGGGATAGTATCATTCACAAACATGTATTTTCATCAATGACTAGAATTGAAATTTTAATCTCTCATTTACTAAAAGTCCTAGGATACCTTGATTGCAAGAATATCCCGCTAATTCCCTGATTTCATCACAACCACATTAAAAGATGTATATGTGAATTCTTCCTAGAAAGCAACCTAAAGTGTAAAAGCACAATTAGATTTAACTACCCAAGAGCATTAAGTTTTATGGAATAGATTAATCAATGCAAACGAACGTGTAAAAGCACTAATCCGTTTTAACAAAAGTTATGATTCACTTGTGACTAGTAGGATATATCACTACAATCACTACCCACAATTATGCTACTTAGAATCAGGGATAAATAACTTTTTCGTATTGAAACCCTAATATAGCTCTAGAGATGAATGCAACTCGGATTGATTCCGGAATCAACCTAACAAGTATTCAAATCATATAACATTATTAATTGTGAATCACAAACAATAAATTATTGAGACAAAACTAATTCATAGATTCAAATAACATGTTGAGAAATCAACTTTATCCCATAACCAATAATAGTTGTTTAGCTACTCATAGCTTTTGAGTTCATCATAATCATAATCAATAATAAAATAATGAAGAAGATGAAAAACAAACGAGAAGTAAACCCTAGTCGCCGCTCTCCAAAACTTCAAGTAGAAAATACATGATCTCCCAAGTTGTAAAAAACTTTCTCCTTTTGTAGCTTTTCATCTTTCCAAAACTATGTCTTCAAAGCCCAAAGCCCATGTGGTCCACCAAGCCCATGTGTGTGCAAATACCCATATAGAAAATATACCCCAAAAGTGATCGCCGAAAATCTGGTAAAGGTGCCGGAAGTTGGCCTGAAACGTGGCCGGAAAAGAAGTCAGATAACCGGCAAAGTCAAGTCGGCCATCGGTCAACTGGGTCAACTCGGTCAAAGTCAGCCTGAGTCAAATCGGGTAGTCAACTGAGTTAGGTTCGAGTCGGGGCTGAGTCTAGTCTTCTGGCTCAGCTGAGTGGGTTAGTTGCCAAGCCAAAGCAGTTTGCACATGCCATGACCTCTGTTGCACCATGATAACGCATTATGGCTTCAGTGTTGCACCTCATGCCCGCCATTTCACCAGCCTCCCATTCTCGCACTTCTTGTCTATCTGCACTTCACATACATCCTCAGAAACACTCCATCCTCTCATAACCTGCAATACCCATTCCATGCATGCCTTCAATATTAGCAACAACACCTTCTTTTACTGAACTTCCGGCATAAAACCAAGCTCAAGTCGACCACCAGAACTCAGTTCACAAAATCTGTAGCAAAACTGGGTAATACTCAGGTCAAGAACTTTCCGAAATAAATCCAGGCTCGAGCCAAAACTACCAAACACTAAGCCATCTCTGTCATGTTCTTTCAAGCTTCGAACACCTCTCAAAAAACCCCTGTAACTTGAGTTCATCCCTTGTACAGCTGCAATGCTCATCACTGCCAACTTCAACCACTTGCAACTCAGCTTCCTAGCACAACACCTTAAAGACTGCACTTACACAAATCTCTAATGGCATAGCAATGCATTCTGTAACTTCAACACTACAATCATCTCCAGCCTTGCCACCTTATTTGCAACTTGTAGCATCTAAGTGCATGCTCAATTGCAGTTGCAACACCACACACAACCACATTCAGTCGCCATTCTATTGCAGCATCACTTCCAACTAGCTCAAGTTCATCTTTGCAACATCAAATCTGCACTCAAGCCATAACTTTCATGTAAATCAATTCATAAGGCTAACACTACCTTCTTTATCCACATCACAAACACACACAACTTCTCATTCTTTGTAAACCATTCCACCACTGCATTGCCATTAGCAGCAACCCTTGTCATTCTCAGATTTCAGTACCACCTTAAATAGCCTCATTTGGGTTGCAATCATCAGCTCATTATAACCACTGCTGCATCAGACTTGCGGCTTCCAGTTGACAACAACATCAACTTCATTCTTCCCTGTACAAACCCACAACTCCTTGCAGCTGTGTGTTGCATCTTCTCAGTTTCAGAGCCACTTACGTTGACAACTAGGTTTCAACAACACAACCTGCTCCACTACCTCAATTCCATTCCGTCATTCTATTCACCATTTGCACCTGAACTGCAACTCAGTCACCCAAAATCACCATTTGAGTCACAGTTTCACAACCAACACCCTTGACTGCAACTTCAAACCTAGCATTCATCTAAACCCTAACCAGCTTTATAAATCCATTAACTTGTATCCTCAAGAGCAATTGAAGGCAACCCCTTCTTTGTATTTCATTCATGAGTTTCAACATCTCAGACTTCATTTCTTCAATCACCACCAAACTGCAACCAATACCACCATCTCAAACTGCTCCAGATCCATCTTGACACCAGTTGTGACTCCATATCATCTGTAACATCAATCTTGTTCTTGCCATCACCACCAACACAAAATCAATAGAACAACTCCAATTTCTGGTAACCACCAAGATCAAATTCATCTCAAATTCGAGTCTATCTGCTGCCATCTTTAAATCAAAGACAAACCCATGTTCTTAAACTTTCACAATACCACATACCCGTCTTCTAAATCATACCATGACTCATCCTCGATCTGCATTCTTCTGGTTCTTCTCTTCAATCAAAACCCTAATCAGAAATAAGAATCCGTAAACCATCACGTGCACCGTTCTCGAATCTCTAATTGCTTCATCTGAATCTTCACGAATTCTTCCATTGAAACCTAATCGATCTCCACTCTCATCTCTGATTTAAACTCTCAGACAAAACAGTCGCCATTGGTTTCAGGTAAGAGGAGTAAAAGCTAATGATAGAATTGATTTTTAGGTTCTCTGATTTTTAGGTTTACTGTAAGAAAATGAAAGTGGATACATCCACCCAAGTAGAGTAGATAAGGGCCAACCAAGGATGTCTTTTCCTTGCTTCTCTAGACTAAGCTGCAATAGTTGGCTCGGCACGGCTCCGCTCCCAATAACAGTTGCACATGAAATGACGTTCGTGTCTTTTCGGTCCAAATGGACTCTTACTTCTTCTTTTGCTCCAAATGACTCCATTGAACCTAATAAGCTCAAAACTAAACATAAGAGATGCAATTCACCAGGATAATAGCAAAGAAAGCATAAATGCTAGATATAAAATTAGGTGTTTTACAACACCTATCACCGGATCCCCCTTTCTTTGTGGAGTAGCTTTTGGATCAGATGATGAAGAAACCACACGAGCCCGAAGATCCGATTGAGAAGATCTAGGAAGCGCACCCTTCGGTGGAGAGACATCAGCGCTCCTGGTTGGCGGAGATCTATAAGGATTCTGCGGCGGAGACTTGTAAGGACCGTGCCTACGTTCGTTACCAGCCATAGGTACCTACAAGGGGCAACGAGTAATCACTAAAATCAAAAACTGAATCCATGATCATCACAGTTCATCAAAAGCATCATTAAAACATAAGAAAAACCCAGAAACGAGTAAATCAGATAACCCTAGATTTTGTGATGAAGAACAGGGGCAAGTATATATACTTTCGTATATCATGTTCTCCATCACAAAACCTAAAGACCCATATTACAACAACGAAAACCAAGAATAACATCAGCAGAAGCCATTCGTGTTAACAAATGAAAAAAATATTAACAGTATCAGAAGTTGAAGGTTTACCAGTAACAATGACGAAATCCGAGAGAGAATCGATGCTTGGAACTGCCTAGAAAAGACTAGAACTGCAAGGGATAACCAGTACGAAGTAGGTGCACTAGCATTAAATGAAAAGAATAAGAAGACAAAGTTGAAATCTGATTAAAAGCTCCTCTCAGAAAATAGAGGCAGACAGATCAGAAGAGAATAAAATTTATTTCACCAGCAGCCTCTCTCATATTTATAACAAAAGATGATAAAACCGTCCCATAATTCGAGGAGAAGTTATTACTAGAAGTGGAAAACGTTCCCTAAAATCTAGGGGAAGTTATTGCGAAATGATGAGGAGACTGTGAAGACAGTTTTCTTCAAACTTTGACCAACTTCAAACTCAGAATAAAAGGGGCAAATTGTATACACATAATTCATGATTAGCCACGCGTCAAGATGGAGACACGTGTACCATATCAGCATTAGGAGTACCAAAACAATGATGCCACGCTGCAACACCTAAAGAGCATGCATCATCATCATCTGCCACGTTCCCATCATCATGTGGATCCAACGATGGCGAATCAAGGATTACTTGATGAAGAAAGAACCGCGAAGTACCATGGAGGACCCAAAAACTTGCTTTACTCTATCCCAAAAAGGATCCAAGATCAAGGGTGCTGATGAGTCTCACTGACAAGGAGGTGACATCGCAATACACACTGTCTGACACATGCGAACTACCCAACCACCCGCATTCAATGCTACAAAAGTAGGGTACGTGTCGAGCATCCTGTGGTGGAGGTGGAGGCATTCCATCATTGTAATATATTACTGTTGGAAGCATCGGGGCATTACGAACATACCATCAGGATCGACACACTTATCAAAATGATAAGAGACAACTATTTTATAGAAGAGGGCCCCATACGAGAAGCCTATAAATACCCGATTCCACTAAGAAAGAAGGGGTCGACCAATTTTAGAGAGAGATACATTATAGTTCAAGAGAGAGAAATTGTAAAGAGTAAGTACGAGTTTAAGCATTTTCCTCTTATCATCGATCCCAACTAAAAGTCATTCAACTATCCCTTGTAATCTCACATCTCACATTACATATAGTGAAAACCGGACCCCCGTGGATGTAGGCCTTAGTGCTGAACCACGTAAATCGCTGTCTCATTTACTTTATGCTTCTACTTGCTTTCATACATTTATATTGTGCATCGTTTTGTCTTCATAGATCTACCTATGGAGAGAGACAAGGACGAGTCCAAAGACTAAGAGTCTCTAATATCTGTTTCAGATATTTCTTTATATTTATCTTAGTCTTTATTGTATTTTTATTGATTATGCGATTATTATTAGTGAATACGAAGATACTAGCGTTATTTCCGTGTTCACATGATTATTGGCCAAATACTGTATCGACGATATAATGTGTCTCGCCTCGGATGAGTGCCAAACCGATATTGGCGATTTGTTGACCCAAAATTGCCCACATCGGAGATAATTAATGTTTTCTCATTTTTTCACTTTTCTCTGTCTCCCCGACACTAGTTGATTTTACGGCCATATTTAGGCCTATTCCTATGGGTATGCCAAACTCATATATTTGGCATATATGCACCCACTATGGGTATGCCAAAGTGCCAAACTCATATGCCTATATGTCAGTTTTGACATATAGGCATATATGATGGAGTTTCCAGCGAGCGATAAAGATTCTGTCGCTTTGATGAGCGATAGAGATTTTATCGCTGTCGATATTCTCTTTATCTCCAACGATAAAGATTTTATCTCCAAGTAATTATATATATATATATAATCTCTCATTCTCTCCTACTTTTTCACTTTTATAATATTTTTATGTTTAAAAGGATCCCACTGATTATATTATAATACTAAAACTTTTATAAATACCCCACCACACAAACACAAATATATTTTTTATTCATTAGGGTCCCACCCAACATAATTAAATATATGTTTTTAATCAAGTTTGGCATATCTACCATAGTGGGGAAACTCATTTGGCATGCCACCTGGTATGTCAAACATCATTTTTTTACCATACCCATAGGAATAGGCCTTAGTATCAGGTTTTAGAGGGTAAAAGTAATATTCTTACCCGTCGCGCTAGGCGCATCGTGCTTTACTCGCGACTTACTCTCACTCTGAGTTGTCACGGTGTGGCTTGGTGATTTGAATACATGTGTTCCAGGTATCTCCACCCTTTAATGAGAGCAAGGATCTAAAGCTCCAGTCTTCCTAGCCGTCTGATTTCCCAAATTTAGAATTCATCCGTCAAATTTACGGATGCTCCGAAATTTATTCCCGTGTGAATTTTTCACGGGATCCATCAGATATCATTTGCATTTATATCTCATCCGTTGGATCGAAAAGGACTTCGCCTAGATATGTAGAATATTTGGTATTTACGACCTTACTTAAAACTGCACTATTTACTTCACGTTTTTTTGGTTTTCGTAGTGTCCTGTATATAGTTTTGGCTCCTTGGTTCAACGACGTGCATGGCACGTACACTCTGCTTGTCAGTCTTAAGTGAGAGAAACAGATATTCTTTTACCAAATCTGACTTCCATAATCTTCTTTACTATATGTTTGTTTGGCTTTTGAAGATCTGTTGTTGATTGGTTAATCGAGATGGATTTTGCTGGGTTTTGTTGAACTTTTAAAGAGTTGATAATGGATTATAAATCCTAGAATCTTTATTTCAATCTCTCTCATGGGAGTTTTCTTCTGATCCTCTTGTTTCTGGTGGTGGATGCATACCTGAACCCGAGCCTTACTGTAAGTATATTATTTGTAATTTGTTTGAGTTCTGATTTAAATCTAATATCGTAATTAGGGCATCAATTCTCTCTTCATAATATCTTTCACTGTCAATTCTCATACTTTTATCTAGGATTTTATTTCCTTCAATTTTATATTTTGATGTATTTAAGGAATTACAATTACAAGCTGAATTGGAAGTAAATTGGTGTCACAAATATCAAATTTTAGTTTTCTAGGGTTTTATAGATTCAGTAAATTTAGGGGTTTTATAAATTTACTTCAGGATCAAGTCTAATGTTCAAAAATTTGGGTTGTATGTGACTGTTGGCTGCATAGATTATGCCATGGAAATGTTCAATGAAATGTCTATTATAATTTCTTAATTATGTACATAGAGTACAAGTTGAATCATTTTCAGTGACGGAAGTGGGGGGTGGCTTACCCCCAAAATGTGGAAAAGCTTGTTCTGCCTAGCGTAAATGTCCAGAAAAAGAAAAATAGCCCAGGTCAAAATTGTGGTTAGCCCGTAAGTTAACACACTCACGTAACTTAACCGTGTGACCGCTCTTCATTTTCTCCCTGCAGAAAAGAAAACAAGCTAGTTTCTGTAATTCTGTATTATCTTTTGTCTTCTCTCTAGTTTTTAGGTCAGAATTGGGGGCTCAAACATTGAAGCTCTGTTGTCGCACAAACAATGGATCAGGTTCTCTGTTGTCAGAAGTTAACTGTGTTTGGTTTCATTAATATCTGGTACATACGTGAGAGCTGAACCAATATAAGAATTAGAATCAACCAAAGACAAGCCTAAGAATGTTTCTTTTATTCCTCAAGCAGTACAGGTATTTGTTTTAGTTTTAGAACCTTCTTTTTAGTATAACATGTACTTTGGTATGGAATTATTTCATTCTTCTTCTTCTTTGTCCATTTTTTCCATTAATAATTCTCCAACTTTAACGTGGCCCTGTTGATATCTGTATGACTGTATAGGATGATACTCTATGCATAATGCATGGCCAAGTAAAATAAGTCAAAGTCTTCAACTCTTTCGAACTCTTGCCGTTTAAATTTTTAGTGTTTCAGCATGGTCAAAGAAGCTTCCTAATATCCTTAGTGACTAGAATGTTTGGTTTGATGGTGGTTCTTCACTGACATTTAGTCGATTATGTGAGCGAAGCCAATTGACGCCGGTGTGCGAAGCAATGTATGTAAAACCACCATCAAACTTTGCTGACATTTAGCACTGATATGCTTGTTTGATCCTAGTTCACTGACATTTCTTTTTGAATATTCAGAGAACCAGCTAGAACATAAACTAGAATCATTTCGTTACTAATTAGATTAGTTAAAAGCTAGAAGTACTAGAACAATATCGACAGAAAAAGTGGCAGACTAATTGATTTCATTGTGGATTGCATCTGCAATATCCCGTGGCTCTCTATATCTATGGATACTAAAATTATTGATGTCTTTGTGATTGTTGTCCACTATTTTTATAAGAGCTTGAATCATTTATGTTTGTTTTGTGAGTCGACTCACTCAACCGACTTATTTTTTGGACAACTACATTTAAACCATAACATCTACTAGAACATCACATACCTTCCATTGCACCCCGAGCAACTTTCCTTTTTGAGAATAAAATCTAAAGATTCAAGTCCTAAAAACATAAAAGAAACAATAAAATCTAAAGGAGACTAGCTATCTCATCACGTAAATTGTTCATATATATTTTCTCATCTTCCAAACAGACGAGGTGCATTTTCTTCCGTTTCCAAACAAGAAATGGAACGCTCACATCCATCCCCTAGCCGAAACAGTTTGGTAGAGAACTTCCCATCGAATAAATTCCCGCAACTCTTCCTCGCATCTTCCACCCCTTGTTCTTGAATTGACGGTATTTTTGATTGTCTCGCATCAATTAGAAAGTAAAATCAATAAATATGTTCAAATTGATTATACCTTCAAAGTTATAATTAGATGCACCAAGCAGAACATTATTGGTTCATTAAGGTTATGCAAACATTTAACATGGAATATCGCAGAGTAAAATTAGTACAAAGCAAAAGAGCTCATGACGTTTTATATCATTGAAAACCACCAACAAAACAATTTAAATTGAATTGTTCTCTCACTAATGTGTACGTTAAAAATTTTTTGCTACTTATGGTCGGGTCAATTAAGGAGGTATAAAGAACACTAACTAGCTATACCTACTGATTACAAATGACATCTAGTAGAAATAAATCTAAATCACAAACTAAAGTCCAAACGAAATTGAAACAGTCTTTTACCTTGTCTATTGCAATCCATTGCTCTTCGCTCCAGTCAAAAGTAAAAGCAATGGTCGGCACCAATTATGGTCTATCAGTCCTTCTTTTCCTCGTCAAATGAACATTTCTGAATCCAAACCAAGTACTTCCACTATTAAAATCTAACAGCAATAACAGATAACCAAGCTGATCGGAAAAAAAAACAAAACAACATATAACCAAAAAAAGAATATATTATTTGAACACGAGTAGTATTATCATTGATATGCAATTGAATCAAAGGAAACAAGAATCAGTTGCCATAAGATATAACAAATCATCACAGGCTCGGGCAGTACATATATATGGAAGTCACTATATTAGACACATTAGGGATCATATCAAGTTAAAAACTCCTTCCAAAATAATATTGATTTCATTGTGGACTTGTTCCTCTTAGTCTGGTGAACAATGAGAGAACAGTTGGCATGAAAATCACAACCTTGACCATCTTTATAGAGCATTTCATATAACACATATTAGAGCTACAACATCAATCTATGGGTATGATCCCTAAAAATATATTGAAACAATTCATGGATCCTTTCGTTGAACAATTTTTCCTTTTCTTGCATAGTTTTTTGTTTGTGTCATAATATGAACAATGCGCGGGCACATACCCATCGGTTGTGCAATTATGCATGACAGGGGTGTCGATGAATTTTCAAACTAGTTCACATGGTACATGTCACGACCATGGATGATATTTAAAACCTATATAAACTTATAACAGTCACCCTTTTTCGGATATTAAAAATTGTCAATTTGCATGTTTTGTTCAAATTTTACCTGTTTAACAAACTAAACAATAAACTAGTATATCATAGCTTCATAATGGCTACGATAATGGCTTATCGAGCTTTCTTTACAAATAGCGGGCACAGGGCAACGTTTAGTTATTAAAATTTCATCATTTCCATATGAGCCAGAATGATAAAACTAACTTCGCAAAATTTTGTCTACATTTTTTTCAATCAGATCCATCAAACTAAAATCCAAACCCATGTCAGTGACAAAGTAACTATGACATCCAACCCTAAACTCTTTTTCATTTAACTCTATTGAGACGAGAATGTACTCTTAAGGTTCAACCAAAAAATTTCACACTTTACATACTAGATTGACACTGACAACAATATCCAAACATAGTATACCACCAAATCACCACCCACCACCACCTCCAATCACCACAAATTACACAAACAGCTCATAAGCAAGTATAAAAAAAAAAAAAAAAAAAAAAAAGGAAAAACAAAACGAAATCCCGGTTGTATGGCCAAGTATCTTAACTAAAAAAGAAAAACCCATGTTCTATCGAATTTTCTCCTTGGCATTTTCACAAACACCATCAAATATTCAACCAGAAAATATAAATAAAAACCCATGTTCTAAATCAAATAAAACCCATGTTCTAGATCAAATAAAACCCATGTTTGAAAAGAAAATATGAATAAGAACCCATGTTCCAAATCACATAAAACCCATATGAAAATAAATATGGATGAAAAAAATATACAATTTTAGATCATTTGAAAAAGATGGAAAGATGAGATGATAGTGTCGATGGAGATAGAAATTAGTGGATTTGTTGAGAGAAACGATGGAGATATCGAGTTGATAATAGATCTAGGTTTTGGTTCTTCATCTCCCATATCTCCGTGAGAAAGGAAATGCTAAAACGTTTTTTGTCAATTTTAACAAGTCGGGGTTTGGGCCATCCACTCAAAGAAATTTATATACCGGCCCGAGTCGGGGTTGAGTCCGACTCGGAATATTGCCAAATTTACAAAACAAACAGTCGATTTCCGACTCTACGCGTGAGGAGGTTGATCCGACTTCAAACAAACAAGGTGTTGTGTGATTTGATTCAATGTGTTGTGTTTAAAACGAAATATAGTTTCTTTATAGCATTTTTCTTTATAGCAGTTGAGATTAACGAATCCGTGGAAAAAAAAAATTTTAGCCCCCCAACATAAAATCCTGGTTCCGTTGATCATTTTGAAGTAGAAAAAATCATTTCTTAATTTCTTAACAGGGTTTTGATTGGCTCGGATTTGATAAGAGAGGATAATTGAATTTTCTTAGAAGTATGAAAATCTTTCCTAAATTTCGTATTAGGATGTGAATTTAATGATTCTTTCGTCTTGTATTTAGGGGTAGCGAGAGGGTGCCTCACCCTAGTGCTGAGCAGGTGGTGAAAATTGGAAAATAAAGTCCAGCAATGTGCAAGAATTTGTAAGTCTTTGTATTTGTAATCGGACTATGAAGAGTTTTCGGACGGTTGACATCACTTGTATAGCACCGCTGTTGGCATATCCGTATCATTATAACCTGTACATTTTCCATGAAAATCTTGTACCTATTCAAAAGCCAGCAGCAGAAGAAAAACTCAAATCAACTTACATCGCCTGTTTTGAAGCTGAAAGATACCTCAAGAGACTATTGGGGACGCCTGGTTTGAATTAGGCATGCAGTAATTACTGTGCTTCCATTTTAAAATTTAGACGTTTGTAAAAATTGTTATGTATTTGATTTTTTGGTCATTTGTGTTGTAACCCTGCTAAAAGGTTTTGTAATTCTCTTGCTGACTAGTGACAATACATTAATGAAATTTTCTTATGTGAAGGCTCAAGTGTAATTTGATGATCAAAAATATCCTAAATTTCTTCCGTACAACTTGGCTTTTATCTGCAGTAAACACCGTGATTTTTACAAGGCACTTGGCCTGTAGAAAGTTGTTTCTTGTTTTTCGTTTTATCAATGTCTCCATTCCCACGATGTAGATACTGAATCAAAAACAATCTCTGAGGTGCGTAATAGTAGTCAAACAGTGGACAAGTTTGACTTTTTCTGTATTATTATTATTATTATTTCATTATAAATAGAAGCCAGCCGTGTTTTCCTGTCCTCCATTTTATTTTCTATTCGTCTCCGCCGTCCCTTTTACACCCACCACCACCACTAACACGCACATACTCCGCCATCCAATTCTCAGGTATCTCTCTCTCGATTCGATTTATTTATCAATTTCGGATTTCCGATTTGTATCAAAATTGGATAGCTGTTTATTAACTTTCCTAATTCAATTCGATTTAGGGTTTTCTTTCGATGTTTATAAATATTTTTTCTTAGATCTGAAATTGTTATTATTATTTTGATTTGCTGATTGTAGGATAAGGTTTTCTAAAATGTTAGAACAGCTACTGATTTTTACTAGAGGAGGATTAATTTTATGGACCTGTAAAGAACTAGGGGATGCACTCAAAGGATCCCCAATCGATACTTTGATTAGATCGTGTTTGTTAGAAGAAAGATCTGCAGATTCCTGTTATCATTATGAAGCTCCTGGTGCTGCTTACACGTTGAAATGGATGTTCAATAATGATCTTGGTTTGATTTTTGTTGCTGTTTATCAGAAGATTCTTCATCTTCTTTATGTTGATGATCTTCTCTCTATAGTGAAGAAAGAATTCTCTGAGATTTATGATCCTAAGCGGACAAAATATTATGATTTTGATGATGTTTTTCGTCAGTTGAGGAATGAGGTTGAAGCTAGGGCGGAGGAGTTGAAGAAATCAAAGCAAGTAGGGAGGGCTGCTCCAGTTGCTTTGGGTAAGAAACAAGGGGGGACATCAATTGTGAAATCAGATGGAAAGCAGAATGGGAATACCTCTAGCAAAGATGGTGGGGATGGTGATTCTGCAAAAGAGCATAAGGAGAATGGAAACCCTAATGGTCATCAAAACAGGGTTAAGAAAAATGTTGTTGTTAATAATAATAATAAAGAGAATAGAGATTCTGAGGCTTTTGATGTAAATAAGCTTCTTAAACTCAGATCAAAAGGTGCAAAGAAACAAGAAAGTGTTGTTACAAAGGCTCCTCCAAAGGCGGAGCCAAAGAAAAAAGCAACAAAGAAAAATAGAGTTTGGGATGATTCACCACCAGAGACCAAGCTGGATTTCGCAGATCCTGTTGATGAGAGAGGGATTGAGGACATGGAAGTTGTGACAGAGAATCATGGTGAAAGTATGATGGACAAAGAGGAAGTTTTTAGCAGTGATAGTGAAAGTGAGAAGGAGGAGGATGAGGTAGCTGGCAAGGACCCCAAGATCGATGAGAAAAAGAAAGGATGGTTTTCGTCAATGTTTCAGAGGTAAATTGCTATGTCTTATCTACTGGATGTTTTTGTTTCTTCTTACGTTTCTTGTGCTATTAGCCAATACTAGATTAGCCAATTCTTGAACATTACCACCCCAGGCTGAAGTTTCTTGAATTTTGTGTTTCTATTTGTGACATGTTGAGTCACAAATATATCGTTGCACAGATGTGCTGAACATCACAGTCTTTTTGGGTCTAACCTGTTTAGGTTGGTCTAGACTCTCAGTCTGTCTTATTTGCTTAATTTCAGCTTTGAGATCCTGGTTTGGCTGGATATGATTAGATTGTTAGAGATAACTAATTATGCATGAGGTTATCAATCTGGATAACCCTCTATATGCATATGGAGAACTTGAGAAATCTAGATTGTAACTTTGAACTCTTTCATTGCTATCTTCTTTCACGTGATCTCTTTCAATTAATGAGGTTTTGATAGATATCTCTGTAATAATTATTTGCATATGGAGAACTTGAGAAATCTAGTTTGTAACTTTGAACTCTTTCATTGCTATCTTCTTTCATGTGATCTCTTTCAATTAACGAGGTTTTGATAGATATCTCTGTAATAATTATTTTATATCATTCTTACTGAAGCATCGTCTCGTTATTATCTTCAGTATTGCAGGAAAAGCAAATCTAGAGATGTCAGACCTGGAACCAGCTCTCAAAGCTCTTAAAGATAGGCTCTTGACTAAGAATGTGGTATGCAGTCTTCTCCAATTCTGTTGGCTTTCACATGGTTATGAAACCTGCTTATAACACTTAATTGCTTTCTTAGGCTGAAGAAATAGCTGAGAAGCTTTGTGAATCTGTAGCGGCTAGTCTGGTAGGAAAAAAACTGGCTTCATTCACTAGAGTGTCATCAACAGTTCAGGTATGTGTGATTTTAATAGTTTTGTGCATCAGTATTCTGAATCACGAACCACTTGCCTGTATGTTTCAGTATTTTACATGTAATAGCCTTGAACTTAAGATGTAATGATGTCTGTAGGCAGCAATGGAAGACGCCCTTGTTCGCATTTTAACTCCCAAACGCTCTATCGATGTATTGAGGGATGTGCATGCTGCCAAGGAGCAAGGGAGGCCATATGTAATCACTTTTGTTGGTGTAAATGGAGTCGGAAAGTCTACCAACCTTGCTAAGGTTCTGCCAACTTTTGTACTGTCAATTAAATTTAGAAGTACACTCGTGCACGAGACGGTTTGTCATTGACTTTCGAGGCAGTATTTGGCTACTGGTGGCCCGTTTTAATAATCCTCGCTTATCATATTGCAGATTGCATACTGGCTTCAGCAGCACAATATCAGTGTTATGATGGCCGCTTGCGATACATTCAGGTCAGGGGCAGTTGAACAGCTTCGAACTCATGCTCGTAGGCTCCAGGTATGGAGATGAAATTGCTTTAGTTTTGTGGTCTTGGGCTATAGTAATTTCATAAACAATGGATTTTTGATGACTTAGTTGCGATTTCTGATGTATTCTTTCTTTCTTATGCAGATTCCTATATTTGAGAAAGGCTATGAAAAAGATCCTGCTGTTGTAGCAAAGGAGGCCATCCAAGAAGCAAGCCGAAACGGTTCTGACGTGGTGCTTGTTGATACAGCTGGACGTATGCAGGTAGACGTTTAGCTTTTATCATATACGTATGTTAGTTTTTGGTCAGAGACCGCCGCAACTAGTTTTTGGCATGCGTAAATGGAGTTTTAAACCTTGTTGACACTCCAGAGTAACTAGTTTCACGCTGGCCAAGCTAAAGAAATTTACTTTTTATGTTATCTCCAGGATAACGAGCCATTGATGAGGGCCCTCTCAAAGCTTATATCCCTCAATAGTCCAGACTTAGTTCTGTTTGTTGGAGAAGCACTGGTTGGCAATGATGCTGTAGATCAACTATCGAAGTTCAATCAGGTAATTTGTAGAAAATCAAGTACAAAGTAATGATGCTGAAATGGGTTATTGATGTATGTTATTTTATTTGTCTTTTATCCTTCCTAGTGAAATCCCGCCTTATTTCCCTTTCCCTTTTTCCAGAAATTGGCAGATCTCTCAAGCTCGCCTACTTCCAGGGTGATTGATGGGATTGTGCTCACAAAGTTCGATTGTATTGATGATAAGGTAAAATGAGATTGTAGTTCAAAGAAAAATAAGAGAGTCGTACTGGGTTCTTTTTTCTGATGTTTCTAATCGTGTGGTTGATTGGTGGATTTAGGTTGGAGCTGCACTTTCGATGGTGTATATATCTGGAGCACCAGTGATGTTTGTTGGTTGCGGACAGTCTTATACAGACTTGAAGAAGCTGAATGTCAAAACCATTGTCAAGACTCTCCTCAAGTAGAAGAAATTCCCCTCGTGGAAAAAGTTATGTCTACATTACATGCTAAAGATTGACTAGTCAGGAGGAATTCAGGATAATAGATTGGTTTCCTGGTGTTTCCACTCTGATTAAAATTCAGGATAATGTGTTTCATTTCAAGATTATTAAAGATGCTTTCTATGTCTCCTTTATTTGTGGTGCCTTAGACCCTGTTAGAGTTGGGCAGTTGAATTTTCTCCATGTTATGAATGATCTAGTCATGCCAATATGCCATGGGCCACCCTAGGTGATACGAATTTTATAGCACAAAACTGAAAAACGTGGTGGAAACTCTGTTTCTACATCCTTTAGGTGTAATGAGTCTAACAAAAGCTTTTATTCCCACATGAAGTCATTCTATTTCTATAGTTGCATCCTTAACTTAGGTGTAATGAGTCTAACAAAAGCTTTTATTCCCACATGAAGTCCTGTAATCTGTGGTGAAGCTGCCTGGATTGAATAAATTGCAGGCACCCATTAATATCCCAAGATTCATCCGGAGTTGTGCATCAACTTGATGTTTTATTCAAAAATAAATAAATAATCAACTTGAGGAGAGATCCTAACCAACTGAACAGACGCATATATTGCGATTCATATACATTTCCGAGACGAGCTTCATTGGCATTTAACAAGGCCATCTGATATATATGCTCTATGCTATGCAAAAGCCTTCGAATCAACAAAACTTGATGTGGAATATGATTCCTGTAGTCATCTGCTGGAGAGTATGATTGGAAAGGAATGCAAGGGCTTTTGGAAGTAAAGAGAGTAGTGCTGCTGCTGTGCAGAAAAATGCAAAATACTTGTTGTCATCATGGTACTTAGTGTTGAAGGAGTTCCGAGTCTGATAGACTCAATGATGCGATAGTCAGTTGGCCTTCTTTACTCGCTTTTGTTTGTTCTTTTGGTGCTACAAATCTTTTGTACCCTCTTTGTTGATCAATAAATCTTTTATTTGCTGATCAAAAAAAAAAAAGTCAGATGTTATCATCATACTGGTTAGGTAACACAATAGCAGGACCCCTCTCCCGTGTATTGCAGCACCACAAGCATCTAATGGAGGCATAGAACTACTCCGAGGAACCATCATCGAAGGTACTGCTGGTGCTGTATTATTCTCCTTTTCCTTGATATTCTAGTGCTGGTTCTACCACTGTTGGCACTATGTATGGTATGACCTGCAGGGAGAAGTAATCCAAATGAGTACTTGACAACAAAGCTTAAAAAAAAAAGAGTTGCCACTTGATTATCGTACTCATTCCGTAATGCATGACTACAGAAGACTGCATTGATCCTTCACTAATCATTGGGATCTAATATAGTGGTTTGGGTTTTTCAAACAATTAAACGAGTAATTGCAACAGCTGAAGCAGCACCATCATAAACAAACCAACCATAATCTTTGACAATTTAGTAGATATTGCTGGATTTTCCACATTTTCAACTTTAAGAAAAAAAAAAACCCTCTTTAGGGATAAATTAACTAACACGAGATGATGGAAGTTATCCAGTAGGGAAGAAAACCAAGATATCATTGGCAGGGCATTTGAGCAAAATCCGAGGTTGTTGTCAGAAATTCTAGAGAAATTACGGGATATGACGTGGATACACAGATAAAAGAAAGGGCTAAAGAGAAGCGGAACCAGCGAAGATTTAGGTATAGATGATTCGGATAAAAGAAGAAGATGGCAGATACAGAAGCACGACTACCAGTCTTCAGAGAAATCCATGAGTCGGAATATATTAGTTTTAGAGCTATATTCAGCAAATGGAATTCAAGGAAACAACCTTAACAAACAAAACATATTGTGAGAGATAGATTTTAAAATAAGAATCTGAACAAGTAAAACAAGAACATATACTACAGCTGGGGGTTTTGTTTCAGCTTCACTATAGTTTCTACCAAACAATGAACTTTGAGTTGTAACAACCTAATTTCTGGCTACTGTGGTTTAAGAGTTTACCAATAGGCAATAGGAAACCATCAATAGTGAATGTTTAGATGCTTGTTGTGTCAATATTTTGTTGTTAAACTTAATAAAGGAAATGTTATTGCAATCCAAGACAATAGAAAAAAAGATTTGCTTACAATTCAAAGAAGTGTATCTGTTTATATACTCCGTAATTATAAATGCTTTCTTCATAATAGTAAGTGGGTAAAGTCTCAAATAATCAAAACTAAAACCATTACAGTATAATAATAAAAGTACGTAGAACCAATGGTTATAGTTTTGGTACCTTAGTCTTTACTACCTTAGGTGAACTTGGAATTGAAACTATTGAGTTTTTGAAAAGATTGAAGAACTACATAGCTAGGCATGATGTAACTATAAATGTTGGTAATTTTCTTTTCAGTACAGCAATGAAATGAAATGTACAAATAAAATGTTCAGAGGTTGAGAATATCATGTCTGCACATAAAAGTCCAAGCCATGAAAACAGTGTTGCGTACATTACAATTCACGGTTGTAAGGTTCAGATGGTTTGTGCAAATATCAGAATGTTCAAGTTTCAAAAAAACAGAACAGAGACCTTTACATATTTTTTTAACAGTATTATGGACAAATAAAATGGTCAAGGACTTGAGGGCAGCTACAAGAAGTTAAATACCAGTACCAACACCTCTGTATATCTGACACCCTAAAGAACTCTCATGATAGTCATTAAATTATATGCTTTACAACTTTCATTCTCTACTTTCTTCACTACTTGTTTTGTTTTTCTTTCTGTGTAAAGCTTACTAACCAGTAATGATGCGCACTCTACAAAATGACCCTAAGCTTACAGAAAATTGTAAACAAAAGCAGAAATAGTGAAAGATAGAGAGTTTAGAAAATACCATCATATGGAGGGACGTCCTTGGGTTTTACTTGATCCCACTTCCCTGTGCAGAATATTGCATATGCATCAGCTGCATACCTTTCCAAATGAGACCCGTGAAACAAGAAATAGATCAGAACATGATATGGAGTAGAAAAATGGCTTCCTTCAGAAGAAAAGATAGGTTGAGAGAATGTAATTATGCGCAACTTACTTGCCAACACCATGAAGGTTGGTTTAATTTGTGGGTCCAGTCATTCCACAGATACTCCACAGAGAAGCGCCGAATCATTGTTGCTCTTTTATCGTGCAGTCCCAGGGTCCAAATAATGTCCTCTATGTCTTCTGCTGTAACCTCCAAACTTGTTTTCGCATCAGGATAAAGTTTGAAGAGATCAGGTAAAACTTGTTTTGCCTGCAGATGGTTTGCTTTAATAGTTAATTCATTGATCACTAACAAAGTCCTAAGTGATGACTACTTCACTACTAGTCTTTTTGTGATTGAAAATGGTGCAGTTAAAAGACATCAGTGCTCATGGGGTCTTCAGCTTGACAGTAACTGCAGAGGGAAAACATCGATTCAAGAATCATAGGCTATCAAACGCTACTCCTAAGAGATCTAGAGAGACTATCCAAAAGTGATGGTCTCCCAGCGGGAAAAAACTGTCACCTATTACCAACTTATATGTTGTTGGTGTATTTCTTTCTTTGTATTTATTACCGTAGGAAGTAGAGAATAGTAACTTTCTCACCTAGGCGATATTTACAACTAGAACAATCCAACTTTCTCCGAAACTTTGTATTTTAAAACGCATAGCTTAAAAATTAACACTGAGAGACATGATAATGCAATAGAATCTAACAAATTGTCTGAAAAATGTGCTTCCACAAAAGAAGTTGACATGGTCTATGTTCCTACCTGATGTTCAAGGGAAAAGAATACTAGAAGCTAGATCAATGGCCTATGATTCAATAAAATTGAAAATATTTGGAAAAAATGAGGATAATAAAATGAAGAACAGACCTGTTTGCCTGAAGTAACATCAAGGAGCATACAGATGATGATTACTCTCCAAGGATCTTCATAGTGATCTTCTTGAAGTAGTTTGTGTGGTGAAACTGGAGGTTTCCATGTGTTATAGGGAGTCTTTCTTTGGTAAGCTTCACATTTATCTCAGCAGCTGGTGTTTTACGGATTTCGTCTTCTACTTTGTTTTTGTTTTTCTTTCTGGGGTATTGTTTTCGTCTGCAATTGATTACTGTTTTCAAATTCATTTTTACAATCCCTCCTTCTATTCCTGATTTTTGCCAATTCTTTATGAAATTCAACCGGGTTTTGCTTTTCATTATTGGAAGAAGAGGCATTACTCTGGTGTGATTGAATATTGTGTGGTGGGTTGCAAATGGGAATGGGATGGTTTTCTTCTGAACATCTTCAAATCTTAACACTCTCTTGTTTGGGAGGTGTACATGTTTCGAAATTAGGGGTTTATTATTCTTCTCAAATAGATAATAATCATGGGGTTTATTACTACTATTATCATGACAAGGGGTTGGACTCTTAACTTCTTTTCTCTAATTCTTCTTCTTCTTCCCGCCATTTTCGGTGTTTTCCCTTTGCCTCTCCCTTGGTGGTGGTGACGATGGCGTGGCGGTGGCGGTGGCCGTGACGGCCGTGTTAGGGTTATGGGAATTTCATTCTTCTCCGTTCGTCTTAACTTTGGAAGAAGGACTACGAGTGATCAAATCGCTTTTTCTATTTTTTTTTTGTTTTTTTTTTTTTGTTGTAAATGATGGAACCAAATGTAATATTTTACCTGGCGAGATTGGGGTATACCCAATTTTAAAGGAATTTTACTTCTTTTTTTACGTACTCATTCTGAAATGGGTCAACATAGTTAAGGAAAAAAATATAGTGTTTCTTTTAAAACTACCCTCGCAATGGTAACACACATTAGAAAGCTTTAAAAACCTATTACCCAATAGATTTTTCTTTAACTTCTCTTCAAATTCTATCTTCAAAATGAGGGGGGTTAAAAAAATTTTCGATCCTCAGCATCCACGATGGGGTCACCCCCACCACCATCAAAACTCAAGTGGTCCTAGATTACCCAATTTTAAGGACTCTTCATTTTATGGGTTTTAAAAAATCCACAGAGTCATAAATTCTGGGTAAGTTACAAAACTACCTTATTCTAAGCCTCTTTAAAAACCTATTACCCTAAATCAGTTTCAATTTCATGTTTGCATGTCAAATTAGGTCGAAAAAAATCGATTCTTTGATTTTCAGGTTATTTTTTTAATAAACAGGTTATTAGTTATCGACCTGCTTAGGGTTTTCATAAGTTAGGGTTTGGCCTACGAGATATTAGGTTGAAGATCTTGCCTGGCTATTAAATGCTTCGTTATTGCATGGGCAGTTTATTCAACCTCGGACCTATGAAACGATAGTTTTGTTTTTCGTAGGGATGGTTATAAAATTTTTCCTTAGCTTATTGTATTTCAAATTTGTGTCTCCCGATGCTTTGAATTTTAAAACCTATGGTATTTGGAAAAGACCATGCTTAAGCTATTTGTTAGCCTAAGCAATGTATGGGTAAAGGAACTTGCCACCGGTTTTCTCAAAAATCAGGTTAAGTATTGTGTTCATATTTGTTATACGCCTGGCGGAGTTATGTGAATCACACCATGCCGCTTTATGTTTAACCTAAGCATGTATTTAGATATCTAATCTTCCGACCATTTATCCGCTGGGATTTGTTATATATGTCGAACCTGCCGACCTTTAATATAATTTTTTTCTTAATCGTTCTTGTTCAGGTTGCAAAAGGCAAAGAAGGAAGCTATGAAAGCTCTTAGTCCTCCTTCAATACCTCCTCGTGTTGGTAATAAACTCTTGACTTCAACACATCGAGGGGCATATGTTGTGCCGGGAACGCTCAAGATACGTGTATCGAATGATGATTATGAACCACCATCGGAACCCAGTGATTCAGACGAGACTCCAAATGAAGACCAATCAATTCCATCTGGTAGAAGAGGTGATGATGATGATGTTGATGAAAGAACTCCTTTCGAGGATGGAACAATGATGATGATGATGGTGATCAAGACATGCCTAATGTTGGAGGAGGTAATGATGATGATGATGATGGTAATGGAGATAAAGGTAAGGGTAGAGAAGATGAAATTGTTGAAGAGGCAGTGGAAGAAGAAGAAGAATAAGAAGGAGAAGGAGATGGAGATGGAGAACAAACTCTAGCTATTGTTCAACAAACCGAAGCTTCAACTTCAACTGAAACCGGAAAGAAGAAGAGGGTGATCACTAAAGCAGCTGATTCCCACATGCCTCCCTCTCACTTGATGGTTACACTGAAAAAGATGAGAACTCAAGGGTGACCCCAAAAGATGGTGGCAATGTTCTTTTGGATACAAGGACTCATGGGCATGTACGATCCATAATACTATCGTATGAATATCAATCCGTCTTTGTTTTTTTATTTAAGTGTGTAACTATCTTAAATTTGCGTGTGTTTGTATTTCTTTTCATTTTTTTTTTGGTATTTAGGATCACAAGAATGTCGTCAGTCTCTCATGAGGCGCCAAGCTTCATGTTCAAAGTGACTAAGACTTGGGATCTTGAGGATGAATGTGAGGAGGTGAAAGTGATTTTCAAGAAATCCGGTTGTGGCCTCATGGAGAGTTCGAATATTGAGCATGATAGAGTTACCGTATCTCGATTGCGTGAGAGGTTCTACGGAGAGACCGATACAATGTTATTCCCATTGGTGAGATGGCCATAACTCTCGATGATGCTCATAAAATTCTAGGCCTAGAGGTTGAGGGAAAAGCAATCGGTGAGGGCTTCGATAATAAGTTTTCTTTGCGGATATTTACAAATCGTGCCGAAATTGTTCGGTTGGAATCGAGGTTGCGACGGAGTCTATGCTTGTGATGAAGGATGGTCGTCTAACCAAGAAGTTTAATCAAGCATTTGAGGGACACATTTTTCAGGACCAAGAAAATATTTGATAAGGAAGGAAGGGTGAACCCGAAGCGAATCAATGCTACCGTCGACCTATTTGCTATACGTCCCGGGCAGATGTATCTTCCCCCAGCGATTCGGAAGCTTGGTCGACGCCAGTTATTTGTAACTATTGGATCCCTTAGATAAGATGCGTGAGTATTCTTGGGGTACTGCGGTGGTATCCTTCTTGAACAATGAGTTGACAAAGGCTTCAAGGGCACTCACTTCGCAAGTTAACGGAAACATATGTCTCTTCCAGGTAATTCTATTGTCTAAATCATTTATATTTGCCAAATTCGTAAGATAAGATTCTTACTAAACTTTTTTTTTTGCATAGGTTTGGATATATGAGCACTTCCCTTCTTTGGTGAAAGTCAACTCCTACGTCAAAGTGATGCGAATGTTGATATTGATAAGCCAAGAGCGCAAAGGTACAGTTTTATGGGTACTCTGGATAAGGAAATGCCGCAAAATCTTATCAAATGTGAATGGTCATCGACAAATTGATCATGGAGGAGGTGATATTTGATCCGACGGATGCTAGAAATCAAGGTTTAATCCAAAGGAGAGATGAAGTTGCATTATACTATGGACCCTTGTTGTTGTGCATCAAGGATATTCAATGTACGATCCACATCGGGTAATGCGACAATTGGGTTACGTGCAGAAGAACCTCATTTCGATGAAGATAAGCCGTTCTTTCTCATGGAACCGGATGACCGCACCACCTCCCAAAACTATTAATGTCTCTTACGATCCAGCGCCAACTCAAGAACATTGGGACGATAGACAAGGCCGTAACATCGATGTGAGTCTTTTGGACGAGGTGACCACCGGTCATGAAGCTAGTGAGATATACATGTCGTGGTACTTGGGTTGGGCTCGTCCTTCTGTGATTAGGGAGATGACTGCTGAAGAATTGGCTCGTAAAAGGAAGATGGCATCGAAAGACCCAACAACAAGTCTTAAGTTCTTTGTAAGTATTTTAGAGTTGTTCTTATTATTTTAAGATCCCATTATCGAATCATTCTATTAATTGTTTGTTGTTTAATTGAAAATAGAAGGAGCATTTGAAGACCTTTTGCAAGGTGTTGTGTTGCACAGAGAAAGAGGGAGCCTTTGTCGACCAAGAGCAAGGCAAGCACATTGACTTTGTTAACAATGTTGATAATGAGGATGCCCATGAAATGTTCAAGCAAGATGAGGTCAAGTAAAGCGAGGAAGAAAAATCCGTGAGGGAAGCACAGTTAAGATGAATGTTTGACAAAAGAGGGATCGTAGTGGTCGTGGTGGTGAAGGTAGTAGTAGTGGTGGTGTTCCTAAACGGGGCCGTGGCCGTGGTCGTGGTCGTGAATGAATGCATTTCTAGTTCATTTCTTTAAGTTGTGTTAGACAAATGTTAAGGTTAACGGTTGGACAAATGTTTTTTTTTGTTAAGGTTTATGGGACATGTTTTCGTATTTTGGACAACAAGTGTTGGATTTCTAGTTGTTGAATGAATGGTTTGTTTAGCTATGTAAAGTTTCAACACTTATGCAGGCATGATTATTTTAGGTTAAATTTCCGACCACACCAGGGCCGGCAAGGTTTTGAAGGTCGACTGCCCCCGATAAAGAGAAAATGCTTGCATACCAGTATTCAAGGTAATCGATCAATACCAAGCCGGACTGATACAACCTGCAGCAGTATTATGTTATATAACATGTCGGCCATGTGTTGCAGAAAATGCCTTCTCCTGATGCCTAAAATCATCATAAGGCCGGCATGGTCATAAATTTGGTTCCTTGCCGACCACATAATAGCCGGCAAGATAGTGAACAAACACTACACCAAATATGCAGATTAGTAACCCAGATTAGTAACCGACATGTAGCCGTTACTAATTAGCAACCTAAAATTCCAGTTACTAATATTTAGTAACAGCGGTAGGCTGTTACTAATCTTGAAACGGCTAAAGCCCAGTTACAATTAGTAACTGCATATATCAAATCGTGCGAGTCGTGTGTGTGACGTGTATAGTCATTATGATTTTTACGCCCGCATTTGTAAATCGCGAGAAACCTTCCCTACTCTTTCCACCCTTGACTCGGGCGGGATCTTTCGAGCCAACCCGCATAAACATCAATCTAAGCCACATACATCTTATCTTCCTTTACTTTTATTTCACTCTCCTCCCTTTACTCTTTTCACTCTCTTCCCCGTACTCGTTTTTACTCTCTCGTAACTTAGATCCGTAAACCGAGAGTTAGGTTCGTTGCGTTTCCCGCCATTAAAACCCAAAACCCAAACAGTAAAGATTGATTTTGTAATTTCTATATAAGATTGATATATAGTTGGTTTTGATTATATGTTTGTTAATGCCTTTCGTTGATATTACTTTGAGATAGAAGCACTCATCCGGTATTTTAGGTTTTATTTCTTGGATATTATCAAGTCACTCATCGTTAATCCCATTAAGGTATGGTCATCTTTTTTTTCTCTAGATTTATCTCACGTGTTTAATTTTAGGTCATTTAGGTATAATAGAGATATGGGTTTTCAATTATTTTCGATTTTGAATGGTTTTCGTATGGAACTAAGAAATCAATATAAACTTGAGTTCTCTCAACCTAGTCCTTTTAACCTAATAGAGAAATTAGGGTTTCTGATTTACTTTGCTGTGATTTTTTTACCCAAAATCAATAGCTTTGAGAGGTCAAGCAATTGAACAATCATAATTTGTATGGTTATAACTGAAATAGATATATGGCTATAACTCATCTGGTTTACTTGAAGTTACCCCACTTCTCTGAGTTCTCTAAATCCTCTCTATTTTAAATCTCCCCCGTCTCTCGAATTCTCTAAATCCTTTTTTTCTATACATAATCCAGTACTAAAAACAATTGAACAATCATAATTTGTATGGTTATAACTGAAATAGATATATGGCTATAAAACAATTGATTCTGTGTACTGATAGATATTATTGTTGATATCTGTATGTTCTAGTATTAACATAGGTATCGTTTTCTTAGTTATCACATTGTAGGGTAATGAAATGTCATCCATGGTTGATAAGCGATGGATGAGTTGTGCCCGTAACTCCGATGAATACATAGATGGTGTACATTCATTCATAGAGTTTGTCCGTGAAAATGGTAGTGGGAATACATCGTTCTCATGTCCTTGTACACGCCTGTAAGAATGGTAAAGGATTGAAATCGCCGAGTGAAATAGATTATCATTTGCTCAAACATGGTATTTTATTAACGTATACAACGTGGAGGTTTCACGGAGAAAATTTAGTAGGTAAAGGACAGAAGGATAATAGTACTAGTGACAATGTAGGAATTGGTAATGACAATGTAGGAAATTTAGTCGGGGATATAGGAGTTCTTCTTTGAGAACGACGATCATACTTGTTGTGTAGATGAGAATGATGGGTTACACAGTAGGGTTCCCAATGATGCCGGAACCAGCAGCAGCAAGAAAAAAAGATATTTCTATGAGCGTGCAAGAGAACCATTATACCCTTCATGTGACAAAGGAAAAACACCATTATACGCGGCTATAAAACCTAATAAACATAAAGACACAATATGGATTTTCGTACAATGGTGTCACCGCACTCTTAGAATTGTTTAAGGAGTTGCTTCCCGATGGAAACACACTTCCAGCCTAAGTTCTCCTCGAAGTAAAAAAGTTGATTCAAGAAATGGGAATGGATTACATAACCTATGATGCATGCATAAATGATTGTGTTTTATACTGGAAGGATCATGCATCACTGGTTAAGTGTCCAGTTTGTCAAGAACCTAGGTATGAGAAGGTCTTTAATGATGAAAGGAGACTTACACAAGTAGCTCGAAAGACTTTAAGACATTTTCCTTTGATAAATAGACAAAAAGGTTCTATAGTATACCGTGGATAGCTGAGGCAATGTATTGGCATTCTAAAGCACAATCCGATATAAATGTTATGCGCCATCCAGTTGATTCTTCAGCTTGGAGATGTGCGGATAATTTTTCACCGGAGTTTGCCAAGGAACCAAGGAACGTTACGCTCGGGATATCAACTGACGGCTTCAACCCGAATGGATGTTTCGGTCCAAGTCACAGCTGTTGGCCAGTAATTCTCCAGCCTTACAACTTACCTCCTTCGATGTGCATGAAGCGGGAGTTTTCAATGTTATGTTTGCTGATATCGGGTCCAAGAGCACCAGGCAAAGACATAGATGTTTACTTGCAACCATTGATAGAGGAGTTGATTCAGTTATGGAATGAAGGTGTCATCACATACGATTCTTTCACTAAAACTGAATTTCTGATGAAAGCAAGATTAATATGGGCTATTCATGATTTCCGACATTAGGGACTTTAGTGGATGTGTAACTCATGGTTACAATGCTTGTCCAATTTGTGGAGAAGGAACAGTTTCTGAATATCTTCCATTTAGCAAGAAGATTTGTTACATGGGACACCGTAGATGGCTGCCAGCGAGACATAAGTATCGAGATGATAAAATCAATTTCCATGGAGGCGTTGAGCACGGTTCAGCTCCATGGCCACTGACAGGAGAGCAAGTTCAAGAGATTGTTGCTAATATGAGAACCAAGAAGGGGAAGGGGAAACAACCAAAGAACAGACAAGTCGAGGGAAGCGCAAAAGAAGGCTGAACTGGAAGATGAAGATGATGCCGACGTAGAAGATCAAGTTCATGACCACTCACTGTTTTCACGAAGGTCAATTCTTCATGATCTTCCAAATTGGGGTTCAAATCCGGTCCGACATGTTATAGATGTCATGCACACAGAAAAGAATATAACTGAGCATCTTCTTCACATTATTATGGGAAATAACAAGTCAAAGGATGGTCCTTGTGCACGTAAAGATATGCAAGCAATGGGGATTAATAAGAAGCTGTGGTTGAAAGTGGATGAATTGACTGGTAAAACAACAATGGTTGCCGCTCCCTTTTCCATAACAAAGAAAGAGAAAGTTGCCTTTTGTACTATTTTGAAGAACTTAAAGGTGCCTTCTGGTTTCTCTTCCAATCTTATACTTATAACAAGATCGATCCTCCAGAGTTGAAAAATTTCAAGTCTCATGATTACCATGTAATCATGCAACACTTGTTTCCATTACTGGTTCATGCGGCGCCTTCACTGCCTAAAGATATACGTCTTTCTCTTCATAGGATAAGTCTGTTTTTCAAGATATTGTGCGCGAAAGTTATCAACAGAGATCAACTCTTAAAAGCTAAAGTTAGCCTAGTGGAAGCAATGTGTGTCTTGGAAAAGCATTTTCCTCCTTCCTTCTTCGTTATCAGCATTCACTTGATGGTGCATCTAGCAGATGAAGCTTTAATCTGTGGTCCGGTTAGATTTAGGTGGATGTATCCTTTCGAGAGGTAATTACCAAAACTTACCTTGCTGTTTAATGTGTAATTTAGTTATTGTCATTACTGAATTTAAAAATTTTCTTACTGGTGTTTGCAGGTTAATGAAAGGGTTTAAGGGAATGGTGCGCAATAAAAGGTATATTGTTGGCTGCATTGCAAGAGGCTATGTGTTGCGAGAAGCCAGTTTATACTGTATGGAAGATGTGTCAAATGATGGTGATGGTACTCATAAACACACTCGACAGGCCTTCCTAGATGATGATGATGAGTTTGCTGATGAGATGCCTTTGAGTGCTGCCAAGAATATTATTTTAACTCAAGTACAGTTTGAACAAGCTCGCAAGTGGCTTCTCTCTAAATATGTTGGAATAGATGAATGGCAAAGGTAGACTTGTTACTTTCACACCTATTAGTTGTTGATTGATTATTAGCTTATTGTTCTAATTGTTCTTGGATTGTTGTCTGATCTTAATTAGGAAGTACGAATCATATGTTAACAAACTACATGTTCAATAGTCGAAATAGGCCAAAGTGCTTTCTTTTATGGTTACGAAGAGGTATTATATTTTAGCTTCAATTGGTTTGTAGACAAACAATCTTGATTTTGGTTGTGCAACCGATCGACACATGTTCTCTTACAATGTTGTTAGAAGCCAAAGATATAAATTCAGACTTTGGAGACTAGTTCGTGGACCACTCTTCAAGGCGCAATCGTATAAGAAATACCAAGCCAACGGCTTTGGTTTTAGCTCTCATGATTATGAGGGGAAGCATGTGTCACAAAACAAACACGCGTGTCTATGAAAGCCATTACGAGACATAGAGCAACAACCAGTGTGACAACTTTGGTGGAATCAGAAATTACATATTATGGTGTCATTAAAAAGATTATCAAGTTGAATTATATGGAATTTGAGGAAGTTGTATTCTACTGTGATTGGGTTAGAGTTGCAGAATCGATCATAAGAGGAAAAGGGATAGATATGATTACACTCATACCTCTGGTCGCAAACCTCACAGTTTGGTGAAAGCTGAACTGGTATGTATATTTCAACAATGTTCTGTCATTTATGGATCTCATAACTTATGGACAATAAGGTGTAAATGTATTGATTGATTAATTTTAATCGATTGTTCGTATTTGTGGATTTAGGAGAGATAATCTGGAGTGGAGATCACTACCTCGATGTGTGGATTAAAGCACATACACAAGAGGGTGGTAACATCTTACCTAGTGCGCAACCATACCATGTGAGTTTGATTGAATTTCATAGATATTATGACAAAGTTGATGAAATTCATACTAGCCAGCTAGTAAATTGTGTAATTACGAGAATGTTATTTTCGGCGTTACAGGATAAACTTAAGAAGGCGCAAGAAGAGATCAAGGAAAAACTAGAAGCGGGTGAACCTGTAGACGAAGTGGATGCATTGATTAAATCTTTTGGAAAGGATTCTAGGGGACGGGTTCGTGCTGTTGGTCCTATTTCTCGTACGCAATATGATTATTCTGCTCCTGCGCGTGCCAAGGTTGCTGAATTAAAGTGTAAGGATGGAGAGCTTAAGCATCAGATGCAGGATTTAGGTGGCAAGATAGAGGTTCTGCTCACAGGTTTTGGATCCTTATGTAACATTGTGAAGGATATGCAATCTGGACAAGCATCGTTTATTGCCTCGAACTCGAACCAAATTGGCGCTTTCTCGGTCCTGCGTGTTCACCTGCTCACACTACTTCAGCTACCCATACTAGTTCACCTGCTTATGAAAATCCACCTGATGCCACCATATCACCAGCTCGATCTGCAGTAGGTTCTGATATGCCGCGATGTTCATTGCTGAACTTGAATTCTGAAACTATTGCTGTTGGTAGAGTTTGTACAGGTGATTTTGGACGTATGTGTCATGGCTCATCTGTATCTGATGCTCATGCGAAGGTCTTGGTGGACCAGATTCTCATGCCAGATGAAGCGACCATAAAAGCTAACCAGTTCGTGAGGACCTTTAAAGAAGTTGGAATTGGAGGCTACGTGGTTCATCCAAAATTCTGCATCCAACATGATTAAAAGTGTCTATCTATCTTTTTGGAGAGGCTATGAAGTTTTTCATGGATATCTCAGACATTTTCCTTTGTCTTTTATGATTAGAATTGTCTATCTATCTTTTTGGAGAAGCTATGAAGTTTTTCATGGATATCTCAGACATCATCCTTTGTCTTTTATCTTTTTTTTTTTGCTAAGATTCACACTTGAACATGCTGGCATGTACCCATATGCTTTTCTGCATATGTAAAAACTCTGATGCAATTGTGTTCAAGGCAGACTCTTAATTATGCAAGCTGAAAAAACATTGACTGTGGATGCAATTGTGCTACTTATCATAATGATGAAGTTTTATTTTTTGTATGTGGTTTTTGTTGGTGTATATGTTTGCAGTTGTGTAGGTAAATGCAATTAGGGTCTCATTGAAAGCGAATGAATGTAGCCACCGGGAATGTCAATCCCCGGTAAATATTGAATTTGTTTGTTCTTGTTTTATTGATTTAAAATTTAGGGATATTAACTTTCAGTTGACACTTTCTTGCGAGGTACAATGCTTAATGATCAAATTGTTGTGGGATTATGGTGTCGCTGACCTTAGCATTTTATCTGCAGGAGTTTGGTGACTTCCTTCTGTCTGGATTCTACATCTATGGTGAGTATTTTTCAATTCTCTACTACTGTCTGTGCACTGTTTGTTTGTTGAAGAGCTCGAAGAGTTATGAGGCTTGTAGTCTGTTACATTATTAAGCTCGAAGAAATTTCTCCTAAATAATAAAGTTATATGGTTGAACAGATGCTTACTGATATAACCATTTCCAGAATCAGCTTTGAATGAACAGGCTGGTAAAATGTTTCTTGAAGATAATGAGGAGTATACCAGGTGAGACTTGTCTCTCTTTCTTTGTTTCACATTTTCTCCCCATCGGGTAAAATGTTTGATCTCGGCTTCTTTGGTAATTGCAGTCACATCAAAGTATTCCAGTGATGCAGTCAAATTCGACTTTTTCAAACTCATAGGTGGGCACTTAATACTTATAGACTTCCTCTTTTCTAGTTTGTCAATTCAGAGATATATATCTTTGTTGCATATGACTGATGAAATCACCATAAATATTGTTCTATGTTGCAAAGTTGACATATACCGGAGGAGTTGAACTCGGTTGATGTCCAACTATCTTTGGAACATGAAGATGAACAAGTGAGAGTTCTTTTTATACTTGGTCTATATGTTGTAGAACTACTTCAAAACCTTAAAGTTAGAATGTTTGGCAATAACTTAAATATCATACGGTCAAGTATCATTCAAAAGTATGATAAACATAGTGATTAGAACAATGTTTTCTTCCACTTCTTGTGTAATTACTTTGATGGTTGAAAGATAACATGTTTTTAGAATGAATTGTATTGAATGGAATTATTCAAGAAAAATGAGGTTTGCATGATATTTTGAAATGGGAGGGATTCTGACTTTGACTAGGTCAACAAAGATCGACTTTTTTTTTTTTTTTTTTTTGTTGCAAAAATTTAGCAACATGGAATACCTGTTACTAAACTTGTTACCGAAAAATGAGATTCGGTCAACATTGACCTAGTCAACTTTTTTTTGCAACTCAAAAAAAATTTAGTAACTTGCGAATTCATCATTACTATTTTTACCGGAAAAGCGCAGTCTGTCAACGTTGACTAAGTCAAGATATTAGCAACACATGTAAAAATTTAGGAACTGCTATACAGCCGTTACTAATTCAAAATTAGTAACGGCTAAATAGCCGTTACAAAATATGTTACAACCTAAGATTAAGTAATTGGCGACATGCTCGTTACTAAAATTTGTTACACTCCCTTTTGTAACGGCTTAAACCTGTTACAACCCCGATTTGAAACGCTCAGGCACTGTTGCTAAACCCCATATTTGGTGTAGTGAAATATCGTTCCGACGGTTTAACAGAAAATTGCATGAACTCATGATGCCTAAAAGTTATAAGATCGGCATGGTAAGAAAATTTATACCCTGCCGACCATATCATAGTCGACATGAAAATATCGAAATACCTTGCCGGTGGATACACAGAAGAAAATGTTTTCCTGATGCCTAAAACTCATAAGGTCGGCATGGTAAGAAACTTCCCACCCTGCCGGCCATAAGTAGTCGGCATATTGGGGATAACAAATCTCGCCGGGGAATTCAAAATTCAAATTTTTTGCAAGTACAATTTCATTGATTGACTTGTACTTGGGCACTATAACGGCCAAATTTGGCCACCATACTATAAATACACTACTTCTCTCTACAAAACAACATACAAATAGTTCCATATACTCTCCAAAGCTCATATCATCATACACTCCATCTATCTGGAATCATTCGATTCAAATGAAGATTTGGCAATCACCAAAGCATGGTACACGGAAAATCAACTTAGACGACAATCCTCCGAAAGGGAGGATTCCACAACCTTTTGGGCTAGGGTACACAACAAATTTTGCGGCGAGTTTGGGAATCCTAATGCAAGAAGTATTCAACAAGTCCACGCTAGGCACATAGTAATCGAAAATGCGATACTTGTTTTTTTAGCGCTCCAACCTTGGATTTTTAACACTCTCCCCTTTACCTTGTCCATTGCACAATTTGTAAGTAATTTGTGGTTATTTTTTACGCAACCCATGTTGTTTTATCTTCCAATGAAACACCACTAACAAGTGTAAGTTTGTTTTTGTGTTTTTGTAGCACGAAGTCGTGAAAGTGCACTACTTGGAGGAAAAGGGGGAAGGATTCGCGTTCGATGCAAGCTATCACTTCTTGGCACAAAGAATCCCGGAGGATAACCCGGAGTACTTGGATGCCGTATCGTCTTCGGAGGAGGAAGATTGATGGCTTTAGAAGTTTTTGTATAGGTTTTGTGGGTAGACCTCTATGTAAACCCTCACGAGACTATAACTCGTCCACTAGGGTCGCCTAGGGGTTCAAAGGCTTGATGCACATGCTAAGTGCATTTGTTTTTATGTTTCAATCAGTGTAGTGACCAAAATTGCATGAATGAAGTGAATTACATCTTCCCATATTATGTTTTCTGTTTGGTATAAGTACAGGTCGGCATGGTTATAAATCCTTAACATGCCGGCTACAGGAAAGCCGGTAGTGTAATAAATTATGTGCATGCCGACTATATTATATCCGGCATGTTAGTGAATATTTACATGCCGTGCCGACCGTTAGATTGCTGGCCAAAGGTAGTCGGCTTATTATTCATTCAAAAACCTTCCGGACAAAACATGATCGGCGTTTTCTTCATCCAAGGACCATGCCGGCTGAAAGTGGTCAGCATTTTATTCAAACGTATACCATGCCGGCTAAATATAGCCGGCACCTTCTTCAAACGTCGACCTTGCCGACTTATAACATTTTCGAAAACCCATTTTTTTGATCGAAATCAAACTCATAAGACGGATTAAAGGTTTAACCTACTGAATTCATAATTTCAAAATTTTAATCTTAACTCAATTAATTAACCTAATCAGATTTTTTAGTGTTAATTAAACAAGGGCATATTAGCCATTTAGAAAATACAAGGTTAAGGGGTGGATTGGTTTTACTTCATAATGACCAGATTTTGTCTTATTGGGTATACCCCAATCTCTCCAGGTTATTTTAGTGCATTGCTTGATAATTGTGAGAGTCCATCTGCCTTTCCTGTGACACGTAGATCCGAATTCTTTTGGAGATCCATGGCTATTGGGTTTGATTGCAGTTTCGAAGCACTTTGCAAATTGCTCTTTTGTCATAGGAGTATATAATCTTGATGAAACCATGGATGGAGAAAATAATATCTCCAACACAAGATGCATATGTCCTTAGGAGATACATTAATGATAATATAGTTATGGCTCACGAGCTGATTCATTCTATGAAGAAGTCAAAAAATAAGCAAGGTTTAGTTGCTCTGAAGTTGGATATGTCGAAGGCTTTCGACAGGGTTGAGTGGGGATTTATAGATAAAATGCTTTCTTCTTTAGGTTTTTCTAAAGACTGACGTACTATTATTTATCAGTGCATTTCGACAACCACTGTTTCGATTCGTTTAAATGGTAATATTTGTCAGTCTTACACTCCTACTAGAGGGCTTGGACAAGGGGATCCTTCATCCCCTTATTTATTCATTATCTCCATGGAATATCTTGCTAGATCCCTGATACATGCTGAAGCATGTAATTTGTTGCGTGGTATACAAGTTGTGAAGAACTCGATATCTGTTAATCATCTCCTATTTGAGGATGATTGCATATTGTTCTTCCATGCAGATTCTTCAAGCATCAATAAAGTTCAGTCTTGTTTGCAAAATTTTAGTAATATTTCTGGTCAGTTGATAAATTTTTCGAAGCCATCGGCTTTTGTCAGATGATGCTAAGAGGGATATCATAAATAAATTAGGAGTCAAGCAACTCAGTTCCTCTGATAAATACTTGGTTTTGCCCATTCTTTTGGGAAAGTCAAAGACAAGCTCTTTTAGGTCTATTCAAGACTCATATGAGAATAGGTTTCAAGGCTGGTGCTCAAAAACCCTCAATCAAGCTGCTAGAACAACGTTAGTCAAGTCAGTTCTCAATTCCATTCCTACTCACTATATGAGTAACTTTAGGCTACCCAAAAACATAATCAATAAGTTGATTCGGCCCAAAGAAAGTTTTGGTGGGGTCATAATTCTAACAAGGGTTTGAATCTGGTTGCATGGAACTCACTTTGTTCTCCCATAGATGAAGGAGGTTTGGCTTTTAGAAATCTTGAAAGATTCGACATAGCTTTGATTATCAAGTTGGCATGGATATTATGCACAGAGGAAGACAAACCTTATGCACAAATCATGAAAGCTAAATACTCTCCATATAGTAGTTTCCTTCATTTACAAGAGTCTCCTTACAACTCTTCATGGATTTGGAAGGGATTGGAATTAGGGATTTATTATGTGAGAAAGTTTCATAGGTGTGATGTTAGAGATGGAACTAAAATTTTGGTTTGGTATGACAAATGGGTAATAGGACTTGACTCTCCTCCAGTACCAAATGACTCCTTTAGATAACCAGCTAGAATAGTTTATGTCTGTGATTTAATGTTGGAACATCCAAGAAGGTGGAGTACTCAACTTGTTTCTGATCTTTTTCCAGCTGACACAGCAGAACTAATCCTAAGAATGCATCTAGTTCAAGTTGGTACTGATAAGCTTATTTGGGAACCAAGTAGGACAGGTGATTTCTCTGTATAAGGCATTAAAAAATCTTTCAAATGCAGCTCATCAAAGGAGTTTAGTTTATTTAAATGTTAACTGGAGAAAGCTATGGAAATCTAATGCTCCTCATAAAGTTAAATTTTTTATCTGGAAATGTCTTAGAAGAATTATCCCAACTAAAGTTAAACTTAATAGTTATAACAACAACATAGATACTTTATGTCCTAGATGCTCTTAGGCCGAAGAAACAATCCAACATCTTCTTATTCAATGTGATTACTCCAGATCAGTTTGGCTATCTATGAATGTGAATGTTGCTATATTGCAAAATCAAGATACCGATGTTGCTGACTGGATAACTAGCTGGTTCCAAGGTTCTACTAAACCTTCTAAGGAGGAATGGAATCATTATACTTTAACTCTTATGATTACAACTTGGTTTCTCTGGAAGAATAGATGCTTAAAAAATTTTGAAAATAAAAACCAGAATTTGTTTTTTTACAGTTCACTCTATTAAAAATATGGTAAATGAATGCTTGGTGGGAAACTCTATGATAAATCAGAAAGTGCTTCAATCTTGGTCTCCTCTTCCACCTAATGAGTTTAAAATTAACATGGATGCTTCATTTGATTATTCTACTTCTAACTTTGGAATTGGCCTGATTATTCGTGACTCAACAGGTCAATGTTGTGCCATCAGGGGGAGATTCTTCAATGGCGGAATAGATCCAGAACAAGCTGAGTATCTAGACATGAAGGAAGCAATATTATGGGCTAGAGAATGCAGCTTACACAAAGTAACTTTGGAAAGAGATAGTTTGAATGTAATTAACTCTATCAAGCAGGCCATCTCCTCAGTTCAGTGGATGAATCAAGGAATCTTAGATGAAATAAGGCATATGTTGTCTACTGTTTCTTGTTTTTCTGTAAATCATGTTAAGAGAACAACTAACAATGTTGCTCATGTTATAGCTAAGATATCGAGATCTGACAGATCCACTTTTGATTATACTTGTAATATCCCGGACATGTTTAGAAATATCATCAGGGATGACCAACTATCTGTCAGTCTAAGATATGTAAATTAATCTAAGTAATGAAAGGTGTTTTGCATCAAAAAACAAATATAATCTTGATGAAGATAAAAAAATCATTCTTGAAAAAGAAGAATTCAAATGGTGGAATCTGAAAATTCACACCATCCCTCAAATATTGTCGATCTCCTCGCAGAATTACATGTACTTAATACTTTGGTTTTATTGTATTTGTTCATGTATTTGAACTTTGATATTCTTGATCGATGTATGCAATCTTTAATATAATATATGAAATTTGGAGACCTTCTCATGTTCCTTCAAAAAAAAAAAAAAAAAAAGGTATGTATCGGGCCAGCTCGCCCGGACTTGAAACTAAAACATGATGGGCGGTCTGGAGCTCTCGTCGAATCAATTTGTGCTCTGCTCTTGATAAGAGGAACGGATCTTTATTTTACCTGGCTAATTTGGGGCCTAGTGTGATTATTTTGGGCCTACGACTACAAGACAAAAATATATATTTTCAAGTAATATGGATAACCCCTTGTCCAACTATTTATGAAACGACACAACTACCCCTGATTAATTAGTGCTAATTTGGGGTGATTAAATGATGTTTTAATCAAGCTAACCTTGAAATTAACTACCATTAATTCATCATCAGAACTTGAAAAAAATTATTTTTTTTTTGAAAACTCAATCCAGAATCGGTTGATGTTAGTGCATTTGTAAACCGATTTTGGGTTGAGTTTTTACAAAGGACAAAGTAAACCCAGAATCAGGTTTTTTCAATACACACAAAAACCAATTGTAGGAATCGATGTTTAGGGATGTCAACATAATCTGATTGTAGCTTACTTTCAGAAACAAAATATTCATTACATATTTTAGGAAATTATCGCATTACATATATAGGATTCAGTATGGAAATTCTAGAATTTGATACATCAAATGTTCGTCAATGAACCTCCGAGCACGTCGGTACAACATCGTATATTCTTTGTGGTGAATGAACTTAGTTTCCCCATTACGAGTTCTCCAAAGCCCATTGAAATGTTCCAGCTGAAATTAAATAAATTCTCGTATGCTAGTATGTGAACTTCTACCGATGACATAAGTATAAATATTATCGGATTACTCACTTTTTCCCTAAGAGGGGCTTGTGGATGATGTTGGTACACCATATTTCTAACTTTAACATACTCTCGCATTGCACTTTTTATGTAGTTAAATCGAAATGCCAAGTCTCTCCATTTGCGGTTATTGGGATTCCGATACACCCGTAAAATAACTCTTTAACTCTCTTCCAAAACATTGAATAGATTTCATTCGGACGTTCACGGAACGTATTAGCAAACAATTTAACGAGACACGAATCTTCATACGGTTGCCATTCCATTTTCTAGGTTAAGTGTGTGATGTGGGAGTGAGGTTGTCCTTATATAGATAAAGACTCAACTGCTATTTTTTTTTCAAATTCAATCCAAGTCCTTGCAAAATCATATAAAATATGCCTCTCAATAATCAGTTTTTAATATTGCACATGTAATCCGATTCTTGGCAAAAAAAAGTTACAGAAAGGGTGCCACTTTTCCTTAGTAGAATCGAATTACATGGAATGCCCACATAGACCGATTATGGAGGTTGTCAAAATCTCCCTCTTAAAAATCGGTTTTTAATATTTCACTTGTATCCCGATTCTTGTAAAAAAAAAAGATACAGAAAAATGTCACTTTTCCTCACATGAATTGGATAACATGTGATGCCCACATAAACCGATTCTTAAGGTTATCAAAACTCTTGATTTTTTGTTTTCTTAGAATTGGACTTTAAAAGTATTCGTATAAACCGATTCGGAACACCTACAAACCAGGTGAATGAAATTTTCAGAATCGGTCTATGTGGTGCACCCTCAAAACCCGATAATTGTACCCCTGGAGAACTGTCGGAATCAGATTTTATAAAGGTACATGTATACCGATTGTGACAGAAAAAACAGCCAGAGTCCTGCATTTTTTTCACACACACATTGTAGTTTGTTCTTTTGTCGCGTCTTTGACAAACACAAACAATTTTCAAAACAAACCAAATTCAGTCATTCATAAACTAGAGAACATAACCAAACATAATTATACAACCAGTTAAAGACATAAATTCTGACTCTATAATTATCCATAGTTAAATACATAAGTTTGAAACCATTCATTCATCAACATCCCCACCACGACCACGTCCACGAGTACGACCACCTCGTCCTCGTTTAGCAGGTTGGGCGCTGCTCAATGCACCTTCAGAATTCCTTTTTGTGGTGACTCTCTTCCTTTTTTTCTTTGGCTCCTCCTCCACCGGTTCCCCAAACTTTGCACCCGCTTATACATCTTCGAGACTGTTCAATTCATCAATCAGCTTTTCATTGGACTTAACATTTTTCCCTTCCCTGATATCTAGTTTTATTTCTTGGGTTATCAAGTGCCCCCCTCGTCTTCTCTGTTTCCATTTTAAACAACAAACATTAAACAAATAATGCTAAAACAATTAACAAATCCATAATTGAGCAACAACACGCACCAGGTATTCGATAATTGTATCTTTGTCCTCTATCCAGGGCCTCTCATCTACTCATATCACTCGAGTATGCGAAACATTGAGGTACACCACGACATGTAACCCGAAATTGCATCATCATTTGTTCTCGATCGACCATCCATAGCATATCCGTTAAACCTTTTGTCTTCCCAATATTCACATGATGGTAAAGGTTCGTAAAAAATCTCAATATCATTATCCAATGACTCGCTTTTTTTCTCATTGAGTTTAAACTTCTTGTGCTCCTTGGGATTTTTTGTATGTATCCGCATTATCTTGTGACTCTCGTCGGGTTGTACATTACATATCCTCTTGGGTGAAACAAAGGCCCAAAATAATTAGCTTGCTCGGCGCACTCAACCATATTTTATTTTTCTTTGGCCAAATCCTTCATGTAAGGGTCAAAGACAACATCTTTCGTCGTCAAGTTGTCCAACTGGTGTCTCAACTTCAGATAAACCACATCTTGGGACTTTTCCTTATTGTTGTAGGTGTACATGTCCCCACAAAAGTTACCATCCAATTCCTTATTCTCAAAAGCTCTTTCAGCAAATATTTTGAAGTGCAAATATATCCACGCCTACAGAAAAGCCATATTCCCTCCGATTTGGTTCCTTTCAGCCCTAGAAGCCTTTCTCAACTCGTTCAATGAGTATGCAAGGATGGCGATGCCCCAAGAGTATTTGTGAATCTTATCAAATGGTTGCAATAGCTGAATAAAGTTGGTGTTCACATGGGCACCTGAAACGTCGGGAAAGATAACAGATCCCATGATGTAGAGGACATACGCATTCGCCGTGGAGAAGATACGTTCCTTGGTCACCTCTTTCCCCTCAATACGAAGTTTCTTTGTTCCACTGAAGAGGTCCCTTAAATTCGAGAGATGGAATATCCTCTGCTTTGCTTTGCCTACTAGCATATGTGACTTGGTCATCTTCTCATCCCATTGGAACACATTCTTGTAGAGGCACACAAAAGGAGAACATGGGGAAAAGAAAAAGGTTAGTGCTAGGGTTAACCTCGTCATCCATATTCAGGTCCAAAAGCCGACCAAAAACACAGAATATTAGATGTGTTGATACTCATAGTCAATATATCTCATTCTGGTTCATTTTTTAGTGTAAACAACTTATTAGGGCAATATGTGCATCTTTTTGTAATTCACCTACTATTATCGACAATGGGGAAGTGTTTGATTGATTGCGCCGTTAGGAGATAGTAAATTCTTTGTAAACTTAAATCATAAGCTTAAGATTCCTGAGAGTATCTTAATGGACTATTGTATAAAAGTTGATATCTTACCGAACATATTTCCCTTGTTCGATATAAGTCCAATAAGAGCAAGATCAAAAACCAATCATCTTTGTTGCCGAGAGTATTTACTGTTTGTAGCTACCCATATATCAAATATGGAACATAGACATAGTAAGCTAACCTTTCCATTCAAAATAAAGTTGGGATACAAAAATCAATAAAACATAATTAGAGTAAAATACAATTAAAAAAAAGCTAGGATTCGTTGATTCATATAAACAAAGAAACACAAAAGGTAAATATTGAAGGAAAATAAAAGAAGTCAGGGCTCGGGTTTGCCTCGTTACCCAGTTGTTGATGGTGGTTTTTAACTTAAGGGTAAAGTCGTAAATCCCTAGTCAGACAGTGACGTCACAGAACTTGAGTAATAATGTCCAAACCAAGCACATTTATTGAACCCTTTAATTTGTCTGCGAGAAAATTACCAGGGTACCCTTTTTCTAATTAATTACTAATTAGGGTTTCGATAGGCCAAAACCCTAATTCCCACGCCACTTGTGCCAACGGCAAACCGTGCCAGCCACACCCACCGTGCCAAGGCATGCCAACCATGCTAGCCGCACCCTTGTGCCAATGGCAAACCGTGCCAGCCACACCCACCGCGCCAAGGCATGCCAACCATGCTAGCCGCACTCTTGTGCCAACGGAAAACCGTGCCAGCCACACCCACCTCGCCAAGGCATGCCAACCATGCTAGCCACACCTTTGTGCCAATGGAAAACCGTGCCAGCCACACCCATCGCGCCAAGGCATGCCAACCATGATAGCCGCACTCTTGTGCCAACGGCAAACCGTGCCAGCCACACCCACCGCGCCAAGGCATGCCAACCATGCTAGCCGCACCCTTGTGCCAATGGCAAACCGTGCCAGCCACACCCACCGCGCCAAGGCATGCCAACCATGCTAGCCGCACCCTTGTGCCAATGGCAAACCGTGCCAGCCACACCCACCGCGCCAAGGCATGCCAACCATGCTAGCCGCACCCTTGTGCCGATGGCAAACCGTGCCAGCCACACCCACCACGCCAAGGCATGCCAACCATGCTAGCCGCACCCTTGTGCCGATGGCAAACCGTGCCAGCCACACCCACCGCGCCAAGACATGCCAACCATGCTAGCCGCACCCTTGTGCCAATGGAAAATCGTGCCAACCACACCCACCGCGCCAAGGCATGCCAGCCATGTTAGCCGCACTCTTGTGCCAACGGCAAACCGTGCCAACCACACCCACCGCGCCAAGGCATGCCAACCATGTTAGCCGCACCCTTGTGCCGATGACAAACCGTGCCAGCCACACCCACCGCTCCAAGACATGCCAACCATGCTAGCCGCACCCTTGTGCCAATGGCAAACCGTGCCAGCCACACCCACCGCGCCAAGGCATGCCAACCATGCTAGCCACACTCTTGTGCCAATGGAAAACCGTGCCAGCCACACCCACCACGCCAAGGCATGACAACCATGCCAGCCGCACCTACCAAACCCTTGGCCCCACATGCCAAGCCAAACCGCACCTTGCCTTGGCCCTAGCCATGCTAGCCGCGCCATGTGCCAACGACATGGCCAAACCCTTGGTCCTACATGCCAAGCCAAATCGCACCTTTCCTTGGCCCTAGCCATGATAGCCGCGCCATGTGCCAACGGCATGCCAAACCCTTGGCCCCACCATGCCAAGCCAAGCCGCACCATGAGCCCATGGAATGCCAAGCCCTTAGCCCCGCCATGCCAAGCCAAACCATTCACGCCAAACCCTTGGCCCCACATGCCAAGCCAAACCGCACCTTGCCTTGGCCCTAGCCATGCTAGCCGCACCATGCGCCCATGACATGCCAAGCCCTTGGCCCCGCCATGCCTAGCCAAACCATTCACGCCAAACCCTTGGCCCCGCATGCCAAGCCAAACCGCACCTTGCCTTGGACCTAGCCGTGCTAGCCGCGCCATATGCCAACGGCATGCTAAGCCCTTGGCCCCACATGCCAAACATACCTAGCCGCGCCACCATGCTGGCCTTCCCTACGCGGCTACCAAAAACGAAGGCGTTCGACGATCAATGGTCCCCCTTCAATCCCAGGAGAAAATCCTAGCCATCCAAGGTTACCAGACGACGCATGGTAACCTTTGGCCCGAAAACCTAAGTTTGGCCACGCCAAACCATGGCATGCCAACCTAGATGCACCACCATGCTGGCCTTCCCTACACGGCTACCAAAAACGAAGGCGTGCGACGATCCACGGTCCCCCTTCAATCCCAGTAGAAAATCCTAGTCATCATAGGTTACCAGACGACGCATGGTAACCTTTAGCCCGAAAACCTAAGTTTGGCCACGCCAAACCATGCCATGCCAACGGGATGCCAACCTAGCCGCGCCACTATGCTGGCCTTCCCTACGCGGCTACCAAAAACGAAGGCGTGCGACGATCCACGGTCCCCCTTCAATCCCAGGAGCAAATCCTAGACATCCAAGGTTACCAGACGACGCATGGTAACCTTTGGTCCGAAAACCTATGTTTGGCCACGCCAAACCATGCCATGCCAACAGCATGCCAACCTAGCCACGCCACCATGCTGGCCTTCCCTACGCGGCTACCAAAACGAAAGCGTGCAACGATCAACGGCTATCTTTCCTCTTGAGATGCAAAATCTCGACCTTCGAAGGTCACCAAGCTAGCAAGTCTCCCAGTGCGGCTTGCCAGGCAACAACAACATGCTACATGTTTTCCACAAAAATATTCGAGACATCAACACATATCACAAACTGGGGGATCCTCTTTGGGTATTGGTTTGGCGGTTTGGCCGCGCGGCGTACACTACGCACGTCATAAGGAAGTGTCATAAGGATGAGGCGGTTAGTAAATACGGGGAGTTAATGGTGAAACGTTCTTTTTATGGAACATCAATTCCATGCGTTAACGGTTTTATGGAACATCAATTCCATGCGTTAACGTTACCACCTCCTCCCATTTATTCACCCATTTTTCCATTCCTTAATGAGACCGGAGTACTTTTCACTTTGACTTGTATAAATAGGTCTTACCTATTTCTACCGAACAACAGGTTCAGAGGAGCATACACCACTTAAAAAACGTTTGCTAGCTTTTCATACGTTAGCTTCCCACTTTCTGATACAAGTCGTAACACAACTACTCTTTCAGAATCAACTATTCTGGTCTCATCACTTTCCTTGCTTCCTCCCCAAAACCAACCCATTCTCCTCCACTTTATGACCGAAGCAAGTCTGGAACGACCATTTCTTGGTTTAAGTCGGACTTGTACAGATTGATCTCTCGAATCTAAATTACTCCCTTGCAGTACATTATTTAAGGTTTAAATTCATTTCTCACCCGCACACCCGAAATTACCGAAATCAGCAGAAACCATTTTCACCCTCAAACAATTGGCGACCACAGTGGGAGATCAATCTATCGGTTACAATATTAATTTCCAAATTTCCGATATCACCTTTCACTTACGACTCTAACATGCTAGAACTCAGATCCATATCAACTCCCGAGAATACCAACGCAGAATCTGTCCCAGGTGTTAACGTTACTTCCAACAACATCAGTATGCCATATACTGACCCCAGTAGCACCGAAGGCACTCCTTCGGGTGTAACGCCGTCGATCACTAGGGCCAGAGCTGCTGCCGCCTCTAACGTCCCTGCGCAACTCGCTAATCTTGGCAGTACTGAAGGCGCTCCTTCAGGTGTAACGCCGCCAGTCACCAGGGCCAGAGCTGCCGCTACCGTTCCTAACGCTTCATTAAGCATGATGCCTCCAACCTCCACTAAGACTCCAACTACCCCACTAATGGGACGAGAAACCGGAGGAACCAGAGGAAGTCGACCCTATATCACCATCGCTGATTCGATGGAATGGCAGGAGGTTCTCACCAGAGCCCAGACGGATATGGTTTCGACGCACAAAGAAGTACTCGTCTTTCTCAAAGCCCTGACAGAGCGGCTGCCGCGTGAGTCATGCCATCCTGAGCCATTTAGAAACACCACCAACACCCCCGACGCTAGCGCCTCGGCGGAACGCGTCTCCGCGGAGGACGAGACTCGTGCCAGACCCCCATCGGAAAGAAGTCATCCATCCAATTTTGTCACACGAGAGGATCTGGAACAACTTCTCCGGAATCGAGTCAAGAATGATGAAATAAACATGCATCAGCATCAACCTCCTTTACCCATCTGAAATACAAAGAATTCTTCTCCCAAGAGGATACTCCTCTCCTCAATTCACCATGTATCATGGCACTGGAAATGCACGTGAACACGTCTCCCGCTTCCTCGAATCCCTGGGCGAACACGAATACAATCACGTTCTCTGTCTGAGGGAGTTTTCGAAATCTCTTACCGGAAAAGCGTACACGTGGTACAACAGCTGTTGGTGCAAAAATGATCACCCCAACAATCTTCGAGATGCGAGAAAGTTGATCCAATCGCTACCGTTGATGAAGAATCTCCAAAGAATTGATTAAAAGAGGTGGGGGTACCTGCAAAAACACTCCGATGCTAAAGTCAGCGGGTGTTCTATGCAAGTATATTGTGGTGAAAAGAATAGAATTCTCTCCCTTTTGGGTTGAAATCTAGCCTCTATATATATAGGCAGAAAATAGATGTAACTTTAGGGTTCCAATAGTTATCCAAATAACAACCCCATCTGTATAAATCCCCAATAACAACCAGATTCATGATAAAATTTGTTATCCTTTCCAATGTTTATCATAATTCTTATTTATCTTAAGTAATAATTATCTTGAATAATAATTATAAATATTTAAGATAATTATCCTCTTTTATTTAGGATCTTGCATTTATCTTAAATAAAATTAATAATTATAAACAAATAATTATTCAAGACTTTTGGGCTTCAATAATAAGCCTAGTGGGTTTCCATAATAAACCCACTGGTTTCCCTAATAAACCAAATCCAGGCTTCCATAATAAGCCATGTGGGTTTCCATATTAAACCCACCGGTTTCCATAATAAACCGACCGGTTTTCATAATAAACCGGATTTAGGCTTCAATTATAAGCCTCGTACCATCTGCACGTACACTATTTTAATAGGGTACAAACATCGCCCCGTCTTAATTCTCAACTTGTTGATGAATTAAGAAAAATAAAATCAAGAGAAGAACTAACCTTCGCGGCTCGTTCAAATTCGCCATATGTCGTTTGTTGGATAACCTTTCATGGCCTTGGCCAACTTGTTGTGTGGATTTGCCCTAATGTCGGCTTAATCATATCATAAGCCAATGTTCTTCAATCACCAAACACGTTCAAAGTACCAATAATGTACTCAAAACTCCATATAATAATTACCCACACGCCAAATAGATCGGCATGTTATGTCCTCTTGCTCTTCCTTTAGCTAACAAATGACTTACATGTTGGTGTGACATCGGCGATATGCTTCGCACCCTATCAAATAGTCACCACCGCCATGATCGATAGGAATTTGACTCTCACTTGAATGCAGGATGCTCCCGTATCTTGGTAGGCACATTGATTGCCCATATGCTCCTGTTATGGCCTTGAATTTTCCGAATCAACGCTCTTGTGTCTGTGAATAATGAATGTACGGCAATCTCTGGTGTACAGGTTGACTGTCATTAGCTTTTTTTCATACATTTTCTTTCATAATAAGCCATCGGTTTCTACAATAAACAGAACTGGGCTTCTATAATAAGTCATGTGGGTTTCCACAATAAACCCACTGGTTTCTAAAATAAACCACATTGGGCTTCCATAATAAGCCATATGTTGGTTTCTTTAATAAACCACCGGGCTTCCTTAATAAGTCCAATTGGGCTTTCTCAACAAGCTAGAGTTGGTTTCCTTAATAAACCTCCAAACTTCCTTAATAAGTTCGGTTGGGCCTCCTCAATAAGCCAGACTTGGCTTCTTTAATAAACCACCAGGCTTCCTTAATAAGTCCGGTTGGGCTTCCTCAATAAGTCAGAGATTGTATCCTTAATAAACCACCGATCTTCCTTAATAAGTTCGTTTGGGCTTCCTCAATAAGCCAGAGTTGGTTTCCTTAATAAACCACCGAGCTTCCTTAATAATTTCGGTTGGGCTTCCTTAATAAGCCAGACGTGGTTTCTTTAATAAACCACCGGGCTTCCTAAATAAGTCTGGTTGGGCTTCCTCAATAAGCCAGTTGGGCTTCTATAATAAGCCATATGAGTTTCTTTAATATTTTTCCTTTGCTCCTTTCGCTGCATTTTAGCTTTAGCTTAATTATGTTGAAACACCTTGTTTTCGCCTTTCTCTTTATTAGAAAGACATCGCAACAATTTCCTTTATAATCAAATACTTCGGCTGTCTTTTTCTTTATTAAAAAGACATTGCAACTATTCATTTGATAACCAAAATACCTCGCCTTTGTTTTCCTCTTTTTTAGCAAAATATTGCACGTATTACTTTAATAACCAAAATACTTCTCCTTTGTCTTTCTCTTTTATAGAAATACACTGCAACTATTTCCTTTAGTAACCAAAATACTTCGTCTTTGTCTTCCTTTTTTCTCCCCGGGTGTTCGCTCCTTCCATCTTAGTCGCCCCCAATACTTCCAATGATATTGAAAACGATGCGTCCTATTGTTTGACTTCCTTAACCATGTTGGTTTCGATAGCATGCTAGGCGTCACTTTTGCCGCCCCCGATATCTGTAGAGATATTCCCAAATAGAAAAGACGCCCCCAAGTGAAGCAAGAGCTAGATCTATTATATCCGAGCCTCACTTGCTAGATGGATCTGGGCTTATGGTATCTTTTCGTTGCCATCTTCTTTCTGGGCTCATCGTGATTTATCCTTTTGGAATCGCACCCAAACTATTATCTTGGTGCGGTGTGTCCCTCGGTTGCGGACCTTTTTCGAAATAGCCTTATGTGGTCTTGGCCGTGTAGTAATGATCATCATCGGGCACATAACGATCATAATAACCGTCATTATGGTGATCGCGACTTTGATAAACGTTCCTGACATCCTCGCTTCTTCTTGCATTACTTCGATTGAGCCGACGATCATCAAGAACTTCGTCCCCTCTGCGTGGGTTGTCTCGTTCTCGATGAGCACGAAGGTTTGATCTGTCACTTTCGAAATGTGGAATAGCTGCTTCTTCAAGATCCTTTCTTTTCTCCAATGCAACCTTGAGTCGCTTTTTTTCTCTTTCCAATTCCTGGAAACGCTCACGTAATGTCAGGTCGATAGGAGTCACCTGCGGATTGTTAGCTTGTGCAACTGGTGGGTTGTTAGCTTGCGCAGGCTGTGGGTTAGCCCGCACTCCTCTATTAGTGATGTCCTCCTGACGAAGCTGCTGGAAGCTTGGGTGTTGACCTTGAGCCCCCCTTTGACGATTGAGGTTTTCGCTAATGGTTCGGGGAGGAGATCTATGTAAGGGAACATTGTTTCCCCTGAGACTTGGAGTGGATCTCACAGAACGACCGGCTGATGTTGTTGATGAAACCGATGTTTCCATTCCGTCCCTTTCGTCTTGATGAGCATGGACGACAGCGCTCCTTAAAGTTTGATTGTTGGCATATTGACCTGAAGAATTTCCGGTAGGTGCATCAATATCCCTCTCAAGTCGATTTTCTCTTGAAGAATCCATAAGTTATTCTTTCTTTGTTAACTTTGCTTTTAACTACTTTTTTCGGATCGTCTACAACTCTGAAAAAGTTCAGAAACTTTCTGCAACTCTGGATCTTCCGCAACTTTCTGAAAAGGTTCAGAAACTTTCTGCAACTCTGGATCTCTCGCAACTTTCTGAAAAGTTCAAAACTTTCGCAACTTTCCGCAACTCAAAAGTTCGGTAAACTTTCGCAACTGGATCTTTCGCAACTCTGAAAAAGTTCAGAAACTTTCTGCAACTCTAGATCTTTCGCAACTTTCTGAAAAGGTTCAGAAACTTTCTGCAACTCTGGATCTTTCGCAACTTTCTGAAAAGTCAGAAACTTTCTGCAACTATGGATCTTTAGCAACTTTCTGAAAAGGTTCAGAAACTTTCTGCAACTCTGGATCTTTCGCAACTTTCTGAAAAGTTCAGAAACTTTCTGCAACTCTGGATCTTCCGCAACTTTCTGAAAAGGTTCAGAAACTTTCTGCAACTCTGGATCTTTCGCAACTTTCTGAAAAGTTCAGAAACTTTCTGCAACTCTGGATCTTTCGCAACTTTCTGAAAAGTTCAGAAACTTTCTGCAACTCTGGATCTTCCGCAACTTTCTGAAAAGGTTCAGAAACTTTCTGCAACTCTGGATCTTTTGCAACTTTCTAAAAAGTTCAGAAACTTTCTGTAACTTTTTTCTCACAATGATTTTGAAACCCTAGTTTAAAAAATCGTTTGAGAACAATTTCGTTCACTCGGAGAACACGATCTTTACTCGTAGTCCCCTTAGTTGGCGCCAAAAGATGTTGGTGCAAAAATGATCACCCCAACAATCTTCGAGATGCGAGAAATTTAATCCAATCGCTATCGTTGATGAAGAATCTCCAAAGAATTGATTAAAAGAGGTGGGGGTACCTGTAAAAACACTCCGATGCTAAAGTCAGCGGGTATTCTATGCAAGTATATTGTGGTGAAAAGAATAGAATTCTCTCCCTTTTGGGTTGAAATCTAGCCTCTATATATAGGCAGAAAATAGATGTAGCTTTAGGGTTCCAATAGTTATCCAAATAACAACCCCATCTGTATAAATCCCCAATAACAACCAGATTCATGATAAAATTTGTTATCCTTTCCAATGTTTATCATAATTATTATTTATCTTAAGTAATAATTATCTTGAATAATAATTATAAATATTTAAGATAATTATCCTCTTTTATTTAGGATCTTGCATTTATCTTAAATAAAATTAATAATTATAAACAAATAATTATTCAAGACTTTTGGGCTTCAATAATAAGCCTAGTGGGTTTCCATAATAAACCCACTGGTTTCCCTAATAAACCAAATCCAGGCTTCCATAATAAGCCATGTGGGTTTCCATATTAAACACATCGGTTTCCATAATAAACCGGATTTAGGCTTCCATTATAAGCCTCGTACATCTGCACATACACTATTTTAATAGGGTACAAACATCATTCCCAACTGGGGTAGCATTGTTACCGCATTTTATAAGAAGTACTTCTTCGTGTCCGAACAAGTTACCTTCTCGGACTTAGGAAGAATGTACCAGCGGGACAACGAACATCCGAATGATTTCGTTACGAGATTCAGGGTTCAAGCACTAGACTGTCATGACCCAAATGTGACCGAGCAACAACTGGTGAATACATGCATCAACGGTATGGCTCCCATCTACCGCGCCTTGCTAGAGAACCTGCGTTTCTAGACATTCTCCGAACTCCATGAAGCTTCCATACGATCCGGAACGACAGCACCAGCGTTATTGGAAAGGGCTAGACCGACCAGAACCGAAGACATGCGCGAAACTCGCGGAAATAGATGTCTCCTCAGCAAACAATTTAACACTGGCCCCTCCTTTGTAAGCGTAGTAAACGAAGGAGGGAAAAGGAAAGCCCCAGCTACAGACCAGCAGCCTAAACGTGAAGCACCAACACGATGGGGAACTCCGCCACGGAAGGCCGCCGCTAAAGCTCCCATGCGTTATCACGAAACTATAGGAAATACCTTGTATTTCCCGTTTCCCATTGAGGAGGTGATCGATCTCTTAGAATCATGGATTCAAGACGATGTTATCAGACTACCATCTCCCAGTCGCCCACCGACTGAGGCCGAGATGGCAAACCCCAAATACTGCCACTACCACAGATTTGTTCACCACCCAACCAGTGATTGCAACATGCTAAACATATCTTCAAAGAAAAGATAGAAGCAGGGGAACTCCAACTAGGAAACGAGGGAGTACATCGAGACCCACTTACAATAAGTGATAAGTGCATATTTCACATATATTTAATGTCAATTCCATACTAGTATTTGTTTGTTTTCTTGCAAATTATTGTATATTACGCTTGTTTTCTCTTATTTGTGTTTTGTTAGATAAATCATCCAAAAGAAGTGAATATGCACTTAATTGTGCAAGGAAAGAAGCTAGCTACAAGTGGAGAAAGGCCAAAGACCAATTGGAACTCGTTCAAGATTTCTACTTTTTATTGAAGACGGGAAGATGGATGGCGAAAGAACGGAGTCATTCTGAGTTCGTATGAAGAAGTTATGAGCAAAACAAGAATTTAGAGACCAAAAGGGTAAAATGGTCATTTTCCAAGGGAAGTGCTATTGGTATCCCAACCGGATGATAAGGGACACCTTCATGTTAAGGGGGAGTCAAGTTCAAGGGAACTGCTAAAGGCGATTCGGTCTTTACAATATGGGGAAGCCAGAATTCAAACATTATTAAAGGCACCTGCCTTATTACTAAGGGCACTTCGTCTTCACAATTATGAAACAGAAGACAAGCAATGGCAGATAGAGTTTGATGATCATGATTGCGATGGATTTCAGAAGAAGGGTTTTTGGATTCTAATGGAACCATTGGGTTTCTATGGATGATAGAAAGCATGGGTATTAACCCGATTTCGATAAATCGGACATAATAGAGTTTGGCGAGAGGATTATTGGTTGCTTGCCATTGAACCAGAGCTCGTGATGATGATGCCGAGACGAGAGCTAAGAAGAACGCAGGACTTGCTGCCATTAATGAAGGTGAAGCTAGAATGGAGAACGAACTGTTTGTCTCGATGGAGAAGAGATTGTTGCCATTGCGGGCGGTGATGGTGCTCGAACCCAAGCTATGGTGCTTTCAACGAGAGAAGTCGGGAAGATATGAGCTGCTGCTATCGCTATTCTCGATGATGCTTGTGCTCGATGGAGTTTCGTGATGAAGATGGAGAAGCAATGCTGCTGCCATTAACGGAGCAGAGTGATGGAGTTCGAGCTACAAAACAGAGAAGAATGCTCACCGCCATTAATGAATGTTACGGAGCTCGAGGAGGAAGATACAATGAAGATTGATGGTGTTGCTTTGCCTAGAATGAGCCTTGGCAGTGATGATAATTGAATCGTGACGATAAGAGATGGAGAACGCGAGCAAGGGATGCTATTGTGCTAGACAAGAAGTGTTGAATGAATTTGAGCTGCTGCTTATCGTCAATGAAGACTGACGGAGTTGCGTCAATGCCATGAGGACGATGGAAACTCTGGTGATTGGTCGGAGAAACAAACTCGAGTTGTTGGTGATGCTCGTGATCAGTAGAAGATGAGAAGAATATGAGGGACCCACTTGTGTGTACGATAGAAGTTTAAAAGCCGTACAAATTAAAAGAAAAGAAAGATTATGCAGAGCACATGTGGTGGGGCCTGCTGTACTTGGGAGAATGGAAAACACGCTCGGCACAAAGCAGGTTGACGTGCTTTGGAGAAATGGAATGATTCGGTGCAAGGCGACTCATTGAAGATGGATGTACGAACGGTGTAGGAAAAGACACGTAAGCTTCATGTGGGGTTCTCGGAGGATCGAATGGGTCGAAGACATTTGCGCAATACTAGAATACACTGCCAAAGACCCAATTACGAACACCTCTTTTGGGATAAACTCCACCGACTTTTGACCTTTATCTTGTGCGACTTTTGTGGATCGACTAGGGTATTTGATGCCTATAAATAGCTATCCAAAACTCAAAGAAAAATATATATCTTCTTCTTTTATTATTCTTTTTCTCTAGCTAGAAGACAGAAACAGAGAGAGAAATAAAGTTTTGTTCCCTGGCTTTTCTTGTGAGTTTTTATCTTTAATTCTATTTTTATTCTTTCTCTTTTATTTATTTGTAGAATTCTTTTTAGTTATGAGTAGCTAAATTTCTTTTTGATTAGGGATGATTTCAAAGTCCTGAACAATGAGTGTAACTTTGTGCACCCGCGGGTGCACATTCCTCCCCTCGTCATTCGTTGGCACTTAACAGAAATTTCTACCGTTCCAAATTTATATTTTATTTCGTGATTTTAATTACAAAAAAGAAAAAAACAAGTTTCAAAACTATAATTTCTCTTTCTTCTCTTTTTTTCTTATATCTTCATGTCTGCAATATATTTGTTTTGTTGCCTATTTCCCATGATTTTTCTTCACTGATACGATGAGTATCATCCCTTATGTCACTTTAGCAAATAAAATGTGATCACCATTAACATAACCAATCACTCTGTTAATTGTAATCACCATTAACATAACAGAGAAATGCATAACAGTACTATCCTTGTTTTTAATGTTCTAAAAAAATTATTCACGACCCATTACTCAATTTGACCTCATGTATCTAAAAACCAAAGATTTGAACGCTCGGTAGAAAAGAGACCAAATTCTTTATTTTTATCTTTTCAAACCTAAGAAATATAAATTAATAAAAACTAATAATCCTAACAACCCTTTAGAGAACCAAAAACAGAGAAAAACTCGAGAATGTAGTAAAGTGGAGATTTAATGATGAAGAAGAGTGAAAAGGAAAAATCAATGCAAGATTTGTTAATGGATCTGTGATTAATTGATGCATATATTTTCCTTGATTTGATGGGTGATGTAGTAATCGCCTCTGATTGATGACGGTAAGATTTGTGATCATGTCTGATTATTTATGATCTTCTGAATTAACAAGGAAGAGGCGAGGGATGATGAAGAAACCGAAACCCAGACAGATAAGGAAGATGAGTCATGAGAGAGAAGATGTTATAATTTTGGATATAAAATAAAAACTAACTAAAAATTAAAATTTAAAATAAATATAAGTTCCGTCAATTTGGGCTCCCAATAGAAAGGGGAGGAATGTGCACCCCGGTTAAGCCGAGGTGCACAAAGTCGCACTCCCTGAACAATGAAGCTTTAATTTCTTAAACCAAGTTTATTTCAAGTTTTATTTTATTGTTGATTATCTTTATTATTTTTAATGTTTAAGAATATTGAGGGGTTATTTAAAGTGATCAATTAAATTAACCAATCAATAATTCTTCTACTAGTATTGGGGTTGGTGATACGTGTAATTGTCACTCAATTCTTTACACAAGTAGTAAATCGCAAGAGCTGACAGAGGGATTTTGTTAAGCAATTGTGTTTAAAGATAACACTAGTAAGCAGGCCGAGCCTATGCGTCTGATGCTAGGATCAACCTGATTCACAGAGTGTAAAGCATTCGTTAATCTACACCTTGAGAGCTTATTTTTGGTGGGTTATTTGGATAGAAACTGGTAGTCGAGCGCTTCCGTATCCAGTGACAACAGGAATCTGGGGATATCGAGCTTATTGCTATTCTACGGTTGGTAACAATATAAATTCAACAATAGATAAACTTGTACTCAATTAAGTTTCGATTCGATGACGGCGAAGGATTCCCTAGTCTTCTTTCTTCTTATTATTTATAACAAATCTCTTTTATTTTCTTTTGTCATTTACTTTGATTAAAATCTAAAAACCCCCCTTTCGGTTACTTTTTAAACAACTAAAATCTCCCTGCTCTTCGTGGGAACGAACTCCTTGCCATTATATTACCAGTTAATTGTGTGGAAAGAAGTAATTAATTTGTTGTGTAAACGACGCGCATCAAATTTTGGCTCCGCTGCCGGGGAGCAGTCGGTAGCTTTTAGTTGTTTTATTTTATTTTAGTATTATTATTTATTTTAGTACTTTGTTTTTAGATTTTTGTTTTATTTTTATTATTTTATTTTAACCAAAAAAAAAACAAAAAAAAAAAAAAAAAAAAACATATTTAATCATTTATTCTTAGATTTTACTCTAGTTTTTTTGGTTTCAGGTATTTAATCTCTGGCACCGAAAGATTGGGATTATCTGAGGTGCGGAATTCAAACTCGCAAAGGAACGGTACTTCAAGCACGTCAGCAGTTACAACTAGAACCTTCTACAGAAGAGATGGTTAATACAGACGACGAGATAGATCCACCACCTCCACCTCCACCTCCACCTCCAGAGAGGAAGACGTTGAGAGATCTAACATCACCATGTTTGGAATCTCAACCAATGTGTATTACTCTAAATGACACAGTGGAACTTAAGTCAAGCCTTCTTCATTGGGTTCCAAAGTTCAAGGGACTACCAGTGAAGATCCTAATCGACACCTGCAGCAGTTTGAATACGATTAGAAGTATGAAAAAGAGCGATGATGATGATGATACAGCTTTTCTACAAGCTTTTCCGTTTTCATTAACGGACCAAGCAGACTCATGGTTCTATTATCTCCCTGCCGGAAGTATTACCACATGGACCGGAATGAAAAAGCTGTTTTTGGAAAAGTATTTTCCTGCTTCTAAAGCTGCATCTATTCGCAAGGAGATTAGTGGCATTGTACAGATTTCTGGAGAATCTTTGTATGACTATTGGGAGAGGTACAAGAAATTGTTGGCGAGTTGCCCACATCATCAAATACCACCACAACTTATCATTACACACTTTTATGAGGGGTTACTACCGCATGAGAGACACTTGATTGATGCGGCTAGCAGTGGTGCACTCGGCTAATAAATCACGAGGAGGCTACTAGTTTGATTGAGAGCATGGCTGCAAATACGTAGCAATTTTATACTAGAGATTCATCGGTGGTTATAAGAGTTAGTGAGATGGGAGATTCTTCACACATGGAGCAACGAATGAGTAATATGGAAAAAATGGTACAACGTATAGCATCTGCAGTTGTTCCTTCATATGAAGAGGATGCCGAGGTAAATGCTATATTTCCTAATCAGAGGCCAAGATATGATCCCTACTCTAATACTTATAATCCTGGTTGGAAAGATCACCCAAATTTCAGTTATGCGAACAAGCAAGCTGCAGCTCCTAATCCATATGCAAGACAAGGGGGTTTTCAACAATCACAACTCCAGCCTCAAACTCAGCAACAAACTCAGAGTTCCAGTTTAGAGGAGATGCTGAAGGTTATGATGCAAGAACAAAAGGGAATGTCTCAAAAACAAGATGTTATCTTGCAACAAAACCTACAATATCAACAAAAGAATGATGCTGCTGTTAGAGACTTACAAATGCAGATGGGGAAAATGGCGACTGATATGAATCTGCTAAAAACACAAACATCAACAAAGTTACCATCACAACCTTTTGTGAATCCAAGAGAGCAGGTAAATGCCGTAACTCTAAGAAGTGGGAGACAAACTGAAGAACCACAACAACAACAACATGTGGTTCATGATCACATCGAGAAGGAAGTAGAAGCGGAAACCGTACCAAAGGAAAAGCCAACCTTAAACGGCCAACCTAAGGACACAGTTCCCACCTTTACCACACCACCTCCTTTCCCTAGTCGTTTTGCCAAGTCAAAGAAGCAAGCTCAAGACAAGGAGATCATGGATATTTTCAGCAAGATACAAATCAACATTCCATTTATTGAGGCCATCGAACCGTACCCAGGTATGCCAAGGTTTTGAAGGATTTATGCACAAGGAAGGATAAGTTGATTGCTAATGAAATTACTCGGGTGGGTGAAAGTGCTACTGACTATGTTCTCAAGAAGATGCCTGCTAAGTGTGAAGATCCTGGGGGTTTCACAGTGCCAATTACTATTGGTAACCGACGATTTGAGCGTGCTTTGCTTGATTTGGGAGCTTCCATAAGTGTTATGTCAGCCGATGTTTATGATTCTTTGAATCTTGGACCTTTGAAAGAAGCAAAAATTACTATTCAATTGGCAAACAAGTCCAATATATATCCTAAGGGAGTCGTGGAGGACGTGTTAGTTCAAGTGAATCAGTTAATTTTTCCGGTTGATTTCTACATTGTGGATATGGAAAATGGAGAAAATTGTTCATCTACTTCTTGGGAGACCGTTTATGAAAACAGCAAAGACGAAGATTGATGTGGACAATGGTACACTCACTATGGAATTTGATAAGGAGATCATTCGCTTCAACATATTTGAGGCCATGCATTATCCTAGTGATGTGCACTCCGCTTTCTCTATTGATGTTATTGGTTCGTTGGCACAACAAATGTTTGATTTGAGCAATGAAGACGAACTTGGAGTTTTGTTGCGAAATAGCATTGATTTGGACGTTCATGGGCAGCCGAATGTGGACGTCGAACTAGTCAAAGAGCTAGTGGAGATGTGTGGTGCTTTAACAACACTACAAGAAGTTCGAACGGGTAATATTTCTTATATTTCTTTATCCGTAACTAATGAGGTTCCTTTACCTTCTATTGTGCAGGCACCTAAACTAGAATTGAAGCCTCTTCTCGATCACTTAAAGTATGCTTACTTGGGTGATAAAGAGGATCTTCCAGTGATTATTGCAAAGAATCTCAATGCTATACAAGAAGAACGTCTACTTCGGGTTCTGAAGGAGCACAAAACGGCCATTGGTTGGACAATTGCTGACATTAAAGGCATTAGTCCATCAATGTGAATGCATAGAATCCTTATGGAAGATGATAGCAAGCCGGTACGTGATGCTCAGCGTAGGCTTAACCCCCCAATGATGGAGGTCGTGAAGAAAGAGATCCTCAAATTACTAAGTGTGGGGGTGATTTACCCAATTTCGACAAAAGAAGTGGGTTAGTCCGGTGCAAGTGGTGCCTAAGAAATCAGGTGTCACTTTTGTTAGAAACCAAGATGATGAACTTGTTCCTACACGAGTTCAAACTGGATGGCGAGTGTGCATAGACTACAGAAAGCTCAATTCGGCTACCCGCAAGGATCACTTTCCTTTGCCTTTCATTGCTCAGATGTTAGAGAGGTTAGCGGGACATTCTCATTATTGCTTTTTGGATGGTTATTCGGGATACAATCAAATTGTTATTGCACCGGAGGATCAAGAGAATACTACATTTACTTGTCCTTTTGGTACATTTGCATATAGAAGAATGCCATTTGGTCTTTGCAATGCGCGCCGCCACTTTTCGTAGATGTATGGTCGATATATTTTCCGACTCACGTGGAAAACATCATTGAGGTATTTATGGATGATTTCAGTGTTTATGGTGATTCATTTGATATTTGTTTAAATAATCTTGAACTTGTTCTTAAAAGATGCATAGACACTAATCTTGTATTAAACTGGGAGAAATGCCACTTTATGGTAAACCATGGAATTGTGCTCGGTCACATCGTGTCCTCTCAAGGGCTCGAAGTAGACAAGGCAAAGATATACCTGATTAGAAACTTACAATACCCCACTTCGGTGAGGGAGATTCGCTCGTTTCTTGGACATGCAGGTTTTTATAGGCGGTTTATCAAAGATTTCTCCAAAATCTCAATGCCGATGTGCAAATTGTTGCAAAAGGAGGTTGCCTTTAACTTCGATCGGGAGTGCAAGGATGCCTTTGATAAATTGAAGGAGATGTTGACTACTTTGCACCAATTATTAAGTCACCTCGACTGAGTTTGCCGTTCGAGTTAATGTGTGATGCAAGTGATTATGCAGTCGGAGCTGTTCTGGGTCAGAAAGTAGACAAGAGGTCGCATGTGATTTATTATGCATCAAGGACCCTTAATGAGGCTCAAATCAATTATTCAACCACTGAGAAAGAGTTGCGGCTATAGTATTTGCACTAGAAAAATTTAGATCATATTTAGTGGGTACAAAAGTGATTGTATATTCGATCATGCAAAAGACTTCGGTACCTATTGAAAAAGAAGGAGGCCAAGCCAAGACTCATAAGATGGATTCTTTTGCTGCAAGAATTCAGTATTGAAATCGAGAGATAAGAAAGGTATCGAGAATACTTGTTGCGGATCATCTTAGTAGACTTGTTGTATCCGAAGAAGAACTTCCCTTACAAGATCGTTTTCCTGACGAACAACTTTTCTCAATTGAAGAATCAACACCTTGGTATGCTGATATAGTAAACTATTTGGTTACAAGGCAAGTACCTAGTACGATGTCTAATTTTCAAAAGTTAAAGCTTAAGAAAATAGCCAAACAAGATGTGTGGGATGAGCCCTACTTGTGGAAATACGGTGCTTGATCAGATTATCCGCAGGTGCGTACCTAACTCTGAATTTCAATCAATTCTATCTTTTTGTCATTCCTATGCTTGCGGTGGTCACTTTGGTTCTAAACGTACCGCTCTCAAAGTTCTTGAGAGTGGTTTTTATTGGCCTACCCTATTCGAGGATGCATATGCTTTTTGCAAATCTTGTGATGAGATGTCAACGAACGGGCAATCTAGGTGCTCGAAATCAAATGCCACTCACACCAATTCTTCATGTAGAGATTTTCGATGTGTGGGGTATTGATTTTATGGGCCCTTTTGTTAATTCGAATGGAAAATATTATATACTTCTTGCTGTGGATTATGTTTTTAAATGGGTGGAAGCTAAAGCCACCCCTACTAATGATTCTCAAGTTGTTTGTGAGTTTGTGAAGGAATATATTTTCTCTAGACATGGTACACCAAGAGTGGTTATCAATGATGGAGGTTCGCATTTCAAGCAATCCTTTCATGCTCTCCTAAAGAAGTACAACATTACACACAAGGTTGGCACGCCGTATCACCCACAAACTAGTGGGCAAGCTGAAATTTCAAATCGTGAAATAAAGTCCATTCTGGAGAAAAACTCATCAATACTACAAGAAAAGATTGGAGCTTCGGGCTTAATGATGCACTTTGGGCTTATAGAACGGCGTATGAGACACCAATTGGTATGTCTCCATATCGATTAGTTTATGGAAAAGCTTGTCATCTCCCAGTTGAACTTGAGCATAAGGCTTTTTGGGCGGTAAAGATGTACAACATGGAGTATGATAAAGCTGGGAAACAAAGGAAGTTACAAATAAATGAGCTGGAGGAAATACGTAATGATGCTTATGAGAGCTCTCGTATATACAAGGAAAAGACGAAGTTATTCCACGACAAAATGATTTCTCGAAAAAGTTTTGTTGTGGGACAAAAAGTTCTTTTATTTAATTCTCGTCTTAAGTTATTCCCTGGCAAGCTAAGGTCCCTATGGGTGGGACCATTTGTTGTTACTAATGTTTTTCCTCATGGTGCAGTTGAAATAACTAGTCCTAAAACTGGGAAAGTTTTCAAGATCAACGGCCATAGACTGAAGCCATACTACGAGAACTTCACTACAGTGGATGTTGATGAGATTGAGCTTCGTGATTTACTTCCTCTGGAGGAGTAATTTGGAGAATTCCAAGTCGGGCTGAGGACGTAAAACTAAGCGCTAAATGGGAGGCAACCCATCGGTTTTGTATCTCTATCTTTTGTATTCTATTTTTCTTAGCTTTTCATATCATATTTTGATTTCCCACCTTGACTTTACTTAGGACGAGTCAATTACATTGAGGACAATGTAAAGTTTAAGTGTGGGGGAGTGTTTGGATATTTTGCATATAAAGTTTTTAGTTTTTTTGAGTCGATTTTTCAAAATTTTGAAAATTTTTGCATAAAAAAACCTCCAACTTGTAGAGATTTTAGAGTCACTAGCATACTTCTAGGTATGTTTACATAGAGATTCTGACCGACATAACTGAACTTGGAAGTGTTAGGGAACTACGTTCAGAATTCTTACTTGTTAGAGTGTTAAATAATGGATTTAATCATGCCGGTGATGCAAATTAGGAGCAGAGAGAAATGCATTATTAGAGTTGCTGATCAATCATTAGTGGAGACTACCTATTTTCAAATCAACAGAGGCACCAGACCAAAATTTCTTTGTAGCTGACTAAAAAGCTTTCTTTTGAGTGTGTGTCACCGTACGTAAATTCCGGGTAGAATGGTGAGCTACCCAACTTCCCACCAATAGAAGCACTACTCTTTGATCTCTTGAGTGCTAATTTTGTCAATCATAAGGGTGACGTCTATAGATGAACACCACCTTCTTGTAGTTTGATTTTCAGTAGCACCATTCTCTCTCTCGCCTCCAACAGATCCATAGAAACACCAGCATCATCAACAAGTGGAGCGACATCAGAATCTACAAGGAAAGTTGAAGACGTTTAAGGTTTACAAGCAACAATTCACGGAAGAGCAAAATTTCATATCCAAGTAAAGCAACAAACAGTGAGCAGATTTACATATATGTTGAAGACTTACACATAAGGAGCATAAATTATATCCAAGTATGAAGACTTATTTGCAAGAGCAGAGAAAATCAAAAGATGAGAATTATTGAAGTTTATGATACGAAGACAATACAAGTTGTGAAGATCAAAGTGGTAAAGTACTTCTTTTATGGCCATGTTAATTTTAATTTCGTTAATATTTTTAGTTGCAATCTTTTTGTCTTAAAAAAAAAAAAAAAAAATTTTAAAAAAAAAAAAAAAAATGAAAAAAAAAAAAATACAAAAAGATTTGCATTAGGTTGTTATTTGTTCAATAAAGCCATGGGGAAGAAAAATTTATAAAGAAGTTTCAAGCAACAAGGAAATTGAGGAAAAGAGTTACAAATTGTCAGAGTTCTACGAAGTTCAAGAGATTATCATCAACAGTTGAAGACCGAAGACGAAGACCAAGAAGATGAAGAAGACGAGCCGAAGGAAGACGTTTCTATTGGATGCTGTGAGAGTGGTGCTTTCATCGTTGCAATCAGATGTGAAGGTGGTAAGTACTCCCATCCTCGATAATAATGGTTGATTTCCTTTCTTAGAGATCATCAGAGAAATATCTTTATGTTCCACGATTTTGTGGAGTCTCCAGAAATATTTCGGAGGGTTTCCTTCCCACCATTCAACGTGTGTAGGATTTCTCTCTTCATTCCTACCTACACACATGTGAGACCCATAAAAAAGCTGTCTTATTGAGTGCAATTATCATAAAATCCTTTTAAGTGAGGCGAAGTCGAGGCGAAATGCTTATTGATCGCTCTCAAACACGCGTTCTCTCATTATGGTGTGGTTATTTCTCACTCAACATTTAAGAATGAGAATATGTTCTTTGGTATTTCTAACTTCTTATTACTAGCATGCAGAAACTCTATGTCCTCATAGCTCTTTGGATGCTCGGGAAGCTGGAACGCTTTGAAGTTGGAGTAGGTTTTGTGGGTATATCTCTGGTAAAACCTCACGAGACTATAACTCGTCCACTAGGGACACCTAGGGGTTTAAAGGCTTGTTACATTCCGCTAAAAGTAACCGTATCCTCGGCGAAATGGAGTTGTTGTAGTCTAGTTTAGTTTGCTCGAGGACTAGCAAAAGGCAGTTCGGTCTTTACAATATGGGGAAGCCAGAATTCAAACATTACTAAAGGCACCTGCCTTATTACTAAGGGCACTTCGTCTTCACAATTATGAAACAGAAGACAAGCAATGGGAGATAGAGTTTGATGATCATGATGATCATGATTGCGATGGATTTCAGAAGAAGGGTTTTTGGATTCTAATGGAACCATTGGGTTTCTATGGATGATAGAAAGCATGGGTATTAACTGATTTCGATAAATCGGACATAATAGAGTTTGGCGCAGAGGATTATTGGTTGCTGCCATTGAACCAGAGCTCGTGATGATGATGCCGGAGACGAGAGCTAAGAAGAACGCAGGACTTGCTTGCCATTAATGAAGGTGAAGCTAGAATGGAGAACGAACTGTTTGTCTCGATGGAGAAGAGATTGTTGCCATTGCGCGGTGATGGTGCTCGAATCAAGCTATGGTGCTTTCAACGAGAGAAGTCGGGGAAGATATGAGCCGCCTGCCTGTTCTCGATGATGCTTTGTGCTCGATGGAGTTTCGTGATGAAGATGGAAAAGCAATGCTGCTGCCATTAACGGAGTAGAGTGATGGAGTTCGAGCTACAAAACAGAGAAGAATGCTGCTTTGCCATTAATGAATGTTACGGAGCTCGAGGAGGAAGATACAGTGAAGATTGATGGTGTTCTTTGCCTAGAATGAGCCTTGGCAGTGATGATAATTGAATCGGTGACGATAAGAGATGGAGAACGCGAGCAAGGGCTGCTATTGTGCTAGACAAGAAGTGTTGAATGAATTTGAGCTGCTTGCTTATCGTCAATGAAGACCGACGGAGTTGCGTCAATGCCATGAGGACGATGGAAACTCTGGTGATTGGTCGGAGAAACATTTCGAGTTGTTGGTGATGCTCGTGATCGAGTAGAAGATGAGAAGAATAGGAGGGACCCACTTGTGTGTACGATAGAAGTTTAAAAGCCGTACAAATTAAAAGAAAAGAAAGATTATGCGAGCACATGTGGTGGGGCCTCTTGTACTTGGGAGAATGGAAAACACGCTTCGGCACAAAGCAGGGTTGACGTGCTTTGGAAAAATGGAATGATTCGGTGCAAGGCGACTCATTGAAGATGGATGTACGAACGGTGTAGGAGAAGACACGTAAGCTTCATGTGGGGTTCTCAGAGGATCAAATGGGTCAGAAGACATTTGCGCAATACTAGAATACACCGCGCAGCACCCAATTACGAACACCTCTTTTGGGATAAACTCCACCGACTTTTGACCTTTATCTTGTGCGACTTTTGTGGATCGACTAGGGTATTTGATGCCTATAAATAGCTATCCAAAACTCAAAGAAAAATATATATCTTCTTCTTTTATTATTCTTTTTCTCTAGCTAGAAGACAGAAATAGAGAGAGAAATAAAGTTTTGTTCCCTGGCTTTTCTTGTGAGTTTTTATCTTTAATTCTATTTTTATTCTTTCTCTTTTATTTATTTGTAGAATTCTTTTTAGTTATGAGTAGCTAAATTTCTTTTTGATTAGGGATGATTTCAAAGTCCTGAACAATGAAGCTTTAATTTCTTAAACCAAGTTTATTTCAAGTTTTATTTTATTGTTGATTATCTTTATTATTTTTAATGTTTAAGAATATTGAGGGGTTATTTAAAGTGATCAATTAAATTAACCAATCAATAATTCTTCTACTAGTATTGGGGTTGGTGATACGTGTAATTGTCACTCAATTCTTTACACAAGTAGTAAATCGCAAGAGCTGACAGAGGGATTTTGTTAAGCAATTGTGTTTAAAGATAACACTAGTAAGCAGGCCGAGCCTATGCGTCTGATGCTAGGATCAACCTGATTCACAGAGTGTAAAGCATTCGTTAATCTACACCTTGAGAGCTTATTTTTGGTGGGTTATTTGGATAGAAACTGGTAGTCGAGCGCTTAGTATCCAGTGACAACAGGAATCCGGGGGATAGCAGAGCTTATTGCTATTCTACGGTTGGTAACAATATAAATTCAACAATAGATAAACTTGTACTCAATTAAGTTTCAGTTCAGTGACGGCGAAGGATTCCCTAGTCTTCTTTCTTCTTATTATTTATAACAAATCTCTTTTATTTTATTTTGTCATTTACTTTGATTAAAATCTAAAAACCCCCCTTTCGGTTACTTTTTAAACAACTAAAATCTCCCTGCTCTTCGTGGGAACGAACTCCTTGCCATTATATTACCAGTTAATTGTGTGGAAAGAAGTAATTAATTTGTTGTGTAAACGACGCGCATCAATAAGGAATTATGGGGTCTCTGGGGACTCCGTGCATGATACTGTGCAGTCCATGATGCAACATGTATCCGAAATTCTCTACCTTTCCAAGGTGCAACGCCAAGATATTTTCGCGGCTCTCAATCGCGTCGTGTCAGGCAAACGGCTTTTTCCCTCCATGGAAGTCAAGTCAGGAGCCCAATCTCCCCCAACAAACGGGATCGAAAAGGACAATTGGGGACTGCTGACCACATCCTATTTAAGAGATATTGAATTCGATAACACGCTTGTCGACACGGCCTCTGACTTCAATATTATCACTTTCAAGACTCTGAAGGCAGCGGGGTTTACGAAACAAGAAGCAATCCGATCCCCGTCCGTGATTGAGAACCCAGGAGGGGAAGCCTTGAACGCGCACGGCTACATCAACCTCGAGGTCAAGATAGGAGACGCTATAATGGGTGGAAATTTTCACATTGTCAAAGAACTGGGCTACGACCTGATATTGGGGAACTTGTGGGTACTCGACGACAAGGAGAAATTGGGCACATCCCCTCTACCAATGTCAACGCCCGAAAGAATCTCCAATAAACCGTCCCACTTGCTGCCGCATCGACGAATTGCTGATGGAACCCGGACGCCTGGAGAAGACCTGTCGGCGCTAACTCGTGGATTCCAAACGCAAGTAAGTCTAGCCGAACGATCTTCTCTACAACCAGTCATTTCTTCCCCAGTTCCGTCATGGGGACCCAGCGCGATTACTAGCGCGGACGCTATCAAGAGATGTGAATGGGGCGTTGGGCCATTCAAACGCTTTGCAAAGAATTTGGAAGCTGCCATCGAAACCAACGAGACCAAGATTCAAACGGTTGCACAACACCTGAACCCGTTTTCAATCGGAGATATAATGGTCAAAGTGAACTCATTTCAAGTTGGGAGGATGACGGTAAAGATAGCTGTTTGGATTGGTTTGCCTGAGGAAAAAGAAGACGAACCTTATCTGGTGGCAGACGTTCTTTTAGGAGGATACTGCAAGCTCATCAACGCAGACAAGCCGGAAGGTGTGATATTTCACTCGCGATGGCTCAAGATTTCCTATCCCTAAAACGCTGTAATTTTCCCAGCCACTCTTCCTTTAGTATTTCCTTCAACAATTTCTCTTGATATTTGTATTTTCCCTAGATGAATACACCGTTTGTATTCTTCTCCGGAGTTTCGTTTTTTCATTCAAAAAAAAAAACATGCATTTCCTTCCGAGTGGGTTTTCCCAAATTTCAGAAAAAAATATACCAAACCAATCCAAAATCATTGAGAAGTCATTAACCATCATATCACAACCAGAAAGCCAAAGTCGTGTCAGAAATACCTTATTCAATCATTCGAAAATAAGAAATTGCAAACGTGATGCTAATTGGCGAAGCCCTAACTTCGCCACGAATACAAAGAAGGTAAAGACGAGTTTGCAAAGCGTCATGACGACTACACAACAGATAAAAACAATAAAAGGAGAAGCTAGTCATCGAAAGTTGACACACGAGTCAGCTCAGTCAAAACCCCTTTCAATCACTTTCCCCAACAATCTCTCGGGCAACAAAGGTTCCATCCGACGGCCGCATCAACAGTAGAAACCTCAACATCCCATCCGAAAGCCGCCTCAGCAGTAACAGCACTCGTCTCCTTCCCGATGCTCGCATCAACAACCGGTCCAGCATATGCCACCATGACCCGCCCGATGTCGCCAACAACAGTCTCGGCACCTACCCCGAAGGCTGTCTCAGTTTCATCAAAGGCGTATTCCTTGAGGGTTTTCTCAGCAACCTTATGAGGCGAATTTCCCGATTCATCCGCATCCGAATCAAGAATTGTGACACCACCCTGAACAAAGAAGTTACATCGGCTTTCCCCTGAAAGTTTCGCAGGCTCAGTTTTCTGTCGTTTCAACCCAGAAGCGGGATGTACCGCTCTAGCATTGGGCCGTGAAGAAGTCTTACTACACCGAGGTCTCTCAGCACACCAAGGCGCTTCGTTACTCTCCCATTCCTCCTCCATGTCCACTGAATCCAAGAATGTCTGAACACGCACCCGCACTTCACCTAGATGGGTGGAAGGTAGGCCCTGAATAATTCTGCAAGATTCATGGAACAGAGATTCAATTCTATCTAACGCCTCCTTATAAAAAGAAAACTGGCTTTCGCCGATTCCAAAGCTTCTCTCCGAAAGGTTAGAGGTACGGCTGCCTCCGGAAGATCTAATTGTGCAATACAAAACCAGAGAAAGTAGGCAAGTTTTTACCCTATTTTACACCGGCAGCATACATAAGGAAGAAGACAAAACGGAAACCAGAAAACATGAGACGATACCTGCAAGGAGGGCGAGCACGATTTCAAGACAAACTATGCGAATGAAGGATCCAAGGTCATCTCTTATCGGCAGGATAATGCAATCCCGAAAAGGAAAGCTTTCTACTAATTGACAATTAAGGCGTAATATCCGGTCTTAATTAAAACCTATTCTACCAAGCAAATAAAAGGGGAAAGTCTCGTACCTGGCTATGCGAGATAATAAGGGCTTGTTGAGAAAATGTGGAAGTATGTGTTTGAGACGTGCTTGCTTGCGTTTTTCTTTTCTGACCACCAACATCGAAATTCGGGAACAAAACCGACAACGTAACCTGAGAAGAAGGAGTAACGCCCCTTTTATGGGCATAACACTCTCGGATTCAAAAAAAAAAAAAAAAATGTTCCCAGTTCAAGCTACACAAGAAGAGAGGCAATCGGGACCGCAAAGACAAATCACCACCGCGCCGTTCGTACACACCTCACCGAATCGCACCGTACCGTACCATGACCGCACCGCGCCAATTTGTCTGTTCCATTGCCGTGGCCTCATCATGCCAAAACCGTCTTCCATGCTTTGCCTCTCCAAACCGTTCCCACGTGTTTTGCCTCTCCAAGCCGTCCGCGCCGTGACTTGCCAATACCAACAGACCTGCCAAGCCAGCATTATGACGTTCTCTAACCTAGTCAAGATGATGCTTAGCCAAACCAAACCGACGATCCTCATCTCACCACTTCACGGTCTACGCCACAAATAGAATCTATGCAAGACTGCCGAACGCGGGATCATGAACTCTCCCTACCTCTCGAAAAAGGTTAGTCGGACTTTCCTGACCATCTTGCATGTCCAACGTTTCGATTCTGTCCTCGTGTGTCACCATCATATGCTTACCTCGCAACAAGGCACATGTTCCGAGCTAAGCAGGGGACTTAATGTTGATGGTGGTTTTTAACTTAATGGTAAAGTCGTAAAACCCTAGTCGAGACGGTGGCGTCCACCAGAACTTGAGTAATAATGTCCAAACCAAGCACATTTATTGAACCCTTTAATTTGTCTGCGAGAAAATTACCAGGGTACCTTTTTTCTAATTAATTACTAATTAGGGTTTCGATAGGCCAAAACCCTAATTCCCACGCCACTTGTGCCAACGGCAAACCGTGCCAGCCACACCCACCACGCCAAGGCATGCCAACTATGCTAGCCGCACCCTTGTGCCAATGGCAAACCGTGCCAAGGCATGCCAACCATGCTAGCCGCGCTCTTGTGCCAACGGCAAACCGTGTCAGACATACCCACCGCGCCAAGGCATGCCAACCATGCTAGCCGCACCCTTGTGCCAATGGCAAACCGTGCCAGCCACACCCACAACGACAAGGCATGCCAACCATGCTAGCCGCACTCTTGTGCCAACGGCAAACCGTGTCAGCCACACCCACCGCGCCAAGGCATGCCAACCATGCTAGCCGCACCCTTGTGCCAATGGTAAATCGTGCCAACCACACCCACCGCGCCAAGGCATGCCAACCATGCTAGTCACACCCTTGTGCCAATGGAAAACCGTGCCAGCCACACCCACCGTGCCAAGACATGCCAACCATGCTAGCCGCACTCTTGTGCCAACGGAAAACCGTGCTAGCCACACCCACCGCGCCAAGGCATGCCAACCATGCTAGCCGCACCCTTGTGCCAACGGCAAACCGTGCCAGCTACACCCACCGCGCCAAGACATGCCAACCATGCTAGCCGCACCCTTGTGCCAATGGCAAACCGTGCCAGCCACACCCACCGCGCCAAGGCATGCCAACCATGCTAGCCGCACTTTTGTGCCAATGGCAAACCGTGCCAGCCACACCCACCACGCCAAGGCATGCCAACCATGCCAGCCGCACCTACCAAACCCTTGGCCCCACATGCCAATCCAAATCGCACCTTGCCTTGGCCCTAGCCATGCTAGCTGCGACATGTGCCAACGGCATGCCAAACCCTTGGTCCCACATGCCAAGCCAAACCGCACCTTGCCTTGGCCCTAGCCATGTTAGCCGCACCATGTGCCAACGGCATGCCAAACCCTAGGCCCCACCATGCCAAGCCAAGCCGCACCATGCGCCCATGGCATGCCAAGCCCTTGGCCCCGCCATACCAAGCCAAACCATTCATGACAAATCCTTGTCCCCACATGCCAAGCCATACCGCACCTTGTCTTGGCCCTAGCCATGCTAGCCGTACCATGCGCCCATGGCATGCCAAGCCCTTGGCCCCGCCATGCCAAGCCAAACCATTCACGCCAAACCCTTGGCCATGTATGCCAATCCAAACCGCACCTTGCCTTCGCCCTAGCCGTGCTAGCCGCGTCATGTGCCAACGGCATGCTAAGCCCTTGGCCCCACATTCCAAACACACCTAGCCACGCCACCATGCTGGCCTTCCCTACGCGGCTACCAAAAACGAAAGCGTGTGACGATCAACGGTCCCCCTTTAATCCCAGGAGCAAATCCTAGCCATCCAAGGTTACCAGAAGACGCATGGTAACCTTTGGCCCGAAAACCTAAGTTTGGCCACGCCAAACCATGCCATGCCAACGGCATGCCAACCTGGCCGCGCCACCATGCTGGCCTTCCCTACGCGGCTACCAAAAACGAAGGCGTGCGACGATCCACGGTCCCCCTTCAATCCCAGGAGCAAATCCTAGCCATCCAAGATTATCAGACGACGCATGGTAACCTTTGGCCCGAAAACCTAAGTTTGGCCACGCCAAACCATGCCATGCCAATGGCATGCCAACCTAGCCGCGCCACCATGCTGGCCTTCCCTACGCGGCTACCAAAAACGAAGGCGTGCGACGATCCACGGTCCCCCTTCAATCCTATGAGCAAATCCTAGCCATCCAAGGTTACCAGATGACGCACGGTAACCTTTGGCCCGAAAACCTAAGTTTGGCCACGCCAAACCATGCCATGCCAACCTAGCCGCGCCACCATGCAGGCCTTCCCTACGCGGCTACCAAAACGAAAGCGTGCAACGATCAACGGCTATCTTTCCTCTTGAGATGCAAAATCTCGACCGTCGAAGGTCACCAAGATAGCAAGTCTCCCCAGTGTGACTTGACAGGCAACAACAACATGCTACATGTTTTCCACAAAAACATTCAAGACATCAACACATATCACAAACTGGGGGATCCTCTTTGGGTATTGGTTTGGCGGTTTACGGTCTTGTGGCGTCTGATATGCCCGTCATAAGGAAGTGTCATAAGGATGAGGCGGTCAGTAAATACAGCGAGTTAATGGTGAAACGTTCTTTTTATGGAACATCAATTCTATGAGTTAACGGTTTTATGGAACATCAATTCCATGCGTTAACGGTTTTATGGAATATCAATTCCATGCGTTAACGTTACCACCTCCTCCCATTTATTCACCCATTTTTCCATTCCTTAATGAGACCGAAGTACGTTTCACTTCGACTTGTATAAATAGGTCTTACCTATTTCCACCGAACAACAGGTTCAGAGGAGCATACACCACTCAAAAAATGTTTGCTAGCTTTTTATACGTTAGCTTACCACTTTTTGATACAAGTCGTAACACAACTACTCTTCCAGAATCAACTATTCTGGTCTCATCACTTTCCCTGCTTCCCTCCCCAAAACCAACCCATTCTCCTCCACTTTGTGACCGAAGCAAGTCTAGAACGGCCTATTCTTGGTTTAGGCTTGACTTGTACAGATTGATCTCTCGAATCTAAAGTACTCCCTTGCAGTATATTTTTTAGGGTTTAAATTTGTTTCTCACACGCACACCCGAAATTACCGAAATCAGCAAAAACCATTTTCACCCTCAAACACCAGTAAGCGAAAGAGCAACAACCAATTTTATTCATATATGTTGCGGATTGTACCTACCTTCTGTAGCTACCCCCCATATAACAAAATCTAGTTGTCTAAACATTTATCCAACAAGATTTTTTTTAACTAATTGATTAGACGAAAGGAATAAGGAAATAATGAGTTGTAGATTATGCCCACGAAAAAGCTTGCTTTTAACCCCTGAAATCGAAAAGAAAACATAAAAAAGTATTTATAAGTTTAACTCAAATGCAACTGTATCAAGCTGAATCATTGGATAAAAACATGTTTAGAATAAGTAAAACTTAAGAAACCATGAATCAAAATTAGAGAAAAGGAACAAACCCTAACTCACACATGTTTAGAACCCATAAGCCTTTAACTGCAAATCAAATATCTCTAGCACATCCATGTATTATAACCTGCGAAATAAGAATTCATCAGTAGAAAATCAGAACATATCTTAAGAATAGAGATGAAACGGTGAGAAGAAGAAGAAAGAAGTGGAACGAAAAGCTGAACCGTTTCTGTTAACCGTCGGTGATTAGGGTTTAGTTGCAGAGGTACAATTATGTGTGATGATAGAGACGCAAGTCTCTTTTTTTATGAAAATATTTGTGGTGTGTAAAAACTGGAATTCGGTGGTAATATTTGTGGTATGAAAAAAACAGGAATATGGTGGTGTTCTCGGGGGAAATATTGGTGGTGTGAAAAAAATGGAGGTTCCTATTGGTCTAAATATTCTCTGGTGGGGCCAGAAGTTCTAGGATGAGAACTTTGTTCAGCTTTTAACCACAACAAAAAAAATCACCTGAAATCATATTATTAATAGTTCTGTTCGGGTCATCAAAATATATTCAATTGGTCTTAATTACTGACTCAACTACGATCTTCGCGTTCTTCAGGTTGTTATTTGTTCTCCCACTAAAATTTTTTTATGCTCTGCTCTTTCTTCGAGCCCAGCTTCGTGACAAAAAATTCCTGAAATTCACTATGCTCAATGATCAACATCTATAGCTATTCAGTATTAACGGTAACTGCTTATTGTTGTCGCAATATTTCCAACTAGTCAAAATCCAAAAATAAATAAACAAAATCACTAATCAAAAAAACAAAATAATAATAATTAAGGTTCGCATTAACCTTGAATCATGTTTGGCCTATGAAGCAACGATACTGATACGGGAACACTGATATGACAAAACGGATACGAGGATTCAACAATTTTTCAAGAAACGGGGATACAGTGGGATACATATACATAAAAAATATATCTTAGATGATAAAAATTCATTCTAGTAAAAAAATCACATAAATTAAGAATTCCAACAAATACTATTTCGAACATTAAAAAAAATAGCTAAAAGTTATCTTACGTCTCGCTCGGCATCACCCATTAATATGTTTTCATCAAACATCACAATTTCTAGTTTCTAGCTTGTCAAGTGAAAGATATCCTACTTCATATTCTCCCACATCGTCAAGTGGATCAAATGCATCTCTACTAATATCTCAAATTCACTTTTTTTCAATCCTTTCATAAAAGCTCAAATAAGATTAATGTGAGCAAACATTAAATTATCATAATTTTGGGGTTCAATCTTATTTCTCTTAATTGAATGCATAAAATTTTATGTGCTTCAATTTCTCTCTAAACAACATGAGGAACATGGCTGCTCTTAAAGCTAAATTTTTGTAACACCGGAGCTGAAGGATCACAAAATAACCACAAAGTCTTCTTTCTTTATGGTCAACAAAATATTAGGTTTAGACGTCATTTATATATAACTATTCGATATGCTGATAAGTATATACATTTATAAATATTTAGATCGTATGTATAACACTATAAGTATATAGATTTTATCTATAAACGTATATGTTAAATTATAGGAAATATCCCCGCGTTAGAGTATCTGAGAGGTAGCCCCAAAGTATCTCCTACTTTTTTCGTAATTAAAAAAGGTGATACTATGAATGGAGTATCTGCTACGTATTCCAGGTATCCCAAGTGTTAGAGCACTGCTCGGTCGAACTCGCAAGTGTTATTATCTCAAGCTTGTTTGTCAAGTTTAGTTGCCAAAACTATAAGTCTTGATTTCTAGTCTACTTATAGCTAAGTTTCAGACTAGGATAGTAAGTGTAGTTGAGATCTAGACTCCACGACGTTCATCATGCAAAGACGAAGAACTACTCAAGGAACTGGTAGAACTTCATCGACAAAAAGGTATGTGGAGACTTGAACTTATCTATCACTCAAAAGTATATCTATTATATCTCCTATCTTGAGACAAAAGTCGTATTGCTATATAGACTTCGATTATACACATTTGTTATTTCGAGCCGAGTTTATCTCGCTTGTCTATTTCTCGAAATATGTGTTGGTAAGATTTCGCTTTGGCCAAGTTCATCTTTACTCGTGATGAAAGTCATGTTGATTATTTCAATAACTTGAAAATCGCTTTGATGAAAAATAGTTTGTGAACAACAACTATATAACATCCTCTAAGAAAGTTTCAATGATTGAAATGAGAGTTTAGAATATATAACCATGATTGGATATAAACATTGTATATGAACTCATACTTGTGTAAGTCCAAAATCCTTGAACCAAAGTATGCGTACTTTACTGGTTTAGGATGTCCGGAGCTAAGTCCGTGTACTATCGGAAGTTCACATCTCGTGAATTTCTGCTGGAGTTTGTGAACCACAAACAAGCTCAATCCGGATACTTAAGTATGTGTACAGGTATGCGTACTTAAGTGGGTTATTTTCTAAAAACGATTATTAGTGAACTAAGAAATTTATAAATTAAGGAATGAAATCTTTGCAAACCATGGCTATAATGTTCATGAATCGATTCGATTGAATCAAAACTATTTTTGCTTCGATTTTATCTTGTATACTTCTATGAGATCTAAGCAATTGAACAACTCTCTAACTAGTTATTTGAGTCATTTGAACTAGTTATGGTGAAGATGAATAAGGTTGATATGAAAGTGATCATATGACTAACCATTGGTTAACTATTGTTGAACCAACTAAGTGTACATGTTTAGGTACGGTTACTCAAACCTAAATGAAGTTACATTTCATTTGTGTATAACAAGCTAAGTTCGATCTAACGGTTGAAAGATATTAGCTTGAATCTAATCAGGTTTTCATCTAACGGTGAATATTGAATGCTTTGCTACCAAGGTAACTTAGATTGCAAACCCTGATTTGGAGACTATATAAAGGAGAACTCTACCAAGGTAACTCCGAATTTTTCGTAAAAACTTTAAATTTGATATTGTTGTTTGTACTTGTTGCGTAGAGTTTTTTATAACCTTTCCAACGAGATAAATTTTGTAAAATTCCAAGGCACGGATTTTTAGATATGTTATATTAAATTTTGCTTTCCAATTATACCCCTGAAAAGATAGGATACACAAAGAGTTATAGTAATTGGACTAAAAGGGAGAGACATTTTTGGTTTTTCGGCCTAACCATTTCCAATCTTTTTGTGTCAATTGATCACTTAGATTTTACAAAAAATTGGCCATATAAAGGTCCTCCCTCGCTTCGCTCGGTCGGCCCAATTAAGTCTATTGTAACGTTTAATGATTTCTAATGTGAGACTAAGTAATGTTGATGAAATCCAATGTTGTTTAATATATAAACATAACAGTGGTGCAAATACAAAGACATTTCTATTAATTAAGCTAATGACTACATAACGGTAGATGAATCAGTTCATACGCTTAATCAAGCCACTCCAACTTAAAACCCGAAGGACATTCCTAGAAGTGTTTTCCATATGTATCTTCTTATGTAGAAGTGTGCAAAAAAAAAAAAAAAAAAAAAAAATTTGCAACCAGGGTTTAAGCATTCACTAATCATCTGTTTCGTAACTCTACTTCTCCGCAATAGTCGGGTTATGGCTTCTTCAACTGGACTTTAAGCTTCATGTTTTTCCACGACGATGCTTCTCCATAGTGGTCGGGTTGTGGCTTCTTCAACCTGGCATAAAGCTTGAAGTTTCTCAAAGATGCCGCTACCTTTTCATCTTCTTGCTCCTTCATAATATCAGCTAACATTCGTGATTCTTCACAACAATTAGGATCTTGAAATTGCAAATACCTGAGATTTTGTGGTTTTGATTCGACGACCATTTTGTTAGCTGAACAACCAACTTGTGAACACTTAGAATACATCCAACGACATTGTATCAGACTATGGCCATCCATGAAACATAATGGACAAACCTCTTTTGCTTCCACACATACAAATTTTTTTCCTTTGCTTTTAGAAATCATGGTGTTGGTTGGGTGTATTTGGTATCCCTTGCGTTTTCAATTGGTATCAGAGCAGGAAAACATTGTTGACCTAATAAGTATGTGTTTGTTTTCAATCATACCTGTATTTATGTACTATATAAATGACACCAACCAATTTCGATCATGCCAAGTGCTTAGCGCTTAAATCGAAGGATAACTCCTTAGCCGATTCTTCTGAATCCAGAGGTGAGAATGTGTCTTTAGTTTCTAAGATATGTCTCTTGACCTAATTGGAATGTACTCAAAATCAGATGGGGATCTCATTAAGTATTGTCATGAATCTTAGATTATTGATGATCAAGACTCAGATAAAATCCCTCCAAGAGAAGATTTATTTGTATGCTTATGAACTTAGTCAATCTCTAAATAGAGAGCGTTGTTTGAAACTATTGATACTTTTACTGATGATATTAACAAACTCACTTAAGAACTAAAAATCAAAATATATATATAGAGTTGATATTCTTGAAGATACTATCTGGAAAGAAACTATTCAAGCAAAACTCATGATCAAGACTCATATTGCTGAGATTAATAAGTTTCGTAGGATAAATCTAAATTTGATCTTCACATATCTTAGAAGCAGTGTAATTCTTTTAAAAAATGAAATTACTGCTATAAAGAAGATATCTTGTGCTAAGGAAATTCTTCCTGTGTATTCCGAGAAAAATGTGAGAACCTCGTATAGAAAAATAAATTTTGAGAAAAAGTCTATCCCAGATCATGTGTCAAAAGTTAATTTTGAATATGAAAAGACGAGGGTACCCAAATACACCACAATCTTTTATTTATCCACTTATAAGTCCTCTACCGAAAGTGATTGTCTGTAGACTGAGTCGAGACAATACAACAAATCGGTTCACACTTTGTGTGATCGTCTATGGATACGAGATCGAGACAATACAACAACAAGATAACTTGTGTGATTGACTATGGATACAAGATCGAGACAATGCAACAACGAAGTATCGTACTTGATAATAGGTTCGGACTTAACCAAACTCTATAGGATCACAATCAAGTATGTACGGAGTTAACGTTTGTGTAATTTGTTCTAAATTATAATAATAATAATTATAATTGAGAAAAGAAAAGTAAATGACATAGCAAGATTTTGTTAACGAGGAAACCGAAAATACATAAAAACCCTGGGACCAAGTCCAGAATTGAATACTCTCAGAATTAAGCCGCTATACAAAATCCAAACCAACTTCGTATAATTGAGACCTAGCAACTACTCCTAGTTCACTCAGTTTCTTCAGTATCCCTGCGCTTCCGACTTCGATGAGTGCACGCACTGGAATAATTCCTTTGGATCGTATTCCAAACAGTAAAGGAACAATAAATATGTTTGGTAACAACTCTATTGATTCTTTCAAGATAAAGATATCTCAAGTCATATGCAAAGGCTCTTCCGTTTAAGCTAACAAACTCCTTTTCCTAGTTAGATCAATCCAATCTCTATTACCAAGGTAATAAGATTCGGATTTGTAACAATCAAAATAGAACTCAAGAGAATTATTAGGCATTGCCGATCTCACGCAACTAATCAATCGAATAAATCAGATTCTATTTGGATCCCATCCGATCAAGGTTTGTGCAATACAAAGATATGAGAAACCAATAAGAAATCTTCTTCGTCTTCAGATCTTCTTTAATCTTCAATTAAAACCTACACAACACCACTTGAATCTCTTGTGATCAATCACGCACAGAACGGAGTCTGTTAACAATGGATTATCACAATATGTCTTTATATCTACAAACCGTTCTAAAGATCCCGTAGATACTTTGATCTAGTTTGAGTGAACTTGGGTTCAGAAATTTAGGATTGTTCTCCTATACATAGTATCTCACTATCTACTCTTCCACTCTGCATAAAATAATCATTTGAAAATTATATGAAAAAATAGGAAATTCTGAAAAATTATTTTTTGAGTTTTATCAATTTTCTTTAATCTTTGATCTTTGATCTTTGTTCTTTCATCTGCTGTTTATCTCCTAATGTTGCCTTGGTGATCTTTGTATGAATCTTTTCAAGATTCATCTGTTACTCTTCTAGTCCCTTTATGATTTAGATTTTCTTGGCATGGTTTTCTTTTATATTCAAATCTAGTTTCTTACTTCTTACTCCTTCTTTAGGATTTCTTCTCACTCAGTTTTTACTTCTGTTATTGTCTCTCACTTTCTAATGAACACTTAATCTCCTTTGCAGGGTCTCATCCTACTTTAAACCATGGGGGCATCCATTATTGGACATGTTTTATTCTCTTCCTTGTTCAAATTATGTTATCTCAATCAACAGCAGTATGCACATCGTCTTCTTCGGCAGTTTTGCAGACCATCATTCTCATGATGGATTATACCAGTATGTTCCAGTATTTTGCAGGAAACCATCTTTATGATTCCAAGGTCTCAACCGAGCTTCGATCTCAAGTTCAATTCTCAACACTACAATTTCGTGTCAACACCCACAATCCTTTGGAGCCAAGAAATTTTCAAAATTTGAAAACCCTCGATTGGCGGCATTACAGTTGTGGTGCGATCTTTCAGCAGGAAATTTCTCAACCATTTAATGACTTTCTTGGTCATCAACAAGGTATCATAGCGATCTATTCGCACTTAAAGTCACCCTTGTACTCTTTCAATGCCAAATATACGTCAGTGGTATATGTTGTTATAAAGTTTTCGCGAATAAAAGATTTTCCTTATCCTTCTAAAACCAATTTTGGTAGTTCTGTACCCACCTACACTTTATTTAACCAAAAAAGGTGGAAGTTGAGTACTCATTCTTTATCGTCAAACATTTTTCATTATATCCGAGATAAAAAAATGTCTTCATCCTCTAAGAACCATGTTTCTTCCATCACCAACCAACTCCAAAATGCCAACATCAGAAATATCTTAGCTATGAAACTTAGGAAATCAGTTGGTTCAGTGAAAGCTTTTTCAGCAGCTACAGAAGAAAGAGGTCATTCCTTGATAGGAAAGCTTTTTAATAAAGACTCCATGGAAATAGGTCTAGTGAGAAAAAAACTAAAAGAACTATGGAAGCCATACAAGTTTCGAAAAGTACGTGCTCTTGACAGGAATATCTTTATTTTCAAGTTTCACACGAAAGAAAAGATGAAGGCGGTGCTCAAAAAAACTCCCTGGAATGTATGTAAGTCTCACCTGAATCTTCTCCCTTATGATGACGATGTCCCTTTAAAAGACTGGAACTTTACTCATAGTGAATGGGCAATTCGGTTCAAAAATCTTTTGCTTGAACACCATTTTGTTCAAGTAATTGATGAAGCTTTGGTCGAACTTGGTCCAAAGATTAAGACTGACCCCTCAAACTGCCGGCCTTCTTATGGAAGCATGATATCTGCAAGAGTAAAAATAGACTTAAGTAAACCTCTTTTTAGAGGTGGTTGGTGGAATACAAGAGTTGGAGGAGTTACTTGGGTGAGATACCATTGGGAGCGTCAACCTCATAATCTTTGTACTGATTGTTGGACAATATATCACAATAAGGAGGAGTGTGCCAATGTTGCTCATGACCTGAAGATTCGGCGTTATACAAATGAAGAATATATCAAATATATACATGATATGGCAGCAGAGTATGGAGTTGAAATCTGTGAAGATCTTGACATGTTAATCCAGAGAATTTGTGAAGCTAGCAAGAAACAAATTGCAGAACAAGGAGATGACCAGGAGGAAACCAGAAGACCCAAAAGATCCAGAAGCACTGGAGAAGGAGATGATGACTTGAATGAGTGCTTAGAGAACAATGAACTTCCTAATGTTATTAAGCAAAATACTGCGAAGAATCCATCTTGTATTGAGTTTGATGTAATGGAGCACGACTTGATTGAGGAGGGAGAAAATATCAATAAGGAGTACCCCCAGGTGATGGATGAGGTTGTTGCTGCTTCAAACATCTTGGTATTTTCTTTTCCTCACTTTCTCTTTTTTCGATATTTTCTTTTCCAGCAAGTTTTTCCTACGGATCTTTCCTGCATTTATTTTTACACTAGGTTTAGCATCCACGATATTTTCAATATGAAAGTACTAAGTTGGAACTGCCAAGAAATCTTAGCAAAGATACCAGAGATCACCTTCTCTATCTTAATAACCTCCATCATCCTGATATTATTTTCATTTGTGAAACCAAAGTAAATGATAACAGAATCCTTAGGTTATCTAATTTTCTAGGAATTCCCAATAAGACTTTTGTTCCATCAGTTGGTTTAGCAGGTGGCTTACTTGTGCTTTGGAAAGATGGTTTCTCTTTAAACATAATGCACCAAGATGATAAAATATTTCATACGCGCATCATTAATGACCCTAGCAGAGGGGAATGGTACTTAACTTGCGTCTATGGAACTCCCTATAACAATGAAAAAGAAGCTCAATGGTCTTTCATTAAGAGTCTTGGTAGGTCTATTAAAAAACCCTGGGTTCTCATTGGTGATTTAAATATCACCTTTTCACCCAATGATAGAAATATTGAGTGCAATAATATCACTTCTAGTGATGTCCTAGATCACATTAAGGACCCAGACCTTACAAATTTAGGATTTTGTGGAAAGCCTTTCACTTGGACTAGTAACAAACACAGCACAGGTCGGTTTAAGTCTAGGTTAGATAGAGATTTAGGAAACAGTGAGTGGTTTTTAGTTTATTCTGAATCTGTCCTCAGGCATCTTCACTATTACGGTTCAGATCACACCCCTATAATGCTAGACATTTCTAACCAAAATAGGGTAACTGGTAGAAATTGGAAATTTTTTGAGCATTGGCTCAAACATGAAACTTTTTCTTAAAATATTAAAGCTGCTTGGTTCACTAATGTCTATGGTTCTAATGATTTTGTCCTTACAAACAAGTTATCTAATACAAGACATATGTTGTCACTTTGGAGCAAAAGTACGTTTGGTGATTTCAATAAACGTATCACATAACTTCAGTCAGAATTAAACTCCCTGCAAGATGCTGATGTTAATGGATCCAACATTGAAGCAGTTATTAACCTGGACAGTGAGATCAGATAACTCAATGAAATCCAAGCAAGTTCCAATCGGCAGAAGTCTCGTGATCATTTATATAAAGACATGGATATGAACTCAAGGTATTTTGATATTAGAATGAACCGAAAGAAATGTCGAAATAGAATAGATTCTCTTCTGGCCCCTGATGGAACATGGTCCAATGATAGAGATTCAATTTCTCATCTCCTCAAGCAGCATTTTCAAGATATTATGACTACTTCCAATCCTCCTTGCAGTCATAATTTTCTCAGGTATATTCCACAGTGTATTTCCATGGAGGACAATGAAGAACTTGAATCTATCCCTTTAGAACAATAAATCCATCAAGATCTCATGACAATGGAGACATGGACATCTTCTGGACCGGACGGATTCCCCCTGGTTTTTACCAGACTCAATGGAAAGTGGTGAGAAAGATGTTTGCAAGATGATTAAATCATTCTTCCACTCGGGTTTTCCACTTCAGCAACTAAACAATACTAGGGTTTCACTGATTCCCAAAGTACAAATAGCCAACAAACCGGAGGACTTTCATCCTATAGCATTGTGCAACACAGTATATAAAATCATCTCGAAGATCATTGCTTTGAGGATGAAGAAGTATATTGCAAAAATTATCTCGCCAATGCAGTCAGCCTATGTACCAGGTAGATTAATATCAGAGAACATTTGCTTAGTGCAAGAAATTGTGCAAGCTATGAAGAAAAAAGAAGGAATAAGTGGTCATTTTGCGCTTAAAATGGACATGTCCAAAGCGTTTGATAGACTGGAATGGATCTTCCTTCTAGACATTTTTAAGCAGTTTGGTTCTCAGATAAGTTTCGTCAACTTATTTCCCAGTGCATCACTATAACCCATGTTGAAGTCATGTTGAATGGTTCTCCCACACTAGCATTCAAGCCAACTCGAGGTATTAGACAGAGTGATCCGTTATCACCCTATCTTTTCATTCTAGCTATGGAGTCTTTCTCGAGATTTTTAGCACACTGTGAATCTACTGGGCAACTTACATGTATGAAAATTTCACGTTCATCTCCAAAGATCAATCATCTGCTGTTTGCGGATGATTATCTCTTATTTTGTAAAGCCTATGACGTACAAGTTCAAAATTTATTGAACGTGATCCAATAATTTTCTATTTGCTCAGGGAAGTTGATTAATTTTCATAAATCAGCTGTGTATTTCAGTTCTAATCTTTCTCCTGAAGTTTGTCAGTCTATCAGTGGAATGCTGCAAGTTAGATATTTAAATATCTCAGATGAAAAGTATCTTGGCCTTCCCTTTTTTGTAGGCAGGAAAAAGCGTATTCCATTCTCCATTCTCTGTGATAAAATGGATAACAGATTTGCAAACTGGAATGGTAGAAACATGTCTGAAGCGGCGAGAACAGTTATGATTAAGAATGTCTCTAATGCGATACCAATTCATCATATGACGAGCTTCAGATTACCAGACGTTACTATTAAAAAGATGAGTACAAAACAACAGAAATTCTGGAGAAATAAGAAAACTTGCAGAGGCAATCATATCATCACATGGAGAAGAACACAAAAACCTAAAGAAGAAGGAGGGTTGGGCTTTCTTGATATGCACATCTTCAATAGGGCTTTACTCACGAAATCTGCTTGGAGACTTTGTTCTGACAAATAATCTATGATGGCGAAATCTCTACAGGCTAAATATTTTTTAGACGGGGATCTCTTCAACTTAAAAAAGAAGACCAATACAACTTGGTCTTTGAGAAGTCTGAGTTCTGAGTTAACGTTTGTGCAAGTTAACAGTTGTTGGTGTTTAGGGAATGGCGGGAAAATTTTAATTTGGCAACATAGATGGATCCTTGGACTATCGAATCCTGCAATTCCAAAGCTGGGTTGTACATCTCATCAGCAATATAAATTTGTACATGAACTGTTTCATCAGAACAGCAGTTTATGGTATATTCATATTCTACAAGAACTATTTGAGGCTAACACTGTAAATATCATCATGGGTTTACAGATCCATAACATATGTGAAGATAGGTTAATCTGGTTGCTAGAAAAAAATGGCAGCTTCTCTGTAAAATCAGCTTACAGGAAGATGTATGAAGAATAAGAAAACTCAGAATTGGTGGGGCCAAGAATGATCAAGATCTACAAATCACTATGGAAGCTGCCTCTACTACCCAGAATAAGGCAATTTTTATGGAAAGTTGTTTCTTCTCTTCTACCCACAAGACACATATTAAGTTCTAAAATCCCCGGCATTGCATATGTCTGTCCTTTCTGTAAACTGGTCCAGGAGACTCCATCTCATGTTTTGATGGAATGTAACTTGGCTAGAGCTGTGTGGTTCTCTATCTCTGGTTGATCTTCAAATGGTTTTATTTCCTTCTTAGATTGGACACGAAGCTGGTTCGATGACCTTCATGCTAAGAGAATTACAACTGATGACTTCTACATAAGAGTTATCATTGCGTGGTGCTTATGGTCTGATCAATGTGACAAAGCTTTTCAGAACACTAACCCTAGCCCAGAGAGAACCATTTTAAAATCCCGTAGCTTTATCAGTGACCACTTAACACAAAATATCATGCAGCATGTCACTAATAATGGAGTTTGTCGTAGGAATATATGCTGGAGGCCTCCACCTGTTGATATTGTTACCATCAACATAGATGGTTCTTATTGGAGTTCTAACAACACTGGTGGAATTAGACTAATGGTTCAAAATTTTGCAGGTGAGCAGCAAGCAGCATAGTGCATCTACTTGACGGGGATAAGGAATGTTGTGCAAGCGGAGTGTATGGGTTTGTTGGAAACTGTGAATTTGGCGCAGAGGTTAAAGCTTGAGAATGTACACTTTGAACTTGACGCAAAGACAGTGGTGGAAGAAGTCAACAACAAAGCTTCTATCGATTGGAAATTATTTAATTTCGTAAAAGATATTCAGAGTTTTTTTAGTATATTTCGTTCTTGGAAATGTTCTTACATTCCAAAAGAAGGCAATAAAGTTACAAATATTCTCTCTAAACTATCTAGAGAAAATGCATTATCAGTAGCTTGGTCTAGTTATTCTCCTGTAGAAATTAGAGCACAGCTTACTTGGGATATTTCTCATGTACTGAACTAATATTTCTTTTAATACATTTTCTCTTGTTTCAAAAAGTTTGAGTGAATCTTATATCAGAAGACAAGATTCTCAAGAATAAACAAATAAGGTGCAATCAAAGTTTCAACAACTGTTAGTCAATCAAATCAATCGAAAACTAATAACATTGCAATTATCTAGTTTCCCACCAACGGTACTCGTAGAGCTTATTGATCCCACATAAGTCTTTAATCGAGCGGTTACTTTCCTCTTCGAATAGACGGCTCCACCAGAAACAACAAAACGAATAAGTTTTCCTGGCTCTTAGGATAGTTTGCTGGAAATGCAAACTTAGGCATTTATAGACCAAGGATATTTGGACACTAAGGAATTTCCAAAACCGAAAGTATTCTCAAGATATGCAGTTAAATTTTTTGTCCAATATTTTCCGAAATATCTCAATAAAAAATCTCCAATTAGTAAATGTACATTACTAATTTTTATTCTCTAGAGATGTGTATTTTATTACTGGTAATTAAAGCATATAAAACTAACAACCTTAATTAAAAGATTCTTAATTTATTTCGGAACAGGATCACCTTGAGTACTAAGGAATATCTTTGAACAATAAAAGATAAGAGTTACTATTCATGTTCAAAGTATGTTGACATCTCTTCTTTGTAAATCCTCTTTCCTATTTACAATCTTGGAATCGATTATACCACACTTCCAAACAAATTTAGAATTGGTTCATCTGTATTCCAAGACAACTGTATGATTGATCAAATAACAAATCACACTCATGGGTTCAATCAGTTCTACCAATCACTGGGATCGGTTATACCCTCAATGGTAATACTTGTGATTGGTCACACTATTAGAGCATAGCTCGATTGAACCCACCAAGTGTTGGTATGTCAAGTTTGGTTGTCATATTTTAGTGAACCAAAACTCATTTAAAGAGTCGATTGATTATTTACTAGAGTCAACTTCGTATAGGTTAGCTAGAAAGTTATTAGGATATGAGACATACAAGTATTACTCGAAGACTTGAAGAATGTGAAGAAGTAAAGAGCTACAACGACGACATCATCCTTCCTCTTGAGGTTAGTAATATTTTGACTTGAACTATTTCATTCCTAACGTATCTTTCAAGTCGTGCTATATTTAAAACATAATTGCGAAGCTGTGAATGATTATACTTTAGTTAGACGTAGTATTAAGGAATTATAATACAAAGTATAACGCCTATCTTTTGAACTTCGTATATAAGACATCGACATAATCGTATGAATGCTATTGTGATTATGAGTATGGGTATGGGTGAAGATTTCGTCCTAGGAAACAATGTTTTACATTCGTTTAAAGGAAGTACAATTCATAAACTTGTTTTGTGAATCGAAAGGGAAATCTCTAGGCTTATTGGTATTGTTATTCATTGCAAATCTTTGGATTACCAATATGTGTGTTTAGTATAACCGCTCATAACTTGTTTATGTATCTTGGTAAAACTATTCACAATGCCAAGCTTATGTATCGGTATGACTTTTATTAGTGAAACCAATCTTAAGTAATCACCTGAGATGGTATAATCGATATTTGTAATTGGTGTGACCATTCCTAGTTATTGGGTAACCGATCCTAGAACTTGGTAGGACTAATCACAATATGTGTAATCGATTCTTGTAGTAGGTTAACAAGTTTTAGTAATTGGTGTAACCGATCCTATAACTTGTGCAACCGATCACAAGTAAGTACCATAAATAATTAGTAACCGATCCTGGTACTTAGTTAGCCATTTTATGGAGATTAGTGTGACCGATCCTAGTAGCCACTTGGAGGTAGAACCGAACTTGTGTTTGGTAGAACCGTAAAACCCATTAATGGTGATTGAATGTTTTTGATCAATCACAGAGTTCTTGGAAATCAGATGAACCAATTCTAAACTCGTTTGGAAGTGTGGCAAATCGGTTCCAAGATTGTAAATATGAAAAAGGATTTACAAAGTAAAGATGTCGACATACTTTGAACATGTGCAGTAATTCTTATCTATTATTGTTCAAAGATATTCCTTAATAACTAAAGGAGAATCCCGGATCGAAATAAATTGAGAATCTTTTAATTAAGGTTTTTAGTTTTATATGCTTTTAATTTCCAGCAATTAAATGCATATCTTTAGAAAATAAAAATTGGTAATGTGCATTTACTAATTGGAGATTTTATACTGAGATTTCGGTCAATATTTGGACAAAGCATTTCCAGGAATTATTGCATATCTTTGAGAATATTCGATTTTGGAAATTCCTTGGTGTCCAAATTTCCTTGGTCTATAAATATTGAAGTTTGCATTTCGAGCAAACTAATCCTCAGAGCCAACAAAACTTCCTAGTTGTGTTGTTACTGGTGGAGCCATCTATTCGGAGAGGAAAGTACCCTAATTAGGCGAAATCTCTTACGACCGCTCGTTTTAAAGACTTCTTTGGGATTGAGAAGCACTACGAGTACCGTTGGTAGGAAACTAGATAATTGCATTTTATTATTAGTTTTTGATTAATTTGATTGACTAACAGTTGTTGAACTTCCATTGCACCTAGTTTGTTTATGCTTGAGAATCTTCTCTCTTATATAAGATTCACTCAAACTAGATCGAAGTATCAACGGGGATCTTTAGACTGTTTGTAGATCTAAAGACGTCTTGTGATAATCAATCGTTAACAGACTCCGTTCTGTGTGTGATTGATCACAAGAGATTCAGGTTGTTTGTGTGCATGTGTTTATTGAAGATCTAAGAAGATTTGAAGACAAAGAAGATTTCTTGTTTGAGTTCATAATCTTTGGTGTGCACAAAACTTGATCGGTTGGGGATCCAACTATAATCGGTTTATATTTTGATATATTGGATTGATTAGTTGAGTAGATCGGCATCAATACATTTCATTGTGATTAATCGTATTGATTGCATAGTCTAAACAATTACTTTGTTAGTTGTTAAATAGATTGATCTAAGAACCCGACAAAAGAGTTTATTGGGATAAACGGAAGAGCTTTTTGTCAAACTCATATCACTTGTTTTAAAATAATTGTTACCGAACAGATTTGTTGTTCCTTTACTATTTGGAATACGAACCAATGGAATTGTTCCAAGTGCGTGACTTATTACAAGTTGGAGGCGCAGGGATACTAAGGGAACTAGGTGAATTATAGGTTTACTTGCTTGGTCTCAACTATACGAAGTTGGTTTGTATAGCGGCTTAATTCTGAGAGTATTCAATTCTGGACAAGGTCCTGGGGTTTTTCTTCATTTGCGGTTTCCTCGTTAACAAAATCTTGTTGTGTCTTTTACTTTTCTATTTCCGTAATTATAATTGTTTTTATTATAATTAGAAGTAAAATACACAAACATTAATTCCTAATTACTTGATAGCAATCCTATAGTGTTTGGTTAAGTCCAAACCTATTATCAAGTAATCATACTTCGTTGTTGTATTGTCTCGATCTTGTATCCATAGTCAATCACGCAAGTTATCTTGTTGTCGTATTGTCTCGATCTCATATCCATAGACGATCACTCGAAGTGTGAACCGATTAGTTGTATTGTCTCGACTCAGTCCATAGACAATCACTTTCGGATAAAGGACTTATAGGTGGAAAAGTTTTAGATTGAGGTATATTTGGGTACCCTTGTCTTTTCACACACAAGTTACCAGGACCGGTTACATCAATTACCATGATCGGTTACATCAATTACTAGGATTAGTTACCATATACACATGGTATTACTTGTGATCGGTCACAATAGTCACTAGGATCGGTTACACCAATTACTAGGACCGGTTACACCAATTGCAAGGATCGATTACACAACTCTTTGTGATCGGTCACACCAATTACTAGGATCGGTCACACCAATTACAAAAATCGATCATACCATCTCAGGTTATTACTTAAGATCGGTTACACTAATTAATCAAAACTTGTCATAGGAAATCATAAGTCAGGCATTGTGATTAGTTGTACCAAGTTACGATCGGTTCTACTAACTCACACATATTGGTAATCCAAAGATTTGCAATGAATAGCCATACTTAATCCAAGCGATTTCCTTTCGATCCATAAAATAAGTTCATGAATGTACTTCATTTAAACGAATGTAAAATATTGTTTCCTAGGATGAAATATTCACCTTTACCCATTCTCATAATCATAACAACATTCATAAGATTATGTCGATGTCATATCTACGAAGTTCAAAAGATAAGCGTTATACTTTGTAGTCTAATTCCTTAATACTATTGTAGATGGTGGTTTTTTTGACAAAGGCAAAACTTGTAAAAATCTCCTCTGAACCTACACAGAGACGTATCTATTATCATATATGTACTAAAGCTTCACCTAGGTGAACTCTCGGTATTCTACATATATGTACTAGAGCTTCACCCAGCTGAACTCTCGGTATTTTATGTATGTTCATAAATATAATTCTTGACCCGGCATCAAAATTATATATTCGTACTTCTACATCATATTCCGCACGAGAATTGATAATCCGTATCCAGCTAATGGCCATACTGGCCTTCAATATGCATGCAAGATTTTAAAGCTTCACCCAGATGAACTCTCATTATTTTATGCGCAGCCATATAAATTGTTATGCATTGATCAGTCTACACTGATGCAGCAATTATAAATATTTAGAATAAGCTATTACGTTACTTTGAATAACCATAGCATAATATTTGGAATATTACTTCGAGTCGCAGAACTTCCACGGCTGAATTCCTCGAATATGTTTTGTATGCTACAAACAAAGTGCCAACGCCAACATGGCCGCACTCCATATCCAGGCTAATCTGGCTGGGTCTCATGACCTATCCATGTACACCAACTTCCTAGCTAGCCAACTAGCTAATTAGGCTACGGCATCCCTGTCTTCAGGCCTGGCCACGACCTCCTTGGATCCTAGTCTGGCCTAGCCTATCTTCCTATCTAGACAACTAGCTAGTCAGGCCACGGCCTCTCTATCTCCCGGTTTGGCCTATCTAGTGGCCACTTCCACCTTATCCCTAGCTATCCATATGGCTACGGCCTCCTTAGCTTCCTATCTAGCCAGCTATCTAGTTAGGCCACGACTCCGCTATATCTCGGTTTAGCTTATCTAGTGGCCACGGCCACCTTATCCCTAGCCTAGATATCCATGACCTCCCTGTCTACCGGCCTGGCTAACCATGGCCACGGTTTTCTGTCAGCCTGCCTAGCCTGGCTTCTAATCAGCCACGGTCTCCTTGCTAGCCGGCATAGCCTAGCATAGTCACAGTAACGACCCTAGATTCCTAGCTAGCTAACTAGCTAGTTAGGCCACAAACACCTTGTCTTCAGGCCCGGCCTAGCCATGTCTCGCCTAGACAAGCCATATGGCTACGGCCTCCTTGCCTCCTAGTTTAGCCTAGCCTAAGCATCTAACTAGTCGCGACCTCCTTGCTAGTCGTTCTAGCTTGGCCTAGCCTAGCCATATGGCCACGACTATGTTACTTCAAGCCTAGTACCCATGTCCATGCTGACTCGGCTGGCTATCGACTAGGTCGGTCCCGCGTCGCCACTTTGCTAGCTTGGTACACTATGCTATCTACGTGTATTATTATGGCTAGCTAACTACAATGCCATCTTATGGCAAACTCATTATTAGTCACACATAACCTTGGAGTGGAGTTGTCTTCGACAAAGTATGCTAGCTTAGGGTATTACTCAGTCAAGTATCGTGACAGTCTAGACAAGACTAGAAACAAGTCCATGACTTTACTAATTCCTACGAGAAATCAAAACATGTTACATGGGGGAATTATTCATGGGTATTAGTCTGGTGGTTTTGTAGGATCATAATATCGCAACGTACAAGGTTCGCGGGATTAATGAACGACGGCGTCGCGAGGGAGTCGCAGGAAGCTAAAATAAACGACGCAATGAATAACGACAGGCAAAACATAAAGAAGACGTGAGACACAGCGAGGGTTAACAAGTGTCGCGAGAGCGAATGTTTGAGCATCTGCGACACTTCATGGGACATTCCCGAAAATAAAGGGTAGCTTAGTCAAGTCATCCACTATGTATCACCCTATATAAAGGGTTGAGTGAGTCTCGTGAGGGAGAGATCTTTTTGGAATTGTGGGGCAAGTCATTAGGAGAGAAAGTTTAAGAGTGTTTTAATTTCTAAGTGTAATTCTATTTTCTTATGTAAACAATTCATGGATTCAATCAATAAATATTCTTGATCTTACATCTTTCAATGGACTAATTAAGCAAAATCGAGTAAGGGGTGTAGTGTGGGAAAACCTTTACTACATATGCGCTAGAAACAGGGACTTGAGATATTGACGTAGAAATTGGAAGGAATTTGGATTAACGAGAAAAGATTTGGAGAAGATACTCAAGAATTCATTGGAAAAGAATAATGGCTAGAAGAAGAAATGTACAAGGGCAACCAACGATTATAAAAAGAAGTGGGAGACTTGGGAGAAAGGAGGAATGAAACAGGGAGAATCGTCAAGGATGAATATGAGAAATGACGGAGAAGATCAAAATCAACCACCGATCTCCCCCGGTAGCAAACACAAATTTGTGGATTATGATAGAGTAAGTGTGCATACTTGGAGATTTGATTCAAGACGAGAGAGAAGAGGAACAAAGAATTTGGTGAACAATGGACAAGGAGGAGGCGAGCAAGGAATGAATGGAGAAATGAATCCAAAGAAACGAAGAAATCGCAAGCGTTAGAAAGATTGAGACAAACAATTCGAAGAGAGACGGCTAGAGGCAGAGGAACGAGCAAACTTGACAAGACAGAATCATGAATTGAGGATGGAAAATATGAGGTTGCAAAATAGGAGATCTAGAAGTAGCGTGAGATCAAGTTCAAGATCGAATAGGGAAGAAAGAAGGAGAGTTTTACCAACAGAAAGTACCGAGGAAGAAACACAAAATCCGAATACGAGCATGGCGAGAGAAGAGGGAAATAGAAGATCGTTATATTCCTCACCTTGCGAAAATCTTCAAAATGAGCGGAATAGGGAAAATCAAGGAAACATGCAACTCAAGAGCCGAATGACCAGTGAAGGAGAATAATCTTGCACGGGAGAGAAGAATTGAGAAGAAACCGAGAGATCGAGAAACGACATTGAGAGACACTACATTGAACAAGCGCGCTAGCTCGCGAGAGAGAAAGAATAAGAGCGAAATGGAAAATCAAGAGATGGAGGAAGCAATCCGTGAGAATAACCACGACAACCGCGAAAGAAGGAGGGAACAAAATCGTACCAATAGAAATATTAATGAAGAATATGAGAGGGTGCGAGATGGGAATTGAGAGACAGCCAAGAAGAGAGAACAACCGATATAATGGCGTGCGGGTGGCGAAAGAAACGAAGAAGAGCGTCGCGGAAAGAAGAGGAGAAAATAACGAGCGGGAAGGTGAAAATAGGCGCGAGCGAAGAAGGAGAGAAGCAGAGCTAAAAAGACCGAGTAGAATCAAACTGCGAGGCAAATGAACAAATCTTAAGAGAACTCAGCTGAAATGAGAGGATTACTTGAACAATAGAAGGGAAGGAGGAAGGAAACAATTAGACGAAGCCATCGCGAGAAGCCGCGAAGAATCCCTTCACGCTAGAAGTACGAGATGGGAGGAATACCTCCTAAATGCAATCTACTGCGTTAACCAACATCTTTGATGGAACAACTGTGCGGTACAACATATCAAGGCTTATATGAGATGTATGTTACAATGGGAGAATCATGATGCTATACTATGCAAGTATTTCGCGTCAAGCTTGATAGGAGAAGCATTAAAATGGTTTGAAGGTCTGCAGCGAGGAACACAATCACATCATTTAACCATTTACAAGCCACGTTCCTGGGAGCATACATAAGTAACAACTCTTCGCGACCAGTTATTGAAGATGTATTCGGGTTGAAACAAAGGGTTGGCGAGAGCTTAAGGCGTTGACAATAAGATGGAGAACCATGTGTAAGCGAAATGGCGGGACGGGTTGAGGAAAGATATCTCATTCTCTCATTTGTGAATGCTCTCTTCGCGACTAACTTGTTATACATTCAAATTTTTAGAGTCAAAAATACAATCACAATGGCGAATGAGAGAGTTACTGAGGGAAGAATATATCGCCTTAGAAGAAAGACGAATGAAATGAATTCTTATCCTGTCGCGAACACAAACTCGAATGCTGCGAACGCAAGCTTGTTACCTCAATTCATAAATACGGTGGCGAGCACTTCCGCAAGGACGGCATGCGGGGAAGGCGATGAGGACAATGGAAGATAGTAGCCATGGGAAGCCATGACCAGGAGGAGTTTGAACAAGAAAGGAACTATTACAACCGTAATGAAGAATAATAAGATTCGAGGCTAGATCATGCGCAAGAAACTTACGGTGGACGAAGGCAATATAACCATGGAGGCGGAGAGAAGTCGTAGAATAGTATGGGAACCAATTAAGATGCCTCCACCGAATGCTAGTGTGGAAAAGATCCAGGGAGGCTATACTTGTGATGGAAGATGTACCAAAGACCTTGGGAACGCCAGGATGGAACCACCACCGAGCGATTTAAGTCATGAGTTTTGTTCTTACCATCGCTTCCCATGGGCATCAAACAAACGATTGTAGAAACATAAAGAGAATTATTATCGGGATGATTGATCGGGGAAGCTAAATCACTTTCTAAAGGGAGAAGAAACAGGCCGAGGCAGTACCACCACCACCAGAGATGCAAAGAATGATGTCGGCGAAAGGAAAGGAAACATTTGTGATAGAAATCGGGACAAAAGCTAAAAATCAATTGCAACTCTATCGTCCACTCCTATCGTACCATTGAAGATTTTCATGACAATGTGCTCGGTAGAGTCTTTGCGAGAGATGTTAATGATAAAGAAATAATGAGCACAGCGAGAACGACGATTAGAAAAGTGGCAAATGAAGACTATTTCTTTCTCTGCAGATGAAGTGCCAAAAGGAAGAGAAACACATGATAGCCCGTTGGTTGTGAAACTAGAGATTAACCCAAAACCAGTTGATGGAGAAGATGATGAAGCGAGAAGCTTGCTTTGGCGATCAACCGAATCCTAATCGACACTTTGGAAGTTCGGTGAATATTCTTTTTTACCATACTTATAAGACGATGGGAGGAAAGGATGAGGATTTGATCCCCTCAACATACAAGATATATGGCTTTAATGGTACCGCAAACAAACCAAAGGGAGAGGTTCACATGAGAATACCTCTACAAGGGTTATCAACCGATGTTTTATTCTCGTGTGGTTGACGTGGAATCCCATATAATGCACCGATTGGGAGACCATGGCTTCATGAAATCTTGGGGTCGCGTCAACATACCATCAATGTATAAAATTTCCACATCCAAACGGCATTGGTATCATACGGGGAGACTGGAAGGAGTCGCAACAGTGTGTCATGAGGTCGATATAGAAAGCTGCGAAGAAAGAAATGCCAAAAGAAAGGGTTGGAAGCAACATGTGAGAAATGAATGAGAGAAAGGAGAAAACCGTGGTAGATGCTATAGAAGTGAGGCTTGAACATATCTCGCGAGGTGAATGCACGGAGATGTACCAATATTATGACAATGAAGAAGCAAAAGATATGAGGAACAAAAAGCATAAGAAGTGAATAATCAATAAAAGCAAGATGCAAAGTAGCGGTGAAGTAATGATGTGCGAGAATCTCGAGCCAAGAGTAAAATGAGAATCCGACTAAGAAAGAAAAGTGAAATACAACAAATGAAATTGCAACTATGCGAATACTTCGCAAACAAATATCGACAAATAATGAAATATGAATGATTGAATGATTTAACAAATATGAATGCGCAAAAGAATGGGACGAACCTTTATGGCGTACACCCTAGTTGCGAATAACATTTCGTAAGAGGCAAATGTAAGACCTAAAGTGCGTCATATAAGGGGGTATCTCTCGCCATGGTTCAGGGGGAAGGTTACACCGCTCCTGAAGCCTGAACCATGAAAATTTGGGGCCCATGAAAGCCTATCCTAAGAGGTACCTTGGATTCCCAACTATATATGTAGGTTATACCAGCTTGGGCGGCGAGGTCTCTTTCAAGGAGTCGCTGTATGCTCAAGGCGCCGAGGTACACTGGTTGAGCCGAGTGCCCGGGATGGATGAACCTACCACCGGCCATTCTTGGCAAGTCTTGGCATGCGTTGCACTCGCCCGAAGAAAACTCCACTTAGGGTGCGATCTCGTAACCATAAACCATATAGGTATAAGGGATAAGAGGTCGCGAAAACAATCGGTTGTTGTTAAGACCTAGATGGGAGGAGCTAGTCTTGTATGGCCCGATGTTTCGCCTCCTTGAAGGGGCAACCGGGGAGATGATAAGGGCGACGCTCTCCATTAGGGGGGTGTCAAAACAGACGCAAATGTCATGAGGCTTTGTTTTCGCAAAGAGACTTAGGCTTGTCATATTTGTGCGATGATCCTGCAGAGGCAATAATACTAACGCGAGGGTAAGACGAGATCAATGGGTCTTTGCACGAAAGTGTACGGACGTCCTGCGATTTCGTCGCAAGACGGCAATGTCATGGGGCTTTATGTTCGCAAGGATATCTAGGCCTGTCATATTGTCGCAACTAAAACATCCTGCAGAGGCAAAAATACTTGGAAAATGATAAGGCAAGATCAATGGGTCTCTACATGCAAGTGTAAAGACGTCCTGCGATCTTGTAGCGATGAAAGGTGGCAGGGGAGGACCTCTAATTAGGGAGGTCTAACTCGGAAGACCACACAAACATGATAAGACAAGGTCAATGGGCCATTGCATGAAAATGTAAAGGCGGCCTGCGATCTTGTCGCAACAAAAGAGAGAGAATAAATATTACCGAAATAACAAGTGGGATTCTTAACTTATGAAGACACTCGCGACCTCGTCGCGACAATACATTTCGCCAACAATAAAATTATTATCCAACAAAATACATGATGACAACTGAAATCGTCCATCTGAAGATAAATAACAGAGGAAAGTATGGGAATGGAGAGGAGGAAATATTGTTATTCATCTTCTGATGCAAGAGTTATACATCAATGATGTTAGCCAATTATATTACAAGGAAGAACTACCAAAAAAGGGGAGTGAAGATTGAATTCATGGGGAAAAATCCAAGAAGTTCACCATAACAAAGATACAGCAATGTACAGATATTACAGGCAGCGAAAGAAAACAAAAGAGTTATATCTTTGGTGATTCTTCTTCTTCATCTGATTCTTCAGTTTTATTATTCTCATCGCCAGAATTTTCTTCTTCGCCAGCTTCACTATCAGAAACATCGGAGACAGAGGAAGATTCTCGGAACCTTTTCAAGAAGCCGAGGATATGTATGCGAGGGATATTCCGGTCTTTACAAACATACTCCATGGCTCCATTGCAAAACGAACAACATCATTATTAAAGTTCTCCACCGTTGTTTCAAATTGTTTCTTCAACTTGGAATACTTGTTATTACGAAGGAGAGACTCTTGGCGAGTTGTTGTTTTTCGTTTGAGTTCTTCAATTCTCATTTGGAAAATTCCCTGCGAGTTGTTCTTTCTCGATTCAAGCTCTTGCAATCCTAGCTTGAAATCTTTTCTCGATTCTACAAAGAAGTAACAACAAATTAATGATTTATAAACGGTACAACAGAATAAGAAACAAGAAGGTATAATAAGCAACCTTCTCTGTCGATATCATATCTTTAACCAAGGAAGTATGCTCGGCATGAAGACTAACATCAACACCTAGGTTATTTCGGCATTATCTAAAACTTTCGCAGCCAGGCGAATTCATCATCATTATTTATAACAAGGAGTGAACGAATTTGATCTTCTCGCTCACTAAGTAAGGAATTCTCGCGAAGCAATTCATCTCGCTCAATTTGTAGCTCAAGAAGAGATTTATGAAATGTTGCTAATGCACATGCACCATTAGTAGCAATGCGATCTTTGTCATCTATATGGTCACTAATTTTCTTCCTCAAAATTTTGATTTCTTTATGAGACTCAAGAAACATTTGTTTAAATTGGTTGGTGTACTTAAACCCAGATCTATGTTCAATTTCTAAAAGGCGATATTTGGTCCAGGTTCATTTAATGAAAGGGAGTTAATTTTGTTCGATGAACTACTTAAAGAGTTGTTGAGGTGAGCAAGAAGAAGGTCATTATCCATGGGTTCGGGAAATGTATAGAGAAGAATAGCCTCATCGGAGAGATTATATACATCTCGCAAAGGTAATAAGTTAGGTAGTAGTATGCGGCAAATAAGATAGAAATAATAAAAGGAAGTGAAATCTTATACCATAAAGTTGCTTGATTAGCGTTAAGAAGAGGACACCCTATCCCTTTGGGAGTCAAGTTCGGTATTTAACTTTTGAATTCTCTCGTCTTTATCGCGAGATGACGCAGCCTTCCGCCTCTAATTCTCGAATCTTCTTGCTCAACTGCGAGTTCTTCTTTTCAAGATTGTTGCGTCTTCTCTCGAGATCCGAGGCAACTACAAAAGAAGTTCTTCCAACCTATGAAAGAAAACAGAAAATCACAAGACATATATATTTAAAAATTTAAAATTAACGAGGAAATGTGATCGCATGCATACCAAAGACCCAAGGGCGTTCAAGAAGTCGGAGACACGATTCTAGAGGCTCCATTGAAAGAATCATTGCCTTCTAATAAAGTAGCGTTACACACATTTGCGAGAGTACCGCAAAGGGAAGCTGAGGGAGCATCTCCCATTCCTTGGAAAGAGTCTCGAGAAGATGCTAGATAATCGATCCATAGGAGAGCTAGGCTAACGGAATCTCCTTAGCAAGAGAGAGATTCGAATCATGGTTATCCTCATCGAAAGATTCGGAGCTTGAGTTAAGGCGAGAAGAAGATTGAATCTTTCGCTTCTTAGTTAATGGAGCGAGAAGATTTACCCTTGCGAATGATAGTTTTGCCTTTACCTTTAGTCTTCGCGGCTAAAGCTTCTTCAACTCCAACCTTCGCATACGGTTAAAGATAAGAAACAGAGGCAACAATATTGTTTCAAATAACAAAGGAAGTGTTTCTTACTTCACTCGTAAGCGATCGAAGTATGGTAAGAGTACTCTCCAACGGATTATCCTTGTACTTTCTTCTCAATTTGGCGATCTGAGAAATTATACAAACTCAACATATGTAAAAAGAAAGTTGCAAAGGCAAGATTTAAAATGGGAAACATACCTCATTTGCTTTATCAGGCCATTTGAATTCCCAAGGATGATACCCTGCGAGATTCGCAGGGAAGAACGTGCGGCCCGCGATATAAGGACCATTTAAAATCAAGGGTACAACCCACCATTTCTCATCTTTGGAGTGGCGAGGAGTAGTATTATTACCGGGTGCCAATCAATATCCTCGCATGAGCAATTTATCCTCGGGGACATTATCCCTTCTTTTTCGAGGCGAATGCCCCGTGAGACTTCGCATTAACCATTTTTATCATCGAATAGTTTTCAAAAAAAGTTCTCTACAAGGTACTTCTGTTATTTCAAGTCTTTGAAATCGGGGTGTCTAACGATGTGAGGTATAAAGATCCTTTGCAAGACCGCGATTCGCGAATTCAAGCATTAGGCGAATGCAATCGCCACTCAATTGATAAATGTTCTGAGAGAATTTTTCATGGGCCAAGATTTCATAAAATAAAGGCATCTCGGGATTGTACAAGGGAATGGGAAGTCCACGAGAAGTCGACCTAAGCGAGACTATAATCTTTTGATCATCACATTGACGATCGAGAAAGCAGGTTTTGCGAAAGAATAGATGAAGGTTCTTGATCGGAATGGTTGACGAGTAAAACCCTTCTCGAGTAACTCTGTTGAACTTCTTCAAAAGAAGCTTTGTATGCACGATCGATGAAAGCCATTTATCGGTATGGGAATGGATGGAAGATTGGAGATTAAGATCGAGCTAGAAAGGACGAAGAAAAGATTTGCAAGAGCAGGAGCGCAAATTGCGGAAGGAGAGAGTCAAAGAAAAGTTGCGGAGAGAAACTAAAGGATGAAAAGGAGGGGAAAAGAAAACTATATATAGGAAAAGATCCTCGAGAAAAACGAGGTCATTTAATGCGAAGAGACATGAATGGTCAAAAATAAGTGGTTGAAAGAAACGTGTCAAGAAAAGACATTAATAATCAAAATCCGTGTAAAAGTACAAAATCGAATGATAAAGATAAGCAATCATTTAAACAATATTGTAAAAATCTCATGATACTCTTCCCCTCGCAGGAGAAATATAAGGAGAGATAGGAGACGATATTCAGTATATATCTCAAAAAGCTTTAACTTTGCAAAAGAATAGAGGCAAATACGTTTCTTTTTAAGGAAAGTATTCTTTTGCTCGTTCCTTCACCAATTGAAACCACGGAATATGACAACAATGAATTTTTCCTTCAAATCGCTCTTCAAGCAATATTCAAGGAAAAAGAGGCAAGATGTAGGATCATAATATCGCAACGCATCTCTGGTTCGCGGGATTAATGAACGACGGCGTCGCGAGGAGTCGCAGGAAGCTAAAATAAACGACGCAATGAATAACGGCTGCCAAAACATAAAGAAGACGAGACCAGCGAGGTTAAGAAGTGTCGCGAGAGCGAATGTTTGAGCATCTGCGACACTTCGCGGGACATTCCCGAAAATAAAGGGTAGCTTAGCTGTCATCCACTATGTATCACCCTATATAAAGGGTTGAGTGAGTCTGTGAGGGAGAGATCTTTTTGGAATTGTGGGGCAAGTCATTAGGAGAGAGAAAGTTTAAGAGTGTTTTAATTTCTAAGTGTAATTCTATTTTCTTATGTAAACAATTCATGGATTCAATCAATAAATATTCTTGATCTTACATCTTTCAATGGACTAATTAAGCAAAATCGAGTAAGGGGTGTAGTGTGGGAAAACCTGCTACTACAGGTTTACAGCAACATGCGGCGTGGCAACACCCCGTGATAAGGAAGTTACAAGTAGTGGCAAGCGGTTGGGAGCAGTTAAAGGAAGTGGCTAAGTAATGGAGTAATGGTTTACGGGTTTACAGAAACTTCCCTAACATAATGGGCGTAACCATACCATTATCCTAGTATCTCCATCTCTCCACAACCTCCACTACTTACGAGGAAACGGTGAGTGTTTCTTACAACTATAAATAGACTACTTTGTCTATTCAGAAGACAGAACAAGCTTATCATTCCCAAGCTCTTCTTCTTCCATAGTTTAATAACCTCACACCCAATTCAATCACCACTGATTTCCTCAAATTTCTTTGCTTTCCCTCCTCTAAGATCAACCCATTTTCTCTCTTTGTAACCGAAGAAAACCGTGAACGGCCAACTCCATGGTTTATTGGTTTAGGTTCGTTTTGTACGATTTTGAAGCCCACCACACCACAGTTCTCTCATTTTAAAGTCTGGGTTTAATTCAGTTTAGACATGATAAACCAGCAGCGTTTCCATCTTCTGCTTCTTCTTCCTAATCATCTCAAAAAATCTCAACCTCCTCCTCTCCTTGTTCGTCATCTCCTTCTTCACCCATTCTTCCTTTCTTCTTCTTCTTCACACTTTTCCAGTAACAAAAACTCTTACTTGTCTTCAACTCACCCATCATCTTCTGCTGCTTCTCATTTTCTAAAACCCTATTCTTCCTCTTCTTCTATCAGACCATATCTCCACCCTAAATTGTCTCATTATCCAACTCTTACTGATTTCCAATTCCAAGAAAAACAAGAGATTGATGATGATGATAGATACAAAAACCCCAGTGATAAAAATACACATTTGTTCATCAAAATTCTTAGGCAGGCCAATTCTGATGAACATGCTATGGATTTTATTTATAAATCAAGCATAAAACCCACTGAAAGTTTGATTTGTTCCGTCATTTGGGGGTTGAGAAATGAATGGGAATTAGGTTTTTTGGCTTTCAAATGGGGACATAAATCGGGTTGTTTTAGTAATACTAATAAAGTTTGGATCTTGATGATATGGGTATTGGGTAAGCAGAGACAATTTGGTGTAGCCTGGAGTCTAATTCGTAAAATGGTGCCATCTTCATTAGACTCTCGAAAGGCTTTGCTTATTATGATCCAAAGGTAAAAGACTATTTATCTCAGCATGTTTATATGAATTTCAAATGAATACGTACCTCAAAGTAAATGCTAGGACATGCCTAAAAAATCTGTTCGGTGATGAATTGGACGGGAGACACTGCATATAAAATTTGCAAAGTCGCTCTATCATTCTTGTTAAAACTGATAATGGAACTATGCAGTCTTGGTTGTAACCCTTGTCAATGACCCTGTCTAGGTAATATCTTAAAATGTAGTCCTGTCTTATGCTAATGCAACTTGGTCTATATTACACTGAGGCAAGAAACGTTCAATTGGTAACAATTTTAGTGCTTTCATGCCATTGTGAGATTCATGTTTTAGTGACGGTTTGTTTGTATTTGCACTCTTAAGAGGAAAACATTGAAAATGAATTTCTTTTCGAAAGTGAAAATGGGTTTCAACACGCTCAACGGATCTTTTAATTTCCTTTCTCAGAGATTCTTGTAGATATTCCATCTCTGTAGTCTTCATTTAAGTACTAAATGGTTGCACAACCATGTTGAGTGTCCAGTGGTGTCTGATAATTGTTCTGTGCAACTGAGGGATGAATCTCACATCTATCAACTGCTTGCTTGTTTAGATTCAACCATTTAATTCGCTGACTTCTGGTTGTCTAACTGAAGGTGGAAAAAGTTGGTCTTCATTTGAGAATTTTAGACCAGTGACACCAGCAAGTACTGCTGTATCTTCTTCCTTGTTTTTGCATCCTTCAGGTGAAGACTGAAAATAACCTTGCTAATTTTGTTAATTTTGTATTGAAAACCTATAAGGTTATACACTTATCATATTCTATCAAGCTTTACATATGGGGACAAGCCTAATGTTCTAGTTAGTGTGCTAATTGGTTCCATTTCATTTATATCATGTCTATTTGTGCAAACTTGTTGTATTCTGTGTATGTTTATTTTAACAAAATGAGGTTTCTAATCATTGGATGGGTTCTTAGCTATGCAGCTGCAGGTAAACCTAATAAAGCCATTCAAACATTCCAGGCTATGGAGAAATTCAGAGTTACTGCTGACTCCAAGGCATTTCACACTCTACTACGTGCGCTTTGTACGTATGGAGACGTCGAATTGGCTGAAGAGTTCATGCTCACAAACAAGAAACTTTTCCCCTTGGAGATTGAAAGTTTCAACATTATTCTCGATGGTTGGTCTAACATCTCTCTTGATGAGGTCGAAGCCAAAAGAGTGTGGAGAGAAATGTCTAACTGCTGTATCACACCGAATGCAGTTTCATACACCCACATGATTTCATGCTTCTCGAAAGTTGGTAACTTATTTGACTCGCTAAGACTTTGCGATCAAATGAAGAAGCGGGGGTGGTTCCCAGGTATTAGCGTCTACAATTCACTCATATATGTACTAACTCGAGAAAACTGCTTAAAAGATGCCCTCAATCTCTTAGAAAAGATCAAAGAGGTGGGGCTAAAAGCAGACTCCGCTACCTACAATTCCATCATAATTCCTCTTTGTGAAGCAAAGAAATTGGATGAAGCTCGTATTATATTGGCTGACATGATCAGGGAGGGAGTTAGACCAACTACCGCAACCTACCATGCTTTTGTCGAGGTGGAGGAGAGTTTAATAGGAACTTCGGAACTGCTCAGGCAAATGAAGGAAACTGGTTGTGGTCCTAATGGGAACACATTTCTCTTGATTTTTAACAAGTTTTTCAAGTTTCACCAATCAGCGAACGTGTTGAAGATGTGGATGGAAATGAAAAGGTTAGAGATAATTCCTAATTCTGCACATTATAATGTAGTGGTGGCAGGGCTGGCAAAATTTGGTTGGATGAAGAAAGCTAGGGAAATGTACTATGAGATGAAAACACGGGGATTCGCAGAGGATCCCAAGCTCAAGAAGCTCTTTCAGGGATGTGGTAAGAAGTGATTGAGAAGAAATTTAGCACAAACAGGGTAAAGAAAATATACAAGTCTGTCGGAGAGAAAGGTGTGAGTCGGCTTGCTTGAGTTTGAGTGTGTAATTTAGACGTGTACTTCTGGAAGTAGTATTCATACACATTTTTCAGTGCACATGTAAATATTGAAGAAAATTATAGAGGCTGGAAAAGACTTTAACGTTCAGAAATACATAGTATTTCTTCTGTGTATTTTTCATATTCTTGGATGCTAAAAATTAAAGGAGAGGGAGAATAGTCAAGTTACAGGATATTGTTTTGGATTTGAAGAACTGCTCAAGGATAAAAGAGAATTTTGGCGAATCAATTTTGGTTACAAGAAAACATCATATTCATTTGCTATTACTTGAACTAAGAGGGCATACAAATGTCCTGGGCTCCTGGCACTTCCCCAAAGGAAAAGTAGTGAGTTTCTAGGGACTAAATTTGACAACTGATCAAGGCATTGCTTTTGATTCCTGCAGAGAAAGTGCTGAGAACCATTATGGGACTGATTTAGCAAGTGACAGTTGCACACTCAAAACACAGTTCAAGTAATTCTTTCTTGTTACTTGCAACACTGAGCCTCTCCCTGTTTCATACTTCCATACTAGTTATACCGAGTCTTCACCTGATGATGCTGGAACGATGTTTTGTGTGTCTGTATCTAATTAAAAGGAGAGAATTAAAAGGAGACATTCGGCATCAATTGAACTAATAGTCAATCTGTACAGTTACATGATGAATGTCATATGTCAGTTCACAAAACTCTCTAATGTTGGAAAGAATTTCTTTCAAGTTAGCACCTTGTTCAGCTATTACATGACAAGATAGTAAAACCTTGCCAACTGCCATAGACCAAACATGTAGGTCATACACAGAATGGACACCTTTAATACCTACAAGACCAGCTTCAATTTCTGCAACGCTAATACTACTCGGTGCGCTCTCTGTAAGTATGGCTAATAAGTTTTTAAGCATGGGCACAGTAGTACACAAAACTAAGAGAGCAAACCCAAGCGTGCAGAGAAGATCAACAATCAACCAATTCGGTTTTGCCCAGATAACAGCTCCGCCAATCATGACACCAATGGACTGGATAAGATCACCTAGTATATGCAAGTAAGCACCTTGAAGATTCATGTTTAAATGTTTTTGTTTCAATTCTTTAAGAGCACAATTGATCCAACTTTGAATCGGTTTGTGCTGAACTGTGTGGTTGTGTTCAATGTCGCTGCAGCTATGCTCGCCTGCCGAACTTGACATGAGACTCATTTTCTCCTCTTTCACTTTACGGTCTGAATCTTCGGCTCCGTGATTATGGTGGTGGTGATTTTCGCAGCCACCGGAGTGATGATGGATGTGATCATGACCTAACCATTTCAACATGATCAAGTTAATAACAAACCCAAATACTGCAGTGAAAAACATGAGTTTCCCGTTCACCATTCCAGTTGCATTTAGGATTCTACGAATTGCTTCGTAAATCAAAATCCCTGAAATCAACCAAATGAGCTGTAATGAGAACAATGCTCCTAAGACTTCAAATCTGAAGAACCCAAATGAATGTGTTTTTGTGGGTTCCCAACCGGATGCCCAGACTGTAAAAAGCGAAACGCCGAATCCGACGACATCAGTAACTAAGTGTGCTGCATCAGCCAGAACTGCTAAACTATTTGCTTTCACTCCCCCGATAATCTCAATCAATATGAACAGTAGACAGAAGAGTATGAGTCCACATAGTTTTGTAGCCGATCGGAATCGTTGTTCGGATTCTGATTTGTTCTTAGATTGCCTTGATAAAACACAAACCGGGTCACTAGCTATTTGCTTAGAATCAACATCTTGGTGAATCTCAATTTCAGCATCATCTCCCATGTCTGTTTTGAATTAGCCTGTTGTAAATTCAATAATAATGATCCAAAAAGAAATCAAAAAGAAAAAAAAACTAACAATTCCACAAAATTAAAATGATTCAGTAAAAAAAAAAAATGAGAGATTGAAAGGGTTATTAGGGAAACTGGTATTGGACTTGGAAAAAAGCTATTCTTTTCTTACAAATCAGAGAATCTTATCAAAAGCTAAAAAAAAAAAAACATGAAGATAAGAAAAGAATATGCGTGTGGATCTATTTACCTTGGAGGTTTTTCTGTTCAGGGTTCAACTGCAGTATCTCTCCCAGAAGACAGAGAGAGAGAGAGAGAGATTTCTTTCTTTGGAATTTCCAAAGAGAGGTACCAGGGTTATTGGACAGACAAAGAGAGTGTTCCAAAATCTAGCCGTCCGTCCGGTCATACATGTACAGTTTCTCTCCTTGCCTTATTAAAAAAAGGAAGATTTCCTTATTAACAAGTAATTAATATTATTAATTGCCAATAAAATATAAAAATAACGGTAATTAAACATCAATTTCTTTCTTTGGCAAAATGAAGATTCGACTAATGGAGAAGGATGATGGTTCTTACTTAGACAAAATAGGCATAGAAAACTAAAATCTAAACAGGAAATAGATGAAAACAATAAAATGAAATTAATAAATAGAATGCATTTCATAGATTTCTTCAACTGAACAAACACAAACGGACCCATAATTTAGGAAGAGGAAAAATTAAATAATAAAAAATAAAGAGGAAAATCCAGATTTCCCTTGATTGTAATTTTGAATTTCTGCTATCATATACTGATTCTGTAAAATATCATCATCATCAATGTAGAAAAGATCCCATTTTTAAACCATCAAAGCCATTATTCCCAAACCCATGATGAATAATCTTGAGCTGCTGATAGTAGTAGTAGCACCACTGGTGGGAGATATAGCTGGTGCATCAGCTGGTGAAGGTGCAGGTGCAGCACTTCTTGGTGCCATGACAACGACAATCAATTTCTGTCCTTTCTCACAATGACCTTTAGCTCCACTGATAAAATAGTAAGGACCAGATTTGGTGAGCTCAACTCTTGTGTTGTTACCATCTTTGTATTCAGCAATTGGTTTTGTCAAAACACAGTTCAAGTAATTCTCTCTTGTCACTTGCAACACTGAGTCTTTCCCTGTTTCGTAATTCCACACTGTACACAAAGTTGAAAACATATTGATTAATTTCACAGAAACAGATTTGAATTTTATATGCTAGAGCTGGAAATGAAGTTACCTAGAGAATCCCCAAGCTGGAAACGAGAAGATTGAGCCCATTGATTCAATGGTTGAGATTTAAGTGATGAGGGGATTTCCCATCCATTTGATTTGCCTCCAACCATGAAATCTTTAGCTTCTGAGAAGCTGCTCAACATAATCAGATTAACAAGAACCAAGGACATAGACAAAGCTACAGTTCTTGATGAAACTGCCATTGATGATACTTTTGACTGACTGTAGAAGCGGCTATAGAGAAACTTAATTGAATGGACTCTGAGAGAGAGAGAGAGAGAGATTGGTAGAGTGAGAGAAGAGAGATTTGTTGAGTGAGTGAGTGAGTGTGTGGTGGGTTTCTCTCGGTGTTTATAGTGATGGAGCAAAAACTAGCCGTTTGGCAAGTGCAGAGTAATGAGCACACGTAGCACAAACCAATGAGTTTGTTTTGAACAACGGTCATATGACAAAGTTGAAAATTTTAATATTTTGAATTTTGTATTCTCCTATCCTAGGTAAAAAAAAAAAAAAACAGAAACTGTAGAATATCTAATAAAACAATAATGTACTTTAAAGTTGAAGGGGCACGTGAGTCTCTGGGGTATATATCTTTCTTGGGGTGCCTTAATTTTCAGATATTACCGGTAGAGTGCCGATATTGGGAGAGTTTAGGACAATAAAGAAAAAAGAACTGATGCTACAAAAGTAGCTGCATGTACAGTAAAACAGTAAAACTTTCATAACTCCTGTATTCTCACCTGTGTTGAATCCACCGGCAGACGCCGGGACGCCGGATTAGGTTCTGGTGGTGAGTAATTTTGCATCAGGAATGGCAGACACTACTACCAAATGATTTTTTTTTTTATGGTTACTCGGGAAATTAGCTATGACGATTACAGTATTATCAGAAACAAATTTTAAAAACTAGAGATGCTACTACATAAAATCAAGCAAAGACGAAATTGAGAAAATAACGTTAATTAATTCATTAAAATGTGAAAAAAGAATTGTTCTATTTTAATAACTTTTTGAAGAGATGTTGATACAAAAGTAGTCTATTATATTGGTACAAAGAACCATGCAATCCTGAACAAGAGCAAAATCCTTCTGCAAAATCCTAACCGAGCCCAATGTTTTAATCCTGATAATACTTCCAGCTGCAGAGTAGAATTCCTCGGATTGGGTTCAAACTATACCTTGACATCAACAACTTATGTGATCAACTTTCAGGACAAGACGCAGTAAAAACTAACAAGATCCCCCTCACTCCAGAACTCCAGAATTTTAACATGTAGAATAATGATATTCTTCTTAGCAAGATCAACCAAGGACAGGATACGAAGATGATACCTAAATGTCTGGCTTCGGTGTCTGAAGCACTATAAGAAACACTCGACGTCCATTTCCATGTAGGAGCATGGGAAGTTGATGCTGAAATTGCCAAGGACCTGATATGTCACAGAGGAATAAATTCAATAACTCGTACTTACTTTCACCACAAAATACTAGCAGAAGAAATGCTTCAGTTAAATACGACACGTTAGATTAAGAAACAACATCACTGACAATATTAAGATCAAAAACGCTGATTTGGAAAACAAAACCATGAAAACAGAAGCGATGGAATAGGATTGTTATCATAAGCAATGGATTAGCTTATCCATTGCTTCTTGTAATTTGTTATTATCCAGGATAGTCAGAAAGAGGAAACAATTCATGTTATGGCCTAAAAGAAAATTTTCCTCAACTTAGTGGGAGGCGTTTTACTAGCGCTCCAGCCAAGTAGTTAGAAAGAGGAAAATGGGATCTGAAGAATATGCAACTGACTCAAACGGTAAACTTAGGCATGTAACATGAAGCTACATGGTATGATCCCACACCACTTATGGGTCATGTACGAAATCTTGATGGTTACTTGACAGTCAATAACCAACTCAAACTAATACGCCTTGATGTACTGAACTACGTCACTACTCGTTGGTAGATAACCTTCAGCAGTTTTGATTACGAAAAAAAAAAGAAAAAGAAAAAGGAATTACAGGATCTAGTGGATGAAGAATCTGACTGTCAGCATAAGTTTTCCAAAAATGATTAATACCTTCGGATGCACGATACCGAGAGTGCCGACTTGCTTTCCGTTTAGAACGATCCTGGCTTCTCTTCCCGGAAGGAATGCAGTACCTTCAGTCTTCTCGCATGATACATTTTGGGAAAGTAAGTCAAGAATCTCAAAAGGAATACAAAGAAGCAAAAAAGCAATACATATTGGAGAAAAAGAGTAGCAACCAACCCTTACTTTTGATGCAGATATGAAGTAACCATTACTATCTCCAGACAGAGGGTCCTCAATCCAAGGTACATCAACAATTTGCATGATTCTTTGCACGAGGCCACTAATTTCCTGAAAATTTGTACGAAATTACAGAAATATACCACGAAAAATAGAATGCACTGCGACATTAACTAAAGTTTTAAAAGAAGACCATGAATCTATGCTATCGCTTAAAAAAAAAAATTATGGTTTCTTGCTTATTGTTTAACTTGGACTCCAAAACAACGGAGCGAGCTACATAGTTCTCTTCTGCAGTATTCAATTTTGTCAGATTAGGAAAGCTAATGACTTAAAGAAACAACATAATGGTGATAAGGAAAAACCCTTATTTAACCAGTTGCTAAATACAGTCCCACAGCTTTCATCTTAAGAGAATCACTTAAAACAGTTGTGCAAATACTTTCGAGATCATACCTCGTAGCCAGAAGATTCATTGCAATATAGAGCTGCAACTTTTCGACTATTTTTGGCGCCAACATCTTTGGTAGCATCAAGAAGCACAACATCGCCCATTTCGAATATCTAAGAAAACATAATAAACGTTATGAGACTCATATGCATTATGTAGCATATCACTCCACTCATGTTAATACAATAGCTAAGTAATCTAAGCATACTATGAGCAAGATGTTCTCTCATAACTCAATACGATTGTAAATGTTATGGTTTGCACATACCTAATCAAAAACATAGATCAACCATCTACATCAGATAACCCATAATTTTATTAGAAAAGAATTGATACCTTTATGGGCTTTGGATGGTGGTTGTTCTCTCGAACAGTTTTCAGCAACCCCGACATAAGACTTGTTCGAGTAGCCTGGGAAAACGCAGGATTAGGTGATAAACATGAAAGTCAAATACACTTGTAAATACTTGACACCAGGACTAACGGTACATAGTATTGCAGATGCAGTTTTTTATCTTTTTCAATCAGTAGCATATGCATCTTATCTTGAAGGATTGACATTAAAGCATTATCAGTCTTTAAGATCGAAGTTGTAGGACACAGAATTGAAGTATATATTTATAACACAGATGTCACGACTTCCAGCCTAAAAGTATAAATATTTCCATGAAAGTTGATGCTTGTTTCTTAAATTAGGGGCCAAGTTTTCCCAAGCTTATAAACATAGCAAGGAAGATACTGCAAATAAAAGTTAACCTTGTGTCTAGATAATAATCTACAGGATTGCAGTTCTTGGTCAAGTGAATGCAATCTCTACTGCGTAATTAGTTGCAATGAGAATCAGATGCGAAAATAATAATCAGCAAGTAAACAAACCTCAAAATCCGATGAACGGGGGTTTGCAACAGTTACAGATGTTTTGTCATCCTTTCGGTTCAACATGGAGAAATTCTCTTCATTCGAACATAATATCCACGTCAGCACCTCGGTAAACCCAGCTGCCATTATCTACGTAAAGAAAAAACAATATGTAAGGCTCTAAAAGCTATCAAGAAGAGAAAAGATGCAAAATAGAGATCCGCAAATTCTTAAGCATCGTGCTGGATATTTTTGTTTCTCGGAACTGTGCATAGAAACTTAAATCTACCAAGGGTAAACAGAAAATAAACTAATGAAATTATTATTTCATACTCAGCCTTTCAGCCAGAGAAGGTTTAGAATCACAGGTCTTGGGACTAGGAACATCTAGTTCTACTACTTTGACGTTCATACTGGGTCTCACTAAGTATATACTGATGCAGATTCATACTGGATGTAACCACACCAGCACCAATAATATGTGTCCAAGTTGCTAAAGCAATATAAATGATTTTGTTACAAAATCTTATTCTGATATCAACTATTGGCCCCTTAACAATGGAATCTTATCAAAATAAGACAAGGTTATTGTTGCCTAGAACAAGCTCTATGTGACCCCTTCTTCCATGCACAGTTTTTTTGTGCCTAAGAAATGCAGGCAATGAGCTTGACGGAGTAACTAAGAAACCAGCAACTATGCCAGCGCCAGTCGGCCAAGTCCTTTAGCAGAGGTAAATAATGAGTCAAGTAAAACGATAAGAAACCGCAATAACAACAACAGATGGCAGCAGTTACATCAGAAGGAAAAGTATATCAAAACAAACTAATGCATTACTTCCTATTCCAGTACCTCCAATCTGATAAGGTAGCTAAGCTGACTGAGCGGTTGCTGTCTTCCTTGTGTTGAGAGCACAGGCTGTGTTCTTGGGATATTATTGAAACCATAGGCAACGGCAACATCCTTGGAAAAGAAAAACAAGCAGAATAAAATCCTTGTCAACATACAAAAATGTCAATCCAAATGTTTCAGAATGAGTAGAGTATACATGTGGAATACCTCTGCCACATCACAAGCTTCAAGAACATCACTTCTGGTTGGAGGCACAGACACTCTGATGATGGATTTTTTGTCACTTGATATTTCCTCCGCACGCAATTGCATCTTAGTTAACAAACTAGTAACCTAATTTAAGGAATGATAGTTTTGGATTTAGTAACAAATAAAAGCTCAAGTACTGTACTCAAACAGCATAACATTTGGTTGTTGCGAAAGAAATAAAAGCACCGACAGGCCTCAGCATAATATATAAGACCATGTTGCTGATAAAGTAAATATACTTAATTACTTACTACACTAAGTCACTAAACCAGACACACCCAAAGTTCACTAACAACTTTAAAAAAAAACACACCTTCATAAGCACAGTCACAGCCACAACCAGGATATGCTTCCATAATTCAATAGGCAAAAATCAAAACATGTTTTAGGGATTACATGAAGCCCACCACTTTGAATGCATGCAACTCCTAGATAAACATCTCTAAGCAGCCCCATCTTAAAGCATGGGATAACTTCCACTTGCAGGTTCAGCAGGGTTTAATCTTTATAGACTTGTAAGGATCTACTGATTCCCACCAAATCAGACAGTTAACTGCAACCTAAACTTATCCATAACCCAAGGATTGGTTTGGGCCAGTTGAATTATTTGGATTGTCAAGTATAGACCAAATCATATAGACCAAATCATAATTGATTAGGTCTGTTTGTTGTAGCTCTGCCTACATCCCCTTCGCGTAATGATTTTCTAAGGTGAAGTTTACAGATTGCTAAATGATTTTCCTGGTTAAGAACTATATGAGCTGCAAAAAACCAAGGGAAACACCGATGCTCAAAATATGATTTGAGAGATGGGAGACCAGGCTTAAACTTGTCGACGGTATTACTATGGAACTGACGATTGAATATACCTCATTAATGAATATAGTAAGTACATTGAACTAAATTTAGAGAAATTTTGTATGCTGTGATACCTGACTTGCATCCAGTGGAACACCAATTCTACCGGTGATTTTCGTCAGAGGAACTTCCATATCAAAGGATGACAGGTCAGGGAAAACACAGGACTCCCCATCGGAGCATATCACTTCAACAGGCTCAACCTCAAATTTTCTTTCGCAGTACACTGAGAACATGCTGACCTGTGTGCATATCAAACAAATCTTCACTTGCCTAAGCCTAAAACAGATTAGGGGCAAAAAAAACAGGCAAGTAAACAAATCATAATAGAAACTTCCAAATAACGTCATAGCTCACCATTGTATTCAATACAATATTTGCCTTGGTCAAGTCAGTTGCTGTGCATTCAATGAACACATTCTTAGTTCTTAGCGTTATGGCCGATCGTGCACCATTAATAATTGGAGGCAACGATAGAACCGTTCTGCATAAAGAAAATTAACTTTTGATTAACAAATAAATTTAAAGAGGAAAACTACACCAAATGGATTGTGTACCTTTTGGAATCATATATCACGGGGTAAACCGGTGAATTCTCTATTATATGTAGAAACTTCTTCAGCTTCATATCAGACTGCGTGAAAAAAAAATAGGTAAGAGGAAATTAACCCGTAAAGAAGTACAGAATATTGCAATATAAAAATATGTTCAATTGGAATAGCTATTCCTAAAAACGCAAACGCAGTAGTACAAATTACAACTTGAAGCTTAGACAGTTCAGAAGCATTGAAGATGGCGCATCAGCAGTACTTACGTTATAAAACTTCATTAGCTCATCCGCCCTGAAGCTTTTGTCCTAACAAGAAGCAAGTTACAATTGGTCAGTGATATATCATTATCTGGACTCAAGCAGCTCCAGATTAAAAAAAAAAAAATCAACGAGGTTTAAGCGATCATAGTTCGTGATACTGAAGCATGGCTGCATGAAACAGAAGCAAAACAAAATATCTGGAAAGGGGAAGATTATACACCACAAGCTGTTCAATAGTCGATAACAACAAAGTGAGTACAATGTACAATGCACCCCGTTAATAACCGTTGCCAACAGGTGAAAAGTGACGTGAACGATGAAAGGGGAAAGCATGTAACAGTTGTCACTAAAGTCAATTTGAATGTGAGTATGTAACAAAATCCCTGGGGGCACTGTAAGTTAAAGAAGGTTCCACAAGCATTCTCAGTAACATGGCTGACTAAACAAGAAGCATTGCGGACAAGTATTCCGTGCAATAAGCCTGGAACATCCTCAAGGGAAACAAATCAAGAATGGAAAGAGCGCTATATTGCTACTGACCAGACTCAGCTTTTTAAGGTAACGTGAGCATTTCAGCCGAATACATTCTAGAAAGTTTATAAATACGATATTACTACAAACATTCTAATGTTTACCTGTTTTAGTGGCACGAACTTTATCTCTTCAGGTGAGAGAGCCTGGAAATAGAGAAACGGACGTAAGTAAAAGATGCAGCAAGGCCTTTCAACATTGTTGAAGTACAGGGAAAAACACTCTAACCAATAATATAGAGACCTAGAATAAGATGTTGCAGGAACTAATAATCAAGGATCATACACATCATCCATAGTGAAGAGTACCTCATATGTGAAAGGCCCTTGTAATGTATCCAAATCATGAGTGCCAATGGCAACTAGAGTTCTCCTCCTGAACCAAGTTAAGAGAAGTTAGCTTTTCCAGTTAAGAGATTCGAAAATTTTGTAGAAGTACTCATTCAACATTCAGTAATGATGTAATAACTTCAACCAACAATGCAGTTGATGCCGGTCCATAAGGCGAGCAAAATATACATACAACTTATAATTGATCGTCAATTGAGATTGACAGGTTCATCAGTTATTAAACAAGCCTATGTATGTGTAATAAAGTAAAAAACAAGATGATGTACACGTTATAAAAACATTCTAATGGAAACTTCAGTTTTTACCTGCATATGTTCTGATGGAGTTTATCTTGGAGGTCAATGAAACTTTTATATCTAGCTTCATCAAAAGTTATGCCTCTTAATACAGCACAAACAATGAAAGGCCGGATAGCCGATGTCTACACGATAAAGAAAAATAATGTTCAACTTCTAGCTACATTCTATTCCATCGGAAAAAGAAAAGAAAAGGAAACCACTACACGTAAGATATTCATACCTCTTTTTTCACATGCATTTTAAGCATGGATTCTTTAGGAATATTGGATAACGTATATGTAGGAATTTCATCAAGACCTAGAAATATGCGAAGAGCACGCACAAGCCCTTCAATACAAAGCAAATCATATCTGTCCATTCACAGGTACAGTAATTATTATGTGTTTAAACATTTGTTACTGATATCCTGACCAAATAAAATAATTAAAAATAAAAATTGTGATACTACTGAAATACCTGTTTGCAGGAATTTCAACTTTGTAAATAACCTCTTCATCTTCTATGGATTCATCCACTATTCCATCTAAGTGTTTCTCTTTTCTAATAATCGCTTTCTCAGTTGTCTAAATTAATGAAAAAACAAACTAGAAGTTAATGAATTTGAGACACTAATTAAACCCTAATGTCAAAGAAGAATCGAAATGTCTACTTACAACATCGTCAAGCTCGAGTCCATATTCCATACATAATTCATCGAATTCATCTTGAGCTGTTAAAATCATAACAAAATGTAGACAGTCAGAGACGTAATTCAACAAAAAAAAAAATCAAAACAACACTAGGGTTTACTCATACGTACTATAGGTTCTTCCAAGAGCTTTGAAAAGATCATCTCTAACAACTGAAATTTTAGGCATAGTTTTGGATCCAAGTCTCGCTTACAGATCTGTTCTTCTTCACTCTCCGCTAGGGTTTAGTTAAAGACTGCTGGGGAGAATAAAACGAGACTTGCGGAAAAGATAACGGAGTGTGGAACAAAGATTGGAATATCGGAATACAATCTATAAGTTTTATAGTTGCCGAAATATCGGAATAGTATTTTTATTTTTATTTTGACTGAAAATATCGGAATACAATCTTTTGGTTTTATACTTGCCGCAAACAGGCATGGGAAACGGCCCATAAACATGGGGCTCGCTCGACAGCATCTGTCAATTGACTGTGATGCTTCTTATATGATATACAGTAAATACTGGACTTGGTGATTTCACAAGAAAATGGCGTGGAAGCAAGTCTAAATGCTATGCAGGAGTGAAGGACTCAGAGCAAGCAGAATGTCTTGCATTCTCCGAAGCAGTCTGCTGGGGATATGTCTTAGGGAATACGCATCTCGTCTTTGAAACTGATCTCAAAAGTATCGAAGGTTTCATCAACAATTTATCACCGGTTATTGCGTGGGAAAATGAAGATATCCTGCTGGAGGCCATGAATAAACGTAATGATATCCCACAATGGGAATGTAATTTCGTTCCTAGAGTATACAATAAATCTGCTGATAAGTTAGCTAAATACAACGTGATAAATGGTGTAACTCAAGTTTGGGTTGAACAACCACCTAGAGTCATTGAGAGTCGATTACTTTTGGGTTAAACTTTCAAACTCTTATATACACCAAGCTAAGTCTTATACCACCGCGTACAGCGTTGTTTGTCGACTATATGTATATATAATTATATGTATAGTTCATTTAAATCATAAGATAAGATCATAATACCTAAGGTGAGATTATACTAAAATTAATTTTTTTACGGGTATATATATGACGCATTTTGTGTGTCGAATTTTTTTTTCTAAAATGAATTATATGCACATATATATTTATTACGCTTGCGAGTAACAGCAGCCTAAACGGCTTGTCCAGGTGTAAAGTTATTTGTTCTAGCAGTTGGGAAAGGTGAGACACCTGTGACATCAAAATACATGTCACGATCGTTCTCCCAATTGTAAATAAGAATGGCTGCATGCCCTAAAGTATTAGCATTGTCTGATAAGAAGCCCATTGAGACTTCTTTGCAAACGGCCACACCAGCTTTATAACAAATATCTACAAACACATCTCATGTCGAAATTTGAGGCTAACATCACTAGTGTAGTGCATGGCATGGTCGCCATTTATATCCATAACACGGTTTCAACTCGAGCAAAAACTATCTTTGTCAAACATAGGTACGCGCCACTGATATTTAAGAATTGAGCTAAACTAACGTGTTTGGTAGAGCCCAGTGACGGGTGCAGCCATAAGGAAGTCCATAACATGTGCAGTTTTGTTATATTGCCATAGGATAGAGTTCCTAGCAAAGAGTGGGTACTTGGTGGACAAATCTATCTTAATCACATCAAAGTATTTGACTGCCAGTTTGTTCATAAAAAGCGGGGCAGCATCGTTGATGTTAAAATTTGAGTATATACTTGTAATGCATGTTGGTATCTTTGGCTGGAACCAAGAATGGTTGTACCCTGTACAATGGTGCCTTGTAAATGTTGAGTCTGGGCCCAAAATGTCAGATACAAGTACTTAGATGTGTCTGATATGGTATAAACACCTAAACCACCATTTTTGATAGGTAGAGTGACGCACCCATGATAAATCTTAGGATGAGTCATTTGGACAAAGGTGTCGGAAGCACCCGACTTACTTTGGTGAAGCAAACGCTGAACATGATGAGTAAGAAGGATTTAAATGAGGTGCACATATGGGTAGCAGAGAGGCTGTCCATAACGGGAGAGCAAGTGTTTATGCGTATGGTTTTTATACGTTGTTGAACAACACAAAAATCAAGACACCGGTGCTAATTTTGATACTTCTAATCTTACAACATTCTATGGAAGATATAGTAATAATTGAGGTAAAAATGGCAAGAGTAAATTCAAGAATACTAAGGGTAGTGCTACAAATTCAAAGAATGTCCTAACTTCTTTTAAGAGTGGTGATGTCTTTACTAGTTTTAATGATGATGCTTCATATACTGCTACAAGGAAACAAGTTGTTGATTTTTTAATAGTGGAGTATCAAATTTTTTAATAGTGGACATTGGGTTAGTATATTCTTTTTTAGGTATCATCCACCAATGAATAGTGAGTCTTCTAATGTGGCAAGTGTTCAGAATGAACCGAATGTATAACAAGCTTTTAATGGTATTCATATTAATTTTGTTGCCTTTTGTGATGATCCTTCTTGTTCTTTTTCAACTTGGATTTCTGATTCAGGGGGTTTCTCGTCACATGACTGGAGATCAAGATACACTGCATAATACTTCTTATTAAAGCATAGCTGAAAAAGCGGGGGTCAACAACCACACCCAATATTTTGCTTAGCAATTGTATGGACAACTCCAATATAATTCCAAGAGAATCAACTAGACAATCAGACTCAATCAATGGAAATATATCTAAGAGTTGTATCTTTGTTTCACAATGTAATCAGCAAATCAAACAGATAGAAATGCGCAAGCCTGATTATTACGTGAAACAACTTGAACGGTACAAAAGACCAATGTTCAAGTGTCAATCAATTTAAATAAACAACTAAAGGTTGGATTATTTAATTGATTGAACTGCACACAACCTGTGATATTTCAATTATATAAACAAATATAATGCGGAAAAGAAATAACACAGACACCAGAAATTTTGTTAACGAGGAAACCGCAAATGCAGAAAAACCCTGGGATCTAGTCCAGACTTATGATATGGTAATACCGGTTCTGGTAATTGGTGTAACCTATCCTAAGTAATCACCATGAGATGGTGTGATCGATCCTAATAATTGGTGCGACCGATTCTGGTAATTGGTGTGAGCGATCATAAGAGGTTGTATGGCCGATCCTTGTGATTAGTATGACCGATCCTAGTGACTGATATGACCGATCACAAGTAGGTACCATGTTTAGGTAGTACCGATCCGAACTCATGTATGAGACTTGGTAGGACCGCTCACAACTGACCATTGTGACTTGGTAGACTTTGAATCCATGAGTCAGAAAGATTAATTTCTGAGTTGTATATATCTGAAAAGGCGAGGGTACCCAAATATACCTCAAGCTAAAACTTTTCCTACCTATAAGTCCTTCCTCCGAAAGTGATTGTCTATGGACTGAGTCGAGACAATACAACTAATCGGTTCACACTTCGTGTGATCGTTTATGGATACGAGATCGAGACAATACAACAACGAAGTATGTTACTTGATAAAAAGGTTCGGACTTAACCATACACAATAGGATTCACTTATCAAGTAAATAGGAATTAACGTTTGTGTGATTTACTTTAATTATAATAAAATAATTATAATGCGGAAATATAAAGTAAATGAGACAACAAGATTTTGTTAACGAGGAAACCGAAAATGCAGAAAAATCCCGGGACCTTGTACAGAATTGAATACTCTTAGGATTAAGCCGCTATACAAAATTACACCTAACTTCGTATAGTTAAGACCAAGCAACTAAACCTATAGTTCACCTAGTTCTGTCTGTATTCTCACGCCTCCGATCTATGAATAAGTCACGTACTTGGAACAATTCCTCTGGTTCGTATTCCAAACGGTAAAGGAACAACAAATTTGTTTGTTATCAACTCTATTCAACCAAGTGATATGAGTCGGACAAAGACTCTTCTGTTTATCTTAACATAAACTCCTTCGTCAGGTCCTTAGATCTATCTTATGTTCAATTACCAGAGTAATCGTTTAAGATTAAGCCAACAACACTCTTAATCCAAAGAATTTTGTTGATGTCGATCTACTCAATTAATTAATCCAATCTATCACCAGGATAAACCGGTTATTAATTGGATCCTCTTTTTACCAAAACAAGTATTGTGCACACCAAAGATTATGAACCCACAAATTAGAAATCTTCAAACTCTTCTTTGTCTTCAAATCTTCTTAAATCTTCAATAAACACCTGTACAAACACTTGAATCTCTTGTGACGAAAAAATAAAGGACAACACGAAAAGAATCTTACAAATCTCAAAATAGACTTGCAACCTGTAGAGTTAGGCATGTGGGTTCCACACACCATGTTCTGATAACCAATATCAAAACTGAAACTACAAGTAGTTTTATTTTGATATGTTACCAAGGAAACAATTTTCCGAAACAATTTTTCCATTTTAGTTTAGCAAACCAAAAATCAACTAAGCACCTTAGTCCCTTTACTAAACCGGTTGTACAAAAACAATCGTTTAATTCGATAAGACCAAAATAAAGATAACTCTATTTTTCTCATCAGGTTATAATTATCCATAAACTTAGACCTTTCAATTTTAAACAAGACAAGTACTAGGTTAGTTAACTAGCATTTATTGTTAAGGCATTCGATTAGACTTGAATAACCAAAACCTCACTTCGATAAGTCTAACTAAGATCAGAATTAACTTAGTTTCTCTTATCCGGAATCGAATTGGACTAAACAACTCATCTCGTAAACCTTTTATTTCGTTAAGTCATAAATAATTCATACAAAACAAATAAATCAACTTGCATAATTATTCACCTCAACCAGAAGTAATTGAAACAACATAGACATTAAAAGCACCGCAATTGCACCGAAATTTTGTAAGCCTAAACAATTGATACCACACAATAAAGCAAGATAACAATAGTTTTTCTTAACCGGAACCAATTGAATCACACATACATCCATACACACATAATGGAATAAACATCAATTGTACCGAAATTTTGTTAAGCAGAAATAAACTCAGGCTTTTCTTAAACAGTAAAACAATTAACTAACAACATTGTGACCTCAAATTTCGCATCCACTTCTCCAATATGTTTGCATCTTCGTCCAGGGAGAATTGATATCGAAATATCATCATGTTGTCATCCTTATGCAAAAAAAAAAAAAAAAAATAACAACAACAACCAACCTTTACCAGAGAAAGTTTGAAAATCGGTTTTAACAATTGCAAGCAAAAGTTGAAAACCGTCGAAACACATATGCTTTTATGCTAAACCAAAACCGATTCAACATATTGTGACTTTTTCACATATTGTTTTTACCAGAACCCCTCATGATTCTTTGAAGCCTACCAACATGGGCTAGAACTTAATCCTGCTAAATCAAAAAGTCACCCAAACCACAAGGGTTCACAACATATGAGATCGAATATTAAGGTTGTAAACCGAAATCAAACATCCCATAAACATACATAGCAATAAGATCAAAGCATTCAAGCATAGGCTATGTAAACCGAAAACTATCACAAGAAAAATTATAAATCAAATAATTTTATTCATAATAGACTAATACAATCAATGAAGAAATCAAAAATTGATGTTTTTTTCTCTCTCTCTCTCAGTTCTTGTGAAGATTGCTTTCAAAAACTGGATTCAAATTCCTCTGAGTACTTCCCTTTTTAATAGATTTGTTTATCTCCAGCTGTTGAGAATGAAGATTAGCTAGTACTTCTTTTGAATCCTTTATCAACAGCTCATGATATCTGATACACCCTTTAACAGAGAGAATCTATTTTCTTAGAGAGTCTTGAGAGTTATCATGAAGTGAAACATCATGAGTTTCAGTCATAACTGATGCACATAGTGCAAAATCATCAAGGGATGACTCTTCTTTTACCGATTTCTCCACTGAAATATGATAGTCTTCTTTCCGACAGGAAGAAGATATATAAGATAGGAGATAATCAAGGAATATATAAAAAAATATTTGGTTTAAACTATTTTTCCTAAAAATAAGAAGTATTCATTATTTTTCACAGTCACGAATAACTTGCCCAGATTTATGCTTCCTCACAATCAGAATTTTTGGGCAACAAGTGAGGATGCATAACTCAACACAATCAGTGTGTGTTGGGGTGAGAGTTATTCCCACCATATTTAGCAAAGACATCCTTAGGATGACTTATAAACATAATGGACTGTGTTTCCTTCGTTTCTTTCTTTCTTTTGTTATTGCAAGAGTTTGCAATCTCCTTTTGAAAACCCAGAAATTTACCAGTCTTCTTTATCCCCTTTCGAAGAACATTGATAAGTTTGATTTCGCAAAGGATTGCAGTGAGATTATTTTCTTCACATGAAGAACTTGCCGTGTCATCAGAAAAACTAGTTTCCGATTCTCTTGGTATTTCACCCAATTTTTCTTGTTCAGATTCTACCATACAGGTTTTATCTGAGAGGAATTTCAAAGGCTTTCAAGTACCAGGCTTAACCTTTTATTTTCCTTAATCTCCAACTCATGTTTCTCTAGGAGTTGATTAGACTCACCGGAATCAACACGGTTAGAGTTAGCAAGAAGTGCATTGCAATTAGATATTTCTTTATTGGATTCTTCCTCCATAATATCAACAAGAGTGGAGACATATGCCTTATTGCACTTCCTAGTTCTTCTGCTGGGACAATGTTTGCCATATGTCTGATTCTACGGCACTTGAAGCATTGTACTTCATCATTACTCTTTTTATGGCAAACTGAGAGAGTATCAGGAACACTTTTATCAATATATAGATAAAATGTTCTTAATTCGTTTTGCTAAAAGCACAATAGCTGAGTCAAGCTCTTTTTAAACGGGTGCCTTAACCTCTTGGAAACGTTTCTCAGTTTGATTCTTCAGCAGAATTTCTTTATCAAAGGTCTTTAGCTTTCTTACAAGAGAGCTTCGAGAAAGTATAGAAAAATCATTTCCTTTTATTATGGCATGTTTCTTAGACTCGTATCTGGATGGTAACGATCTGAGAATTTTGCATACTATTTCCTTTTCAGGTATGGCCTTTCCAAGGAAAAAAGATGCATTAACAATCTCAGAAAGTTTAGAGTTAAACTCCTCGAAAGTATCGTTATCATCCATATTGAGATGTTCTCATTCAGATGAAAGGGTGAGAAGTCTAGCTTCTTTTTCATATTCATCTCCCTCGAATACAGTCTCAAGAATATTCCATGCTTCTTTAGAAGTTCTACAAGCCAGCACATAATGTAGAAGATCATGACTAACCACATGTATGATGGCATTCAAACCATCATAATTCTGCATTGCAAGAACTCTTTCTTTAAGAGTATAAGACGCTAAGCGTTTAAACTCTGACTCCGAATAATCCATCGGACGTTGGTGTCCCTCTTTGAGTAATAACCATGTGTTAAAATCTCGGGATTGAAGAAAAGCTTTCATAGCCGATTTTCATAATGGGTAATTTGTCCCATTAAATCTTGGTGGTACGTTAACTGAATCACTCATTAGATTCATTCTTATAGGTTGGATCGCACCAAACACAAATTGTTAGATCTTTTAGTGTTTGCCTGCTCTAATACCAATTGAAAAGGCGAGTGTAACACCTCGTGTTTTTAGCATGGCGCATGCTAAAAGATGCGCCATGGCCCTGAGATGAAACTTCATCCAAAGCTTCCGTTGTGTAGGAAAAGGAACATTGGCCCTTGTCCAATGTGTTGACAGTGGACGACCAACATGGTCGGACATCGGGTTGGCAGTAGACGGCCCACATGGCCGGACAGTGGAACTGGCATGCGATCCAGGACTGAATGTACATCCATCTTGGCCGGTTATTCAGGAAAATGCATGGCAACGGACATGAATAGTAAACGGGGAGTTGATGAAATATTTTTGGTCCCATTTCCATACTTGTAGCAATTCCATTAAGACATATATAGGGAGGGGTAGTTGTTTGAAGGTGCATATGCGGACTATGTACCAAGTAAGCTTCATAGCTTGTCCGGAACGGTATGAATGATGCTCAGGCCTCATTCTTAGTCGCGCGGCCTTACGAATGGAGCATATGATGCTGAGGCATCACTATGCCATTCCACGGACTCGATGATGCATCACTTGAATGTATTTGACGGAACGACCTATACGGACTAGGCCATTACCACTATTGCTTGGCCACGACCTAGCAAACGAGTTGGAATAAGTTGCTTGTCCCTTCGCGGATGAACTACGGTCTGTGCTTGATCCCTTTAGAGTGGGGAAGGGTACGTAGGCAGCCGTAATGAGTTGCGGATTGCTAGGTCCAAAGACGTTGGCCCCTCATATCATCTAAGCTCGGTATCTCGACGCAAGAGATGATTGTGGCCATACTTGATGAGGCTAGTTGCGTTTCATTACTTGGATGCTCATACTTCCTATCAAGGCGTTCGACATAGGCTAAAAACCCGAGTGTCGTAATTTAGCTCAAGAGGAGTCCATTTTGATGGGAAACGGCCCAAAGATCAGGACATGTCGATCTATATATCCACATGGTCACCAAACTTTGGCCAAATTCCATCGTTTAGGGCCTCAAAAGGCCGTTTTTGTCGTATTAAGCAAGTTTTTGCTTTCTTAATAGACCCTTTTGCGGAACAAGGGTAAGTTGGAACGGTGTGGAAGCTAAGTTAGCTGCATCATGCTCCACGAGCATGCTTGCAAGGGCAAATGGACGTGCATTTGCCTGGGGATAAGGCCCGGATCGTAGCTTCATCATGGCGCATCGGGAAGTTACGGCCTGCGGGGAAACGGGCCAAAGGCGTAATTTTCCGGTCCGTCACAGCGAGGGTACCCAAATATACCTCAATCTAAAACTTTTCCTACATATAAGTCCTTTCTCCTAAAGTGATTGTCTATGGACTGAGTCGAGACAATACAACTAATCGGTTCACACTTCATGTGATCGTCTATGGATACGAGATCGAGACAATACAACAACGAAGTATGTTACTTGATAAAAAGGTTCGTACTTAACCAAACACAATAGGATTCACTTATCAAGTAAATAGGAATTAACGTTTGTGTGATTTACTTTAATTATAATGCGGAAATATAAAGTAAATGACACAGCAAGATTTTGTTAACGAGGAAACCACAAATGCAGAAAAACCCCGGGACCTTGTCCAGAATTGAATACTCTCAAGATTAAGCCGATATACAAAATTACACCTAACTTCGTATAGTTGAGACCAAGCAACTAAACTTATAGTTCACCTAGTTCCGTCTGTATTGCCACGCCTCCGACCTATGAATAAGTCACGTGCTTGGAACAATTCATTTAATTTGGTTCGTATTTCAAACAATAAAGGAACAACAAATCTGTATGGAATCAATTATATTCAACCAAGTGATATGAGTCAGACAAAGGCTCTTCTATTTATCTTAACATAAACTCCTTCGTCGGGTCCTTAGATCTATCTTATGTTCAATTACCGAAGTAATCGTTTAAAATTAAGCCAACAACACTCTTAATCCAAAGAATTGTGTTGATGCCGATCTACTCAATTAATCAATCCAATCTATCACCAGGATAAACCGATTATTAATTGGATCCTCTTTTTACCGAAACAAGTATTGTGCACACCAAAGATTATGAACCCACAAATCAGAAATATTTAAACTCTTCTTTGTCTTCAAATCTTCTTAGATCTTCAATAAACACCCGCACACAAATAATTGAATCTCTTGTGATCAATCACGCACAGAACGGAGTCTGTTAACAATGGATTATCACAAGATCGTCTTTAGAACGAACAACAGTCTAAAGATCCATGTCGAAACTCTGAACTATTTTGAGTGAATCTTATATCAGAAGAGAAGATTCTCAAGCATAAACAAACTAGGTGCAATCAAAGTTCAACCACCGTTAGTCAATCAAATCAACGAAAACAAAAGATAAACCGCAATTATCTAGTTTCCCACCAACGGTACTAATAGAGCTTCTCAATCCCAAAGAAGACTTTAAACTGAGCGTCCGTAAGAGATTTCGCCTAATTAGGTTACTCTACTCTCCGAATAGGCGGCTACACCAGTAACAACACAACCGAGGAAGTTTGCTGTCAAGAATGATTAGTTTGCTAGAAAGGCAAACTTCAAGTATTTATAGACAAGGAAGTTTGGACACCAAGGAATTTCCAAAACCGAAAATATTCTCAAGATATTCATTAAAGCACAAATTCGGTTTCCATAATTCCTGGAAATGCTCTGTCCAAAAATAATGATCGAAATCTCTCAGAAAATCTCTGATTAGTAAATGCACATTACTAATTCTTATTTTCCTAAAAATGAAGTTAATAACCTTAATTAAAATATTCTTAACTTATTTATGTTTCGATCCTGGGATTCTCTTCCCTTAGATATTAAGGAATAACTCTGAACAATTAAATAATAAACATTCATAGCACGTGTTCAAAGTATGTCGACATCTTAACTTTGTAAGTTCTCTTTCACACTTACAACCTTGAAATCGATTTGCCACACTTCCAAACAAGTTTAGAATTGGTTCATCTGACTTTCAAGAACTATGTGATTGATTAAATAACACTCAATCACAAATCATGGGTTTAACGGTTCTACCAAAACAAGTTTCGATTCTACCTTCCATGTGAGTATTGTGCATAGTCACACTAGCTTTCCAAAATTCGGTTGACTAGGTACTAGGATCGGTTCCCCGCATATATATGGTATCTAACTTATATGTGTTGCACATTTCTATAGGATCGGTTCCCCTTTGCCTAAAAACGTGTTGCACATCCCCTTTCTGCTATAAACCTTACAGCACCTCATACAAGGATCTGTTCCCCTTTGTGATGTATTGCACCTCTTACTAGGATGGGTTCCCCTTTCCCATATTTGGTTAGACATAAAATCACAAACCCGATCATGCCATCTCAGGTGATTACTTAAGATCGGTTTTACTAATAAAATTTATACCAATACATAAGTCAGGCCTTTGTGAATAGTTTTACCAATAACACAACAAGTCATGAACGGTTATACTAAATCACACATATTGGATGTTCACAAGATATGCAATGAATAACAATCCCAATAACGCCTGGCGATTTCCTTTACGATTCATAAACAAGTTTATGAACTTACTTCCTTAGAACACATGTAAAACATTGTTCCCTATGATGAAATCCTCACCTCATACCCATACATAATCACAATAGCATTCAAATAATTATGGCGATGTCTTATCTACAAAGTTTAATGGTTATAATAATACTATGTCTATCTAGAGTATAATCATTCATGCTTCGCAGTTTTGTTTTCAATATGCACGACATGAAAGATACGTTAGGGAATGAAACAGTTCAAGTCAAATATCACTAACCTCAAGTGGAAGGATGATTGTTGTCGTTTTAGCTCCTTGCTTCTTCACATCTTCAAGTCTTCGCAATACTTGTAAAGTCTCATTATCCTAATACTTTCAAGCTAACCTATACAAAGTTGACTCTAGTACATAATCAAGTGACTCTTAACATAAGCTTTGATTCACTAAAATATGACAACCAAACTTGACATACCAACGCTTGGTGGGTTCAACCGAGCTATGCTCTAGCAATATCAACCCGAACAAACAATACAAAACCAATTGTGAGTGGTAGACTTTGAATTTGAGCATCTGATACATAAAAAAATCTCAACAAAAAAAAAAACAAAAAAACAAAAATCATCAGAAAAGAAGAATCCAAAATTTTAGACAGTGGAGAAGAGAAAAAAAAAATGAAGCCCATATGCAGAAACCTACTAACCTGATAGGATGATCTTGAATTTTTTATGGTATAATAAACTTCTTCACTAAATTTCTATCAAGAAAAATCTTCGCTTGTAGTACTGATTCTAGAGAGAAAAATGACAGAGAGAATACTGAAAATGGTAACCTCAACGTGATAGATTTTAGGGAGGAAAAAGTTAGATTTTGATTCAGAGAAAAAAGTTTAAGCTAAGGCAACACGAGAACTGTTGCTTCGTTTTCTAGGGTTTTTTTAAAAACAAAAGGAGGGTGCGAGGGGTATATAGAGGGAGGAGTACAAGAGTAGAGTTGGGTGGACAGTGGGGAGTACACGGGAGGAGAATACTCATTTTATTTAATGCAGGTAGTTTATTCAGTTGGACCAATTTGGATCGTTCATTTTGAATTTGCCTTCAGATGTCTTAAAGCAGATTTAAAAACGTTAACATGTAATGCGTGTATACCTTTTCTTGATGGGCTTTGGCTGTTGAGCTTCTACGTGTCCATCAGGTTGACATGTGTACGATGGTGATCCAATATGTTATGTTCTTCAACCTCTTCGACACCGGAAGCCTGTTCTTCAACCTCAAGGTAAAATTCAGATGTACCCCTGTTTTTTTTTTTCTTTTCAAATGTACCCTCGTTTTTCTAAACTTTAGAAATATACTCCTGTTTTGACTTGGTCCCACTATTTTTTTGAAAAAAACGGCCTCCATCCAGTTAAGTACTGTAGTTGCAGGAAATCCTACAATACACCCCTCACAAGAATTCATAGTAATCAATTCATTTCTAAGATCAATAATCACACTTTTATTAATTGGATATGGAAGTTTCATCAGAAAGAAATGAAACCAATAATACAATGACAATTTTCTCTCTTTTCAAAGCTATCTCCTTACTCATTAAAGATTTCTCCTTTTTAAAGTCTACTCGGCCCTTTATATAGGACATTACATAGTGGATGACAGCTAAGTTGTCCTTAATTTTTGGATCTGGTTTGCAACATGATGCGTGTCGTAACCACAACAAATTAGTGAATATTTATCCACTCAATTAACAAGTAATATGGTGATAGTTAAGTTCGTTCCCACGAGGAGCAAGAGATTTGTAGTTGTAAAATTGTCACAAAAAGGGGGGATTTATAAAGCAAAAGAAAATAAACAAAGCAATTCAAATATAAAGTTGAAATCAATAAGAGAGACAAGATTAAGGAATCCTTCTTCGTTGCAAAACAATGATTCAAGTTATGTTCTTTTCCACTTTTTATTAGTCACAGATTATCACCAACCGTAGGTAAAGCGGTAGATCGATGCTAAACCCCTAAATCCCTTGTATCACGGGATACGGAAGTTCTCGACTACCGGATTCTATTTACCAAACCACCTAGTAGTAGATCACCCAAGATGTAATTTAAATAAACGCATTAAGATTTATGAACTTATTAGGTCGATATTAGTAGTTAGACTCTTAGATCAAGGTCTACTTGCTAACGTTGTTTTCACACACAATTGCTCCACGGAATCCCTCCGCAACGTCTCGTGTTTGCTACTCATCTAAAGAGTCAAGAAACAATTACTTATCCTTTAACTTTCACTAGCTTTAGATAAATTAACATATTAATTTAGTTGGCCACCCAAACAATCTATCAATCAATCATGAAGGAATAAACATTCCTATTAGTAAAAACAAACGATAATCATGTGAAAAACTTCAAGATAGAATTGAAAACAAAAACTCAAATCATATATTAAAACTAGGAATTCATCATCAATCAATAAGAAAATTAGCTACTCATGTTTTTGAAATTCATCACACAAATAATTAAAAGGAGAATTTTTCAAGTTCACACAAATAATTAAAAGAAGAATTTTGAAAAGCAAGCAAAAACACAAGTGTTGTGTGTGTAAAAAGGTGTGTAAAAGTGTGTAGAGAACTTCTCTATTTATAGGCTTCAATGTTCTCCAAATCTTCCAAGGAATAGAATCCTCATTCCATAATAATTCAATTTCCAAATTCAAGTCTTTCTCAAATCTTCCATCTTCTCTTTCCAAACTTGAACCAAATTCTCCATCCAATTCCAAGTCCAAGTCTTCACACCCATGAGTCTAGAATACTCTTCACAAAATTCTGCACATATTGAATCGCCGGAGAATCCTGGGATCACCGAAAATCGGCTTTGAAAATGTCGCCGCGGTCGCTCGAGATTATTCACGATGGGAATGAAATATTCTGCCACTGTACAGTTAGAATTAACTTTCAAACTAACAGTCTTCGTCAGTCAATGGGTCAAGGGAAGGAGTAGTCAGACACTGAGTCAGCAACGAGTCAGCTGAATGTTCTTACTCAGCTGAGTTGGATCGGTCATCGGACTCGCCTGGATCGATCATCGCCGACACCGAGTCGACTCGTCGGAATATAAAATCGGCCGAGTTTCGGCTGTTTACAGGACATTTCCCGGCCAAGTTCAGGCCTCTCTTTAGCTCCATTCCTGTTAAGAACCTAGCATTCATCTAAGCAATTTCATTCATACATTCATTCTTCTTCTCGCTTCATCCGAATTACTGCTCAAGACCCATTAGCAGCAACTAATCAATTCTAGCCATTCTTGTCTTAATTCTCACTTTTAGTTCTTCAATTTCTCTGCATCTCGATATCTGCAATTATCAGAACCTTGTTTTAACAGAAACGACTTCATCTCATCACTATCAGCTCTCGGATCCCCTTTTCTTCTACTCGATTTCAACAACACCAACACAAACCCTAATTTATTATCTCAATCCATCAGTCATCACCGACCCATCTTTATCTCAGCTTCAATTTCTTACTCGAACCAGCAACATCATGATTTCTTTCTGCATCTTCTTCTTCCCTGTCACACATCGATCTCAATTCACAGATGCGACATCAAATCCTAATTTCTTCTCGGTCTGATTTATTCTCTTCAATTACAGAGATGAACCCTAATTTCTTCATTAGTATTTCAATAACAAATCTGTGAGTTTCTTCTTCTCTCGATTTTCAACTCATCAGCAAACCCATCCCCGATTTCATCTTGCTATATTCATACATCACTCTCTCGATTTCATCTATGAATCTCGATTTGGTCTCTCGGCAGTGAACTTCAGGTGATATAGCAGCAGCCGCTGCTACTCTCTTCTCTCAATTTCAGAGAAAATGATATGAATGAGATGAAAAAGTCCTCTCTTTCGATTTAGTTTTAGGATAAGGCTGGATAATGACACCCGGTCACCCCTGATAAGGGCTACTCAACTGGTAACCCCTTAACCACATATGGCTGTATTTAGTACTCCTCCCAAAAGAGTTGCCCCTTAACCTTGACTGGGCTCCAGATAGTGTTCGCCCATGAATGACTATTTTGCCCTTTTGCTCAAATTGAGTGATTTCTTCTTCTTTTCCTCCGTGCGACTCCATAGTACCTAATAACTCAAAAACGCGCGTAAAATACATAATTTACAAGAAAAATAGCATAGAAAGCATAAACAATAGATAGTAAATAAGATGTATTCTACACCCTATCAAATTCCCCCACACTTAGACTTTGCTAGTCCTCGAGCAAATCAAACTAATACTTACAACTTCAAAGCGTTCCAGCGTCCCAAGCATCCAAAGAGCTATGAGGACATAGAGTTTCTGCATGCTAGTAATAAGAAATTAGAAATACTAAAGAACATATTCTCATTCTTAAATTTTGAGTGAGAAATAACCACACCATAATGAGAGAACGCGTGTTTAAGAAACGATCAATAAGCATTTCGCCTCGACTTCTGCCTCACCAAAAAGGATTTTATGATAATTGCACCCAAACAGACGGCTTTTTTATGGGTCTCACATGTGTGCAGGTAGGAATGAAGAAAGAAATCGTACACACGTTGAATGGTGGGAAGGACAACTTCCGTAATATTTTAAAAACCCACATCTTTTAACATTTTGAAAAACCATTTTTCTGACGATCTCTAAGAAAGGAAATCAACCACTATTATCGAGGATGAGATTACTTACTCACCTTCACATCCGATCTCCAATTATGATAACACCACTCTCATGGCATCAAATAGAAACGTCTTCCGCTCCTCGTCTTTATCTTCTTCGTCTTCGGTTTCAACTATTGATGATAAACTCTTGAATTTCGTAATTCCTTGACAATTTGTAACCTTTACCTTAAATCCTTGTCGCTTGAAACTTCCTTATAGATTTTCCTTCCCCACGGCTTATTAAATAAAAATAAAAACAATGATAAATTTTTCTCTTGTCTCATTTTTTTTTCAATTTTTTTTTTTTTTTGAAGACAAGGGAAATAAAATACAAATCAGAGTGAAAATAAAACAAACTGTGGCCGTGGGAGAAGTATTTACCGCTTAATTCTTCACAACTTGTATCGCCTTAAAATCATAAACTTCAATAATTCTCACCTTTTGATTTTTCTTTGCTCTAGTAAATAAGTCTTCATACTTGGATATATAATTACCTCATGGTATTGTAAGTCCTCAACATATATGTAAAAATCTTCCTTTGTATGTTGCTTTACTTGAATTTGAAATTTGCTCCTTTTCTCGTTTCGTTGCTTGTAAACCTTGAACTTCTTCAACTTTCCTTGTAGATTTTGATGTCGCTCCTTGCTGATGATGATGGTGTTTCTATGGATCCGTTGTTGTGGAGAGAGAGATTGGTGCTAAGTGCAAATCGAACTACAAGAAGGAGGCTTTCATCTATAGACGTCACCCTTCGTGATTGACAAAATTAGCACTCAAGAGATCAAAGAGTAGTGCTTCTATTGGTGGGAGGTTGGGTAGCTCACCATTCTACCCGGAATTAGCATACGGTGACACACACTCAAAAGAAAGCTCTTTAGTCAGCTACAAATAATATTTGGTCGGTGCCTCACATGATATAAATACGGGTAGTCTCCACTAATGATTGATCATCAACTCTAATAATGCATTTCTCCCTGCTCCTAATTTGCATCACCGGCATGATTAAATCCATTATTTAACACTCGAACAAGCAAGAAATCCGAATGTAGTTCTCTAACACTTCCAAGTTCAGTTATGTCGGTCAGAATCTCTACGTAAACATACCTAAAAGTATGCTAGTGACTCTAAAATCTCTAAAAGTTGAAGGTTTTATGTAAAACTTTTTTTTTTTTTTAAATACATGCTTAACCACTCCCCCACACTTAAACCTTACATTGTCCTCAATGTAATTGAATTGTCCTAGTAAATTCAAGGTGAGAAATTTTAACATGATATGGAACAAGAAAAATAAATAACAAAATAAAAAGCAAAAGGATAAGAAATACAAAACCTATGGGTTGCCTCCCATGAAGCGCTTGTTTTAAAGTCGACGGCCCGACTTAGCTTTTGTTGCACATTACTCCTCCAGAGGGAGTAAATCTCCAAATGGAAGTTCATCCAAATTCACATAAGCGATGTTCTCATAGTATGGCTTCAATCTATGGCCGTTGACTTTGGAAACCGAGTTGTCTCTAAGACTAGTAATTTCAACTGCACCATAAGGAAAAACATTAGTAACAACATATGGTCCAATCCAACGGGACCTTAACTTTCCAGGAAATAGTTTAAGGCGAGAATGATATAAAAGGACTTTTGTCCCACTATGAAGCTTTTACGAGAAATCATCTTGTCATGAAAAAGCTTGGTCTTTTCCTTGTAAATACGGGCACTCACGTAAGCATCATTACGTATCTCCTCTAGCTCATTTAATTGTAACTTCCTTTGCTTCCCCGCTTCATCATATTCCATGTTGCACTTCTTTATCGCCCAATAAGCCTTATGTTCAAGTTCAACCGGGAGATGACAAGCCTTGCCATAAACCAACCGATATGGAACATACCAATCGGTGTCTTATACGCCGTTCTATACGCCCAAAGTGCATCGTTGAGCTTAAAGCTCCAATCTTTCCTTGTGGTATTCACCGTTTTCTCAAGAATGGACTTGATCTCACGATTTGAAATTTCCGCTTGTCCACTAGTTTGTGGATGGTAAGGCGTACCAATTTTGTGTGTTATGTTGTACTTCTTGAGGAGCGCGTGGAAAGCCTTCTTGAAATATGAGCCTCCATCGCTTATCACCACTCTTGGTGTACCATGCCTATTGAATATGTTTTCTCTTACAAAATCACAAACAACTTGAGAATCATTAGTTTTGGTGGCTCTAGCTTCCACCCATTTCGAAACATAATCCACAGCAAGAAGTATATAAAATTTTCCATTTGAATTGACAAAAGGGCCCATAAAATCAATACCCCACACATCAAAAATCTCAACGGCGAGAATTGGTGTGAGTGGCATTTGATTTCGAGCACCTAGATTGCTCCGTTCGTTGACATCTATCACACGATTTACAAAAAACATATGAATCTTCAAACAAGGTGGGCCAATAAAATCCACTCTCGAGAACTTTGAGAGCGGTACGTTTAGAACCAAAATGGCCACCACAAGCAAAAGTGTGACAAAAGGAGAGAATGGATTGAAATTCGGAGTTAGGTACGCACCTTCTTATTATTTGATCAACGCCATATTTCCATAAGTATGGTTCATCCCACACATATTGCTTAGCTACCTTCTTAAGTTTCATCTTTTGGAAGTTAGACATTGTACTAGGTACTTTCCTTGTCACCAAATAATTCACTATATCCGCATACCAAGGTGTTGATTCTTCCATGGAGAAAAGTTGTTCGTCCGGAAAACGATCTTGTTATGGAAGTTCTTCTTGAGACATAACAAGTCTACTAAGATGATCCGCAACGGTATTCTCCACACCTCTCTTGTCTCGAATTTCTATGTCGAACTCTTGTAGCAATAGGATCCACCGGATTAATCTTGGCTTAGCTTCTTTCTTCTTTATTAAGTGTCTTAGTGCGGCATGATCGGAATACACAATAACCTTTGTACCCACCAAGTATGATTAAAATTTTTCCAATGCAAAAAATATAGCCAATAACTCCTTCTCCGTGGTAGAATAGTTGATTTGTGCATCATTAAGGGTCCTAGATGCATAATAGATAACATGGGACAACTTATCCACTCTTTGACCCAAAACGGCTCCAACCGCATAATCACTAGCATCACACATTAATTCAAATGGAAGATTCCAATCCGGTGACTTGATAATCGGCGCACTTGTCAACATTGACTTCAATTTGTCAAAGGCATCCTTGCATTCCTTTTTTAAGTCAAAAAGTACCTCCTTTTGTAATAACTTTCACATCAGCATGGAGATTTTGGAGAAATCCTTGATAAACCGCCTATAGAAACCTGCATGGCCAAGAAATGAACGGATTTCCCTCACCGAAGTGGGATATTGTAGATTTCTTATTAAATCTATCTTTGACTTGTCCACTTCGAGCCCTCGAGAGGACACAATATGACCAAGTACTATGTCGTGGTTTACCATAAAGTGACATTTCTCCCAATTGAGGACAAGGTTTGTGTCTATGCATCGTTTAAGAACTAGTTCAAGGTTGTTTAAACAACTATCAAAAGAATTGCCATAAACACTAAAGTCATCCATAAATACCTATATGATACGCTCCACATAATCCGAGAATATACTTAACATGTATCTTTGGAAACTAGCCAGCGTATTGCAAAGGCCAAATGGCATCCGTCTACATGCAAACGTTCCAAACGGACAAGTGAAAATGGTCTTCTCTTGGTCCTCCGGTGCAATAACAATTTGGTTATATCCCGAATAACCATCCAAGAAATAATAATGAGAATGCCCCGCTAACCGCTCCAACATTTGATCAATGAAAGGTAAAGGAAAGTGATCCTTTCGGGTTGCGGAATTAAGCTTTCTATAGTTAATGCACACTCTCCAACCGGTTTGAACTCTTGTATGAACAAGTTCATCATCTTGATTTCGAACAACTGTGACTCCGGACTTCTTTGGTACCACTTGTACCGGACTAACCCACTTGCTATCGAAAATTGGGTAGATTACCCCCACACTTAGCAATTTGAGTATCTCTTTCTTCACAACCTCCATCATGGGAGGATTAAGCCTACGTTGAGCATCACGTACCGGCTTCATGTTCTCTTCCATTAGAATCCTATGAATGCACATGGATGGACTAATGCCTTTGATGTCCGCAATTGTCCACCCAATAGCCGTTTTGTGTTCTTTCAAGATTCTAAGCAAACGGTCTTCTTGTACCGGTGTGAGGTTCTTTGCAATAATCACCTAAGCTCATCTCTATCTCCCAAGAAAGCATACTTCAAATGGTCCTAAGTGGCTTCAATTCTAGCTTAGGCGCCTTCACAATAGATGGTACAAGTAATTCATCATTCATGGGTAAAGAAATATATGAAACATTACCCTTTTTAGCTTCTTGCAATGTCGTCAAGGCACCACACATCTCCACCAATTCCTTAGAGATTTGAACATCCAAGTTAGACAATCCGTGGATGTCCAATTCAATGCTCTTTTGCAGCACCACATCTAATTCATCCTCTTGACTCAATTCCACCATTTGTTGCGCTAATGAATCAACCACATCAATGGAGTAAGCGGAATGCACATCACTTGGGTAGCGCATGGCTTCAAATATGTTAAAGTGTATTATCTCCTCGTCGAATTACATAGTGAGTGTACCCTTATCAACACCAATCTTCGTTTTTGCGGTCTTCATAAATGGCCTCCCGAGAAGTAAAGAAGTATATGACCGATTCTCATTGTGTCCATATCCACCATGAAGAAATCAACCGGAGAAATAAGCTCATTTACTTGCACTAGCACGTCTTCTACAAGTCCCTTTGGATATATGTTAGACTTGTTTGCTAATTGGATAATAACTCTTGTCTCTTTCAAAGGTCCAAGATTCAAGGAGTCATATATGTCGGCCGACATGACACTAATGGAAGCACCCAAATCAAGTAAAGCATGTTCAAACCTTTTAGTACCAATAGTAATTGGCACCGTGAAACCACCGGGATCCGTGCACTTAGTAGGAATCTTCTTCAATAGCATAGCCGAAGCATTCTCGCCAACTTTAGTAATTTCATTATCAAGCAACCTATCCTTCTTTGTGCATAATTCCTTCATGAACTTCGCATACCCTGGCATTGTCTTGATGACCTCGATGAATGGGATGTTGATTTCAATCTTCTTGAAAATATCCATGAGTGCCTTGTCTTGAGCTTCTTTCTTGGATTTAGCAAAACGACTCGGAAAAGGAGGTGGAGTAGAGAAAGTAGGAACCGGTTCCTTGGATTGGTTGGTTGATGTTGAATTCTCCTTTGGTGCGGCTTCCTCCTTGTCTTTGACTACCTCTTCACTAGCTTCTTCATGATGACTTGGACCCTCCACTTGTCTTCCACTTCTTAAAGTAACCGCATTAACATTCTCTCTTGGATTCACAAATGGTTGTGAAGGAAGCTTTGTGGATGCTTGAGATTTCAATATGTTCACATCGGTCGCCAATTGTCCCATTTGAGTTTGTAAATCCTTGATGGCCGATTCATTCTTTTGTTGGCTTTGTTGTAACATAGAAGTAAGTCCTTGCATGCCTTGCATTAACGTATTGAGCTTGTCATCATTCGAAGAATCACGCTCCTTGACTTGTTGTGGTTGGAATTGTTGTTGAGGTTGGAAGCGTGATTGTTGGAACCCACCTTGTTGCGCATATGGATTAGGAGCCGCCGCTTTCTTGTTTGCATAACTAAAGTTAGGATGATCCTTCCAACCGGGATTATAGGTATTGGAGTATGGATCGCACCTTGGCCTTTGGTTCGGATATAAAGCATTTACTTGTTCGGTCTCATCATCCGGAATAATTACTGCGGCCATCCTTTGAATCATTATCTCCATGTTACTCATCCTTTGATCAAGGTGTGATGATGAATCACTAACTTCATGTACTCGCCTAACCATTGGTTCTTCTCTTGTGTAGAATTGTTGTGAGTTTGCAGCCATACTTTCAATCAACTCTCTAGCTTGGGTCAAAGTCTTGTTCATTAGTGCACCACCACCCGCGGCGTCAAGAAGAGATCGATCACTTGGGTGGAGAGCTTCGTAGAAGTATTGGAGTATCATAACATTACTGAATTGATGGTGTGGACAACTTGCCACCAATCTCTTGTATCGCTCCCAATATTCATACAACGACTCTCCCACATGTTGCTTCAACCCACAAATCTCCTTGCGAATTTGAGTAGCTTTTGATGCGGGAAAATATCTTTCGAGGAAAAGTTTCTTCATCCCATTCCATGTTGTGATACTTCCGGAAGGCAAATAATACAACCATTCCTTAGCATTGCCCGCCAAAGAAAACGGGAAAGCTTTCAACATTGCTCCATCCGCGTTAGTCTCCGGTGGAAGCATGGCCATAACTATGGTATAGAAGTCCATAAGATGTTTGTTTGGGTCTTCATTCACCATGCCATGGAACTTTGGTAACTCTCTAATCAACCCCGGCTTGATCTTGAAGGTTGAGTTAGTTTGGATACACCATTGTTGTGTATCGAGCCTGTGAGAAGCTAGGTCCTTGAGTGTACGTTCAACCATTGCTTCTTCTTCATTGTCGGAATCTGCGAATTCACTTGATGAAGAAGGAGGAAGTGGAGTGTTAACCGCTCGAATGAAATCCTTTATTTGAGTGCCGGATCGAAGACGTATTGGACTCGGTCTGCCCTCTTTAAGCATTCACCAAAGATATAACACCTGAAACAAGATTCTCAAAAACTAAGTTAGATACAATATATAATCTAACAAAGCAAGAATAAAGCAAAAAGAAAAATAAAAACAACTAAAATCGTCCGTTGCTCCCCAGCAGCGGCGCCAAAATTTGATGCGTGTCGTAACCACAACAAATTAGTGAATATTTTCCCACTCAATTAACAAGTAATATGGTGATAGTTAAGTTCGTTCCCATGAGGAGCAAGAGATTTTTAGTTGTAAAATTGTCACAAAAAGGGGGGATTTATAAAGCAAAAGAAAATAAACAAAGCAATTCAAATATAAAGTTGAAATCAATAAGAGAGACAAGATCAAGGAATCCTTCTTCGTTGCAAAACAATGATTCAAGTTATTTTCTTTTCCACTTTTTATTAGTCACAGATTATCACCAACCGTGGTAAAGCAGCTAGATCAGTGCTAAACCCCTAAATCCCTTGTATCACCGGATACGGAAGTTCTCGACTACCGGATTCTATTTACCAAACCACCTAGTAGTAGATCACTCAAGATGTAATTTAAATAAACGCATTAAGATTTATGAACTTATTAGGTCGATATTAGTAGTTAGACTCTTAGATCAAGGTCTATTTGCTAACGTTGTTTTCACACACAATTGCTCCACGGAATCCCTCCGCAAGGTCTCGTGTTTGCTACTTATGTAAAGAGTCAAGAAACGATTACTTATCCCCTAACTTTCACTAGCTTTAGATAAATTAACAGATTAATTTAGTTGGCCACCCAAACAATCTATCAATCATGAATGAATGAATAAACATTCCTATTAGTAAAAACAAACGATAATCATGTGAAAAACTTCAAGATAGAATTGAAAACAAAAACTCAAATCATATATTGAGAACTAGGAATTCATCCTCAATCAATAAGAAAATTAGCTACTCATGTTTTTAAAATTCACACAAATAATTAAAAGGAGAATTTTTCAAGTTCACACAAATAATTAAAAGAAGAATTTTGAAAAGCAAGCAAAAACACAAGTGTTGTGTGTGTAAAAAGGTGTGTAAAAGTGTGTAGAGAACTTCTCTATTTATAGGCTTCAATGTTCTCCAAATCTTCCAAGGAATAGAATCCTCATTCCATAATAATTCAATTTCCAAATTCAAGTCTTTCTCAAATCTTCCATCTTCTCTTTCCAAATTTGAACCAAATTCTCCATCCAATTCCAAGTCCAAGTATTCACACCCATGAGTCTAGAATACTCTTCACAAAATTCTGCACATATTGAATCGCCGGAGAAATCCTGGGATCACAGGAAATCGGCCTGAAATGTTGCCGTCGGTCGCTTTGAGATTCATCATTTGGGAATGAAATATTCTCATCACTGTACGCTTAGAATTAATCACAAACTAACAGTCTTCGTCGATCAATGGGTCAAGGAAGGAGTAGTCGACATCGAAGTCAACAACGAGTCACCGCCTAGTTAGTGAATGGTCTTACTCACCGAGTTGGATCGGTCATCGGACTCGCTTTGGATCGATCATCGCCGACACCGAGTCGACTCGTCGGAATATAAAATCGTACGAGTTTCTACATTTTACAGGACATTTCCCGGCCAAGTTCAGGCCTCTCTTTAGCTCCATTCCTGTTAAGAACCTAGCATTCATCTAAGCAATTTCATTCATACATTCATTCTTCTTCTGCTTCATCTGGAATTCTGCTCAAGACCCATTAGCAGCAACTAATCAATTCTAGCCATTCTTGTCTTAATTCTCACTTTTAGTTCTTCAATTTCTCTGCATCTCGATATCTGCAATTATCAGAACCTTGTTTTAACAGAAACGACTTCATCTCATCACTATCAGCTCTCGGATCCCCTTTTCTTCTACTCGATTTCAACAACACCAACACAAACCCTAATTTATTATCTCAATCCATCAGTCATCACCGACCCATCTTTATCTCAGCTTCAATTTCTTACTCGAACCAGCAACATCATGATTTCTTTCTGCATCTTCTTCTTCCCTGTCACACATCGATCTCAATTCACAGATGCGACATCAAATCCTAATTTCTTCTCAGTCTGATTTCTTCTCTTCAATTACAGAGATGAACCCTAATTTCTTCATTAGTATTTCAATCAACAGATCTGTGAGTTTCTTCTTCTCTCGATTTTCAACTCATCAGCAAACCCATCCCCGAATTCATCTTGCTGTATTCATACATAACTCTCTCGATTTCATCTCTGAATCTCGATTTGGTCTCTCGGCAGTGAACTTCAGGTGATATAGCAGCAGCCGCTGCTACTTTCTTCTCTCAATTTCAGAGAAAATGATATGAATAAGATGAAAAAGTCCTCTCTCTCTCGATTTAGTTTTAGGATAAGGCTGGATAATGACACCCGGTCACCCCTGATAAGGGCTACTCAACTGGTAACCCTTTAACCACAGCTGGCTGTATTTAGTACTCCTCCCAAAAGAGTTGCCCCTTAACCTTGACTGGGCTCCAGATAGTTTTCGCCCATGAATGACTATTTTGCCCTTTTGCTCAAATTGAGTGATTTCTTCTTCTTTTCCTCCGTGCGACTCCAGAGTACCTAATAACTCAAAAACACGCGTAAAATACATAGTTTACAAGAAAAATAGCAAAGAAAGCATAAACAATATATAGTAAATAGGATGTATTCTACACCCTATCACGACATCCTCGCAAGTGTATATATGTTAAATCTCGCAACACTCCTCAATCTCGCTAAGTCTTCACATTTCTCGTGTTTAGGCTGTCGTAATCCGTTACGTCGTTTTTATTCCCAGCCCGCGATGTCTTCGCAGTGTGTCGTTTATTGATTTCGCAAGAGTCTTGATGTTGGATATTCTGATCCTACATATTGCCTCTTCTCATGTCTTCTCTGCGAAGAAGAGAATGTCATGAGAATTAATATTCTCCAAATGCCGCAGCCGTTCATTTCTTTCCTTTAATTTTCTGCCGACAAGCTTCCGTGAATTAAGTATAACTGCTTACACGTGTTACATATTCCCCTTTTTACCGGCACATTAAATGCTAACCGGTCATCATTTTCTTGTCTATTTAAGAAGAGCTCCATCATAAGAAAATTTTCTTTCTTTTACTTCGTCTTCTTCATCTCTACATTCTCTGTGAATCTTTTGTCGTCTGGAACTTTTTGCTGCTGTAAATCTTCTGTGTCTTTCTGCTACTATTCTTATGGATCCATCAAGGTTTGTTGATTATGTTGAATCTGATCTATTTGAACTCTTCTATTGAAATTTCCTTATTTGATTTTGATCATCTCTGATTAATTCCCATATTGTTTATGTTTCAGTAAAAACACCTCTGTTACCAAATTCACAATTCAAAACCCTAAAGCCTCCAAGGGTTCGCAACCGAAAGTCGTTGTAAACAAAAGAAAGCCTGCGAATAGAAAAATATTAAGAAACACTTATTCTTCTAATAACAATATTGTTGCCTCTGTTTCTTATTTGACTTGTGGTTCGCAGGATGACAAAAATGTCGATAGATCTCCCAAAAGATTCTGCCGTCCTAAAAATGTTGAAACTTCTGTTCCCTTTCCAATATTTAAACTTACAACACCTCCTGCGATATCTTCGTAAGATAAATCTTCCCTTGATGTCTGCGAAAATGTCTCTACAGACTTCTCTCCTATGCTTGACTTTCCTATAAATGAAGCTCCTCATAATAATCCTGTTGTGAGTGAACCCTTCTCTTCTTCTGCTATCAATGCCTCTGCCTTTTCCCCAGTCATTAACCTTCATCAAATTTCATCTTCACATGACATATCTATGACGAAAGATGATTCAACTCTCCCCTCTTCTGTCGTCATTACTTCTTCGTCTGAATTTATCCCTCTTACCAAAGAAAATCTGGAAGGAATGGACGTGGCTTTCAAAGTTTTATCAGATATTCTGAATGATGTCAAGAAAACCTCCATTGATCCTATCAAGTCTAATGTCTGCGAAGTTTTGAGTAAATATTTTGGTTCTGACAGAATGTCGCAAACATCTTTAGAGCAAGAAGTTGAAATTTTGAAGAATAATCTCCAAGCCATGACTGTGAAATGTGACACTCTCCATCTTGATAATCAAAAGCTTCATAATGTTTCGCTGGATCGTGATAATCTTCGCAAAAAGAACGAAGAGTTGAAAGTTTTTTTTTTTTTAAAAAAAAACCCTTGTTCGCCAGTTAAGCTTTAAACCAGAAACGAAAAATGGAGATATATCAAATTGAATCCGTCACCGAAGAAGCCCGAATGGATAGAGATGCTTGGATGGAGCAATATAACCAATTAGATAATCTTCATACATACTCTGTTTATCAAGTAGATAATCTTACCAAGGAGAATGCTCAATTAGTTCAGAAGCAAGACTTATTAAGTAGTGAATTATCTCGCCTCTCTTACTATTTGACTAAAGCTAATTTGGAGTTGGAAACTTTATCAGATTAAAATGAAACTTTATCTCAAAAGAAGCGAGTTCTGTTAACCAAGGTGGCGATCTCTTCGCAACAGCTTAATGTGTGTCAAAAAATATGTAATGAACTGAGAAGTAAACTCGAAGAAGTTACTGCTGAGAGGGATAAACTTATCCAGGGTAGAATAACTTTAAGTGTAAAAACAAGCCAACTCAATGATCAATATTCCAAGTTAGAAGAATCATACTCTTCTCTTGCGAAGGAAAATACCTTACTTGTTTCTAACGAAAAGAATTTGCGATCTCGACTGAAAGGTTTGGTTGGAGATAATTTTGACATTGCCATGGATCATTTGGAGAGTAGTTGCTAACCCAATATCTTATCTCGCAAAAGGAAGGTAGTCATAAAATTTGACTACCTCAATCAATTTTATTTTGTTGATTCTTTTTATGGTATCTTCCTTGCAAATTCGAGAAAGATCTGAATTTTTTTTCTATACTCTTTATTTTTGCAGAATCCGAGAAAAATCTTCGCTCCTCCCTTTCTACTTTGAAATCTGACTATGCCAAGATTCACAAAGAGAATGCATTGCTCGCCGCTTCCCTTGCTTGCTCTCGCGATCGAGCAGAAAGAAGATTCGATTATCTCACTTACTCTAAAGATATAGAGAGTAGAAATCATCAGAAAGCACTCCTTCGCCAATTTCATCTCAAGGCTGAAGTTCTTGTGAATGATGTCTTATTGTCCAAATCTCTTGATCCTATATCTGTCGAACCTCTGGAAGTAGATCATGATGAAGTTCCTAGTTCTCCTGATAGTGACTATGATTATGAAAGTGGCGAAGATTTCGCAAATGAAGAGGTGATCCCTCCTAACAATGAAGCTGTCAATAATAATCCAGGTGAAGGAGGGTCTGGTGAGGATGCAATAACTGGCAAAAGTGAGGAAGTTGGTGAAGTTGATAAAATTGTTGAAGAACGTCCAATATCTCCTTCTGGCGAAAAAATTGATATTGAGAATTGAATTTCTCTTGTAATTTTATTTCTTGGAATGTTACTTCTTTATGTACTTCAATCATCTTTGAGATATATTTACTCTTTTCCATTATCTTTTTTGCAAGGAAAGATCTCTGTTACCTACATTCAAACTGTTCATGCTGAATTTTGTCATTGCGACAAGATCGCAGGATGTCTTTACATTTTCGTGTAATGACCCATTGATCTTGCCTCATCATTTCTCTTGTGTGGTCTTATTTTTCCTTCCTAGTTAAAGGTCTTATTTTGCCACCCCTCATTATTGCGACAAAATCGCAGGACGTCGTTACACTTTCATGTAATGACCCATTGATCTTGTCTTATCATTTGTTTAGTATTATTGCCTCTGCAGGATATTTTTCTTGCGACAATATGACAGGCCTAAATATTCTTGCGAACATATAGCCCCATGACATTGCCGTCTTGCGACGAAATCGCAGGACGTCTTTACATTTGCATGCAATGACCCATTGTTCTCGTCTTATCTTCTCTTTTGTATTTTTGCCTCTTCAGGATTGTTGCACAAATATGACAAGCCTAAACATTCTTGCGAACATAAAGCCTCATGACATTTGCGTCTTTTTTGACACTATCAGCTCCCTAATGGAGGGTGCCGCCCTTATCTTCCCCCTGGTTGCCCCTTCAAGGAGGCGTACTTCTGCCATACAAGGCTAGCTCCTCCCATCCGGTCTTAACAACAACCAGTTGGTTTCGCAGCCTCTTATCCCTTTTGCCTGTAAGGCTTATGGTTAGGAGACTTCACCCTAGGTGGAGTTTTCTTCGGTCCGAGTGCAACATAAGCCAAGACTTGCAAAGAATGGCCGAGACACTTCAAATGCCCCAGGCACCCTTGGCTCAACCGTGTACCTCGGCGCCTTGATCAAATGCTGACTCCTTAGAAGAGACCCTCGGTCGCCCAATCTAAGTCATAAGCTTGGATTGAAAATCCAAGGTACCTTTCCTGGATGGGTTTTATTGACCCCCAATCTTCATGACTCAGGTTCCAGGGGCGGTGTAACCTTTTCCCTGAGCCACGTTACAGATACCCCCTTATATGACGTACTTTAGGTATTTTTGCCTCTTACGAAATTTTATTCGCGAACTAGGGTGTACGCCATAAAGGTTCGTTCCATTACGATTATTTTGTCAATTTTTCTTTATATGTAATAGGTACCCCCTACTATGACGCACTTTTAGGTACTTTTGCCTCTTGCGATATTATGTTCGCGAACTAGGGTGTACGCCATAGTAAGTTCGCCTTTTTCTGATTATTTTGTCGATTCTTCTGCATATAAGCTCTTTTGTAACTTCACTTCTTTAATATTCTTTCTCGAGAATAAAAATGAAATATTTAATTATTTTTGTCTCAATCATACATCATTTCGCAGTATACTTTTTCGCCATAATCTTTTACGGGTCATACCTCTTTAAGTATAATCTGTTCCATGGTCTATCGAGTCTGCGTCCTACATCTCTACCCTCAGGGTCCATCAATTTATATGCCCCTGTTCCAACTATATCCTTTATGATATAAGGTCCATCCTATTTTCTCGCAAGTTTTCCACCTTCGCTGGTAGTTTTCCATATGATGTAGAGCCCTTTCTCTTTTTTCTTCTAATTCATCTAACTTGGTTAAAATAATACCCGCACTAAGATTTTTCTCCCAAGCTTCTCTCTTTGTTGTTGGAATAATAACTTCTGTTGGTAGCACAGCCTCAACTCCATATGTCAAACAGAAAGGTAACATTCCCTTGGCTTCTCGCCTGATTGTGTTGTAAGCCCATACCGCATTATGCACCTGTTCGCACCATGCTTTATTGTACCCTTCTAATTTCTTCTTCAATATATCTGCGATTGTCTTATTTGTTGCTTCTGCTTGCCCATTCGCCTGAGGGTATAAAGGAGTTGACTTCCCACATTTTATCTTAAATGCATTAAGTAATAGTTTTATATTTTGCCCCTCAAACTGTTTCCCATTATCAGTTACCAATTGTGCGGGGATTCCAAATCTACATATGATATTCTCAAATATGAACGTAAAAACATCTTTGTCGCGAATGTGTTGTACTGCCTTTACTTCTGCCCATTTTGTAAAATAGTCTGTAGCAACAATCAGATATCTTCTTTGTCCAGATCCTGGTAAAAATGGTCCCACAATATCTAAACTCCATTTTCCAAAGGGCCATACACTTGTTGAAGATGTTAATGGTACTTCAGGTGCATGTATTTTTTTCCATGCCTTTGGAAATCTTCGCAACGTCTTGATATGCGTTTCGCATCTTCATGCATATATGGCCAGTAATAGCCTTGTATTTTCGCTCTGTATGCCAAAGATCTTCCTCCGCTGTGATTTCCAGCATCCCCACTATGCAACATTTTTAACACTGCTTCCCCTTCTTCTTGTGTCAAACATCTGAGTGAAGGTCCATTAAAGGATCCCCGATACAGTATCCCATCTCTTAGTTCATAATTTGTCGCAAGGCTTTTTAATTTATGTGCCTCCAGCCTATTTCTTGGTGTTTCTCCTCTCATCAGATATGCATGAAGTTCGGCCCTCCAATCTTTGATAACAGGTGTTTGCTCTCCGTCTTCTATGATCATCACATCTACCTCTCCTTCTTCTTCTTTATTGATTGATGGTGATAATAGTGTCTGTATTTTTATGCATCTCGCAGTTGGATCTGTCATCATACTTGAGATAAAAGCAAAAGCATCTACAAGTCTGTTATCTTTTCTTGATATGTGTCTCCATTTTATTTTTGGGATTCTCGCTGAAAATTCATCAAGTTTCTTGTATTTCTTCAAAGATGGTTCATTTGTAGTGTATTCTCCTTTTATTTGTCGAATGACTAGCTGCGAGTCACTGGTGATTCTCACATTTTCCAACTTTATTTCTATTATGAATTTCAGAGCATGTATTACAGCTTCATATTCCGTTTCATTATTGGTGGATGTAAACTCCAGTCTGAAGGAAAGAGCCATTTTAATGCCTTCTGGCGAGATCAAAATAATTCCGATTCCGTTACCTTCTCTATTTGATGATCCATCCACCAACACTTCCCATCTATTTGGCTCTGTCAATCGATCTTTTGGATTTCCATATTCTTCTTCTATATCCATCATTTCCTCCACAGCTTCATCATCTTCTAAAGGAAATTCTGCCAGAAAATCTGTGACAACTTGTGATTTGGGTGAAGATAGTACTTCATACTTGACTTTGAAATGTCCTATTTGTGCATTCCATCTCTCAACTCTGGATGACCTTTTTGAATTCTTCATTAATGATTCCAGGGGTACCTTTGTCAATACCCTTACTGTATGTGCCTGAAAATATATACGAAGCTTGAATGCTGCATAAACTAATGCCAAAATTAATTTTTCAATTTTTGAATAATTTTTTCTGCGGCATTGAAGGTTTTACTGATGTAATAGATTGGTCTCTCCACTCCTGCATCTATTCGCAATAACACATCACTTAATGCGTGCGAAGTTGTCGCAAGACAGAGTAATAATTCTTCTCCTGGTTCTGCCTTTTGTAAAATAGATATATTCACCAGATAATCTTTTATTCCTTGCAAAGCTTTCTCACATTCATCCGTCCATCTAAATTTAGTCCCCTTCTTGAGTATGTTGAAAAAGTGTTTGCATTTATCTGATGATCGTGAAACAAATCTCCCTAGCGAAGCTAAGAGTCCATTTAACTTCTGTACATCTTTTACTGTTGCTGGTGTTGGCATGTCACGAATTGCTTGCACCTTCGCTATATCAACTTGTATTCCTTCTTTTGATACAATGTAGCCTAAAAACTTCCCTGATGCAACCCCAAAAATACACTTCTCTGGATTAACTTTGATATTAAAACGTATCATTTGCTCAAAAATTTCCCTCAAATTTTGGACATGATCTTTTGCTTCTTTACTTTTTATTAACATGTCATCCACATACACCTCTAAGGTTTTATGTATCCACTTCTCAAACACTTTCTCTACCATCCTTTGGTATGTTGCTCCAGCATTTCGCAAACCAAATGACATTTTTGTATAACAGTATAATCCTCTTGGAGCAAAAAAAAAAACGGTATGTTCTTGATCTTCTTCAGCGAGAGGGATTTGATTGTATCCTTTGTATCCATATAGAGAAGATATTCTATCATTTCCTGCTGCCGATTCTACTAACTGTGGAATATCTGGTAGCGGGAAACTGTCTTTCGGACATGCTTTATTTAGGTCAGTAAAATCTATACAAATTCTTATCCCTTTATTCTTCTTTGGAACCACTACCATGTTCGCTATCCACTCCGGATATTTAGCTTGTCTTATGATTCCTGCATCAAGCATCTTCTTCAATTCTTCTTCTATTTGGGGATGATAAGTTGTTGCAATTTTTCCGATTCTTTGTTTGAATGGCCTTGCATTTTTGTCAATCTCCAATTTGTGACATGCCACAGACGGATCTATTCCCGACATCTCATCCATATCCCATGCGAAAATATCTTTATATTCTCGCAACAGATTGATAGTTCTTTCTTCTTCATCTGTCTCCATCTTAGTTCCAATTTTTAGTATTTTGGGAGCTTCTTCGGTTCCAATGTTCACTTCCTTTGTTGGTTCTACCGCGGTGTAACTGGCCTCAGGTTCTCTCATAGGTGTTGGTTCTTTTATCTCCTTCGCGGGTCCATTCCCTTCTTCCGAAATTTCGCTAGGTATTCCTCTTCCTTCCTCTGCTCTTATCATGTAAATTCTAAATTCTTCTTCTTTCTTTGCCTCCTTCGCCACTTTCCTGCGATTTTTCCGCTTTTCTGCACGTCCTTCATACTGCTTCACTTCAATTTGATAACATAATTTCGCTTTATCCACATCCCCTCTAATTTCACCAATCCCACTTGGCATAGGAAATTTAATGCATTGATGTAATGTCGACGCTACAGATTTAATCACGTATATCCATGGTCTTCCCAAAAACATGTTGTATGGCGATCCTATATCCACCACACATAATGTTACTCGTGTTTCAATTTCTCATAGTAAAATTCGCATCTCTATTTCTCCTTTTGGTTTTGGTACAGATTTACCAATGCCATGAATATGATAAGTTGAAGGAGACAACTCTTCATTTTTGTATCCCATTTCTTTGTATGTATGGTAAAACATTATATCCACCGAACTCCCTGTATCCACCAAAATTCTGTTTATTGTCCATTCTTCCATATTTTTTGCTGATTTCTCCTTTTCTTTCTGTGCGGTTACTGTGATTACCAAAGGAGATGTGTGGCTCAAATTTTCTCTTGGTATTTTTACTGCTGTGAACGTATTTTTCAGTTTTTCCCAATCTCTCAAGGATGACGTTTTCTCTACCGCTATAATCTTCTTTCCTTCAAAATCTCGTTTGTGTATTCTCCCTCTGATATTCTCATGAAATTCATTTATCATTGTTTTTGTGATCAAATTACTCTCCAATCTTTTGTTACATTTCTCGATTTTACTCTTCTCCACTTTTACTGATTTATCCATTTGTTTCATCGTTTTCTTGATTTGAACAATCTTAATAACAATCTTTAATCTTTTTCTTCAATCCCTGTTTCTAGCGCCATTATGTAGTTGCAGGAAATCCTACAATACACCCCTTACTAGAATTCATAGTAATCAATTCATTCTAAGATCAATAATCACACTTTTATTAATTGGATATTGAAGTTTTATCAGAAAGAAATGAAATCAATAATATAATGACAATTTTCTCTCTCCTCAAAACTATCTCCTTACTCACTAAAGATCTCTCCTTTCTAAAGTCTACTCGGCCCTTTATATAGGACATTACATAGTGGATAACAGCTAAGCTGTCCTTTATTTTCGGATCTGGTTTGCGACATCCTCGCAAGTGTATATATGTTAAATCTCGCAACACTCCTCAATCTCGCTAAGTCTTCACATCTTTCTCGTGTTTAGGCTGTCGTCATCCGTTACGTCGTTTTTATTCCCAGCCCACGATGTCTTCGCAGTGTGTCGTTTATTGATTTCACAAGAGTCTTGGTGTTGCGATATTTTGATCCTACAAGTACAAGGTGGCAGTTATCTCATGTACTAAACATTATTATTTACCCATGGACCACATCTCTTTTATGCTCGGTCGATTTTCCACCAACTAAAAACTCGGAATCCTGAATTTGGAATGATGAACCCATAACTAAAAACCCTGAACCATTCACCTCGATCTTGAAAATCATGAACCCTGAATTTGGAAATGATGAACCCTGAAATAAAATGAAATGATGAACCCTGAAATAAAATCCCAGGGAAGTACTCTTTCTAGTCTTCAGAGAAATCCATGAGTCGGAAAGATTAATTTCTGAGTTGTATATATCAACCTGAACAAACAATACAAAAACAATTGTGAGTAGTAGACTTTGAATTTGAGCATATGATATATAAATAAATCTCAATAACAAAAAAAACCCTAAAAGCATTAGAAAAAAAGAACCGAAAATTTTAGACAGTGGAGAAAAATGAATCCCATATAACCAACTAACCTGATAGGATGATCTTGAATCTTGATGATATAATAAACTTCTTCACTAAATTTCTTTCAAGAAGAATCTTCGCATGCGGTACTGATTCTAGAGAGAAAAATGACAGAGAGAATACTGAAAATGGTAATCTAAACGTGATAGATTCTAGGGAGGAAAAAATTAAATTTTGATTGAGAGAAAAGAGTAAGTTAGGGTAACAAGAGAACTCCGCTTCATTTTCTAGGGTTTTTGTAAAAACAAAAGGAGAGTGCGCGGGGTATATAGAGGTAGGAGTACAAGAGTAGAGTGGGGTGGACTGTAGGGAGTACACGGGAGGAGAACACTCGTTCTATCTATGCTGATAGTTTATTCAGTTGGACCAATTTGGATCGTTCATATTGAATTTATCTTGAGATGTGTTAAAGCAGATTTAAAAGCGTTAATGTGTAATGCATGTATAACTTTTCTTGATGGGCTTTGGCTGTTGAGCTTTTACGTGTCCATCAGGTTGACATGTGTACGATGGTGATCCAATATGTTATGTTCTTCAACCTCTTCAACACCGGAAGCTTGTTCTTCAACCTCAGGGTAAAATTCAGATGTACCCCTGTTTTTTTTTTCTCCAAATGTACCCTCGTTTTTTTAAACTTTACAAATATACTCCTGTTTTGACTTGGTCCTACTGTTTTTTTGAAAAAAACGGTCTCTATCCAGATAAGTACAAGGTGGCAGTTATCTCACGTATTAAAAAGTTCTATTTACCCATGGACCACATATCTTTTATGCTCAGTCGATTTTCCACCAACTAAAAACTCGGAACCCTGAATTTGGAATGATGAACCCCGAGCTAAAAACCCTGAACCTTTCGCCTCGAATTTGGAAATGATAATTGATAGGTGTTGTAAAACACCTAGATTTATATTAATTATGTATGCTTTCTTTGTGAGTTTTCTTGTAAATTATGTATCTTATGATTGCTTTTGAGTTTATTAGGTGCAATGAAGTCATTATGAGCAAAAGAAGGAGAAAACGTCCATTTGGAGCGTAAATGGGCAAAGAGGTCAATTCACATGCGAGCTATACTTGAAGCGGACTAAGGTGCGCAAAAAGGAGATGAAGAATGAACTGTTAGTTCTTCGAAACTGACAATTTTGAGTTGAGAAAGGAATTAGGCTGTTGGTTCTCCAAAACCGACAAGCCATATATGAACTGGTTAGGTGTCTAGAGAATCCTTGGTTGGCCCTTATCTAGTTCAAATGGGTGGTTATTGTGAGCATTGATATTGTGATTTGGAAGAATTTGGAGTAGTAGATAAAGAATTTCATATAATTTTCAACAATTCGTTAAGATTGAAGAATGGCTAGAAGAAGACATGCATCAAAACAACCAACAACTGTTAGAAGGAGTAGGAGACTTGCTGGAGAAGAAAGAAATGAAATGGGAGAATCATCAAGAGTAGACGCAAGAAACAATGGAGAAAATCAGGTTCAATCGCTAATTCAGCATACACCAATACAAAATAGAACTGAGGATTATGACAGAGTGAGTGTACACACTTGGCGATCAGATTCTGAAGATGAAATGGGAGAAGAGCAACAATTAGGAGGTAATGGACAAGAGGAGAGAGATCAAGAAATAGATGGAGGAAGAATTCATAGAAACGAGGAGGTTGCAGCGTTAGAGGCATTGAGACAAAAAATACGTGAAGAAAGGCGGTTAGAAACAGAAGAACGTGCAAATTTAACAAGGCAAAATCATGAGCTAAGTATGGAAAACATGAGGTTACAGAACAGAAGGTCAAGGAGCGTTACAAAATCAAGATCAGTAAGGGAAGAAGTAAGACGGAATGCGCCTGTAGAAAATGCTAATGAAGAAATTCAAGAAGAAATACAAAATTCAGATGAGGAACGCCGTGAAAGAAGAGAAGTAAGGGAAGATCATTATATCCAACACGGTGAAATTCTCCAGGAGGGGCAAAACGATGGAAACCAGAGAAATAGACATCGCCAGAGGAGAAATGATCAAGAGGATGGAGAACATCAGGAAGAAGGAATGAGAATATTACATGGGAGAGAAGTACAAAGAAATCACCAAGCAATTCAAGATGAAATTGAAAGACATTATACTGAACAAGAACATATAGCTCGCGAGAGGGAAAGACTAAGAGCAAAAATGGAAGAACAAGAGCTACAAGAGGCAATTCGCCAGAACAATCATGATATCGAGAAAGGAGGCGTGAACGAAATCGCAATGATAGAAATATCAATGAAGAATATGATAGAATACAAAGGAGAATTGAACAGCGGCAAAGAGAAGAAAATGAGAGATATAATGGTGTGCGAATCCATGAAAGAAATGAAAGAGAAGATCGCAGAGAAAGAAGAGAAGAAAATGATGATCGAGAAAATCAAAACAGATATGAACGCAGAAGAAGAGAGACGGAGTTAAAAAGACCAGTGGAAGCAAATTCTAGTGTAAATGAACAAATTTTGAGAGAGCTAGCGGAAATGAGAGGAATGTTAAATAACAAAAAAGAAGGAGGAAGGAGATAATTGGATGAAGCTATAGAAGAAGCTGCGAAGACTCCGTTCACGCGAGAAATACAATTAGAAGGGATACCCCCAAAATGTAATTTGCCTACACTAACCAGCATTTTTGATGGATCAACTTGTGCAATACAATACATTAAAGCTTACTTGAGATGTATGTTACAATGGGAAAATCATGACGCTATATTGTGCAAATATTTCGCATCAAGTTTAACAGGAGAAGCTTTGAAATGGTTTGAAGGTCTTCCAAAGAATACTATAGGATCCTTCAATCATTTACAGGCTATATTCTTAGGGGCATACATAAGCAACAATTTCTCGCGACCTATTGAAGATGTATTTGGATTAAAGCAAAGGGTTGGTGAAAGTTTGAAACATTTGACAATGAGATGGAAGACAATGTGTAGCGACATGGCGGGTCGTTTTGATGAGAGATATCTCATTTTATCATTCATTAATGCTATGTTCGCAACCAATCTGTTATACATTCAAATTTTCAGAATTAAGAACACAATAACAATGACTGAGCTGCGAGAATTGCAGGAGGAATATATTGCTCTTGAAGAAAAACAAAATGAGATGGAATCATACCCAGTTGCGAACACAAGTTCAAATGCAGCGAATGCAAGCTTGTTACCTATATTGATAAATACAGTGGCGAGCACCTCTCAAGCACAACCAGAGATGATAGTGGGTGATAATCGGCAGAAGTTAGTAGCTATGGGGAGTCGTGATCAAGAAGAATACGAGAGATAAAGAAATTTCTATAATCGTGGTGGAAATAACAAAATTCAAAGACTTGATCAGCCGCAAGAAAATTATGGAGGTCAAAGGAAAAATTATCATAGGGGACAAGGAAGTCGCAGGATAGTGTGGGAAGAAATCGAGATGCCACCTCTGAATGCCAGCGTGGAGAAAATTTGGGAAGCTATAATCTTGATGGAAAATATACAAACACCATGGAACATGGGAAATGAGCCACCTCCAAACCTGAGAAGCCATGAATTCTGTTCTTACCACCGTTTCCATGGACATACAACAAATGATTGCAGAAATATAAAGAGAATCATTCTCAGATTGATAGATCAGGGAAAATTAAATCATTTTTTAGGAAGGCTCAACCTCAAGCATTACCACCTCCTCCAGAAATTCACAGGGCGAACACAACAAAAGAACGTGAAACATTTGTAATAGAAGTTGGGGAAAAAGCAAAAAATTTGTTTTGTAACTCTATTGTACATTCGTACAAGAAAATTGAAGACTTCCACGATATTACTCTCAGCAGGGTTTTCGCAAGGGATGTCAATGATAAAGAAATAATGAACACCGCGAAGACGTCGCCACTGGAAGAATGGCAGAAACAGATCATTTCTTTTACCGCGGAAGAAGTACCTGAAGGTGGAAAAATACATGACAACCCATTGGTGGTGAAATTAGAGATTAACCCAAAACCTAGTGATGATGAAGATGATGAAGCAGAAAACTCATGGGCAATTAATAGAATTTTAATTGATACTGGGAGTTCTGTGAATATTCTTTTTTATCATACCTACAAAACCATGGGAGGGAAAGATGCAGATTTAATACCGTCAACCTATAAAATTTATGGTTTTAATGGTACTGCAAACAAGCCGAAGGGAGAAGTTCATATGAGAATTCCATTGAAAGGATTATCTTCTGAAATTTTATTCTGTGTTGTCGATGTGGAATCGCCATACAAGGCATTAATTGGGCGACCTTGGATACATGAGATTCTAGGTGTAGCATCGACTTTTCACCAATGCATCAAATTCCCTCATCCAACTGGCATCGGCATTATCAAAGGAGATTGGATAGAAGGGAAAAGGTGTTATGAAGTTGACGTAGAATCCTGCGAAAAAATAGCTGCAAAGAAGAAAGATTGGAAACACAACATCAGAGAAAAATAACAAAGTGAAAGATTAATGGTAGATACCATAGAATGGAGAGAAACATAAATGCTGCGAGGTCAATGTTCGTTGAAGAAAGGAAATAGCGAGAATATCGCAAGAGAAGGGAAAATGACAGAAAAAATCAAAGATACAGAGGCATAAATTAGCAAAAGTAAGAGGTTTAAAGATTGAATGTGCTCAATGATCGATGAAATAATGTTAGCAAACATGTTGCAAATGGAGAAAATGGAATTGTGTAAGATTTGATATGAAGAAGAAGAACATATATTTTACAAATGAGAAATACATTGTGAAATTACAAAAGAGCTTACAAAAAAATAAAAAAATAAAAAATAAAAAAAAAGGCAGAGTACCTAAAATGGCGAACTTACTATGGCGTACACCCTAGTTCGCGAACACAATTTCGCAAGAGGCAGAGTACCTAAAGTGCGTCATAGTAGGGGGTACCTATTACATGTAACAAAGAATTGACAAAATAATCAGAATTGGACGAACCATCATGGCGTACACCCTAGTTCGCGAATAAAATTTCGTAAGAGGCAAAGTACCTAAAGTGCGTCATGTAAGGGGGTATCTGTAACGTGGCTCAGGGAAAAGGTTACACCGCCCCTGGAACCTGAGTCATGAAGATTGGGGATAATAACATCCATCCAGGAGAGGTACCTTGGATTTTCAATCTAAGCTTATGACTTAGGTTGGACGACCGGGGGTCTCTTCTAAGGAGTCAGCGTTTGACCAAGGCGCCGAGGTACACGGTTGAGCCAAGGGTGCCTGGGGCATTTGAAGTGTCTCGGCCATTCTTGGCAAGTCTCGGCTTATCTTTTCGGCCCGAAGAAAACTCCACATAGGGTGCAGTCTCGTAACCATAAGCCCTATAGGCAAAAGGGATAAGAGGCTGCGAAAATAACTGGTTGTTGATACAAACCGGATGGGAGGAGCTAGCCTTATATGGCAGAAGTACGCCTCCTTGAAGGGGCAACCAGGGGGAAGATAAGGGCGGCACCCTCCATTAGGGAGCTGATAGTGTCAAAAAAGACGCAAATGTCATGAGGCTTTATATTCGCAAGAATATTTAGGCTTGTCATATTTGTGCAACAATCCTGAAGAGGCAAAAATACAAAAGAGTAGATAAGACGAGATCAATGGGTCCTTACATGAAAATGTAAAGACGTCCTGCGATTTCGTCGCAAAGAAGGCAATGTCATGGGGCTTTACATTCGCAAGGATATTTAGGCCTGTCATATTGTCGCAAGAGAAATATCCTGCAGAGGCAATAATACTAAAGAAATGATAAGACAAGATCAATGGGTCATTACATGAAAGTGTAAAGACGTCCTGCGATTTTGTCGCAAAAATGAGGGGTGGCAAAATAAGACCTTTAACTAGGAAGGCAAAATAAGACCACACAAGAAATGATAAGGCAAGATCAATGGGTCATTACATAAAACTGTAAAGACGTCCTGCGATCTTGTCGCAATGACAAAGTTCAGCAGAAAATATCTGCGAAATTATGCTTAATCTCCCATTCAAATACAAATAACAGAGGCAAGTATGGGAATGAACAAGAAACATGTTATTTGTTTTCATATGACAGATTTATGCATATATTGATTAACTATATTGCAAAAAAGAATTACCCTTTATGTGCAGGAAGAAACAAAAAGATAGAAATTGTATTCAAAGACTCTATAAATTCGCGGCAACAAAATATACCCAAAGATGGGAGATTGAAAAAATGAATATACAAATATTAGAAAGGGAGAAAAGGAAAATAAAATTATTTATCATTTGAATCTTCCTGTTCATTGTCTTTATCAGACCCTTCAACTTCTTCATCTTCATCAGATTCCTCTTCTTCTTCACTAGCATCGCTATCAGAAATATCCAGAGAAGGCATATTTTGAGGGACTTCATCAAGAAGGCAAGGATACTTAGACTGAGGGATGTTATTGTCATCGCAGACCATCTCAATTGTTTGATTGCGAAAAAGAATAGCATCATTCTTAAAATTCGCGACAGTGATTTTTAGTTGGTTCTTCAGCCTAGAATATTTATCATCCCGAGAAGAAGATTTTTGGCAAACTGCTCTTTCTCGGATTCAAGTTCTTCAATTCTTTTTCGGAACCTTGCTTCAGATTCTGCGAACATATGAACATTGAATCAGTAACTTGATGAAGATTTTATGAAAAGCAAACACTTAAATAAAGAAGAATAATTAACAACCTTCTTTGTCAGATATCATATCTCTAACCAAGGCCGTATGCTCAGCTTGAAGACTAATGTTAACACCTAAATTATTTCTGGCATCATCTAGGACCTTCGCAGCCCAAGCAAATTCATCTTCATCATTTATGAGAAGAAGGAAGCGAATTTGATTCTCTCTTTCGCAAAGAATAGCATTTTTACGCATGGATTCATCACGTTCGATTTGAACTTCAAGAAGAGTTTTTTGAAAATTCGCTAATGCTTGGGAACCTTGGTTAGTGATGCGATCTTTGTCATCTATAAGATCGCTAATCTTCTTCCTTAAAATACTAATTTTCTCTTTAGAACTAAGATATAGACGTTTAAATTGGTTGGCTAAGCTTAAACTAGATCTATGATCAAGTTCCAAGAGGCAAAATTTGGATTGAAGTTCATTTAGCGGAAGAGATTTAATTTTGTTATTTGAAAAATTATCCAAAGAATCGTTGAGATAAGCAAGAAGGGCATCATCATCCATAGGTTCAGGAAATGAATGAAGAAGAATGGCTTCCTCAGAAAGGTTATAAACGCCTGCGAAAATGATAAGTCAGATGAGGAAAGATAACAAGAGAACAAAACAAAGGAAAAGGGAAAAAGTTTCATACCATAAAGTTGTTGGTTGGAGCTTTGAAGGCTAGAAATCTTATTCTTCTGAGTGGCGGAGTCAGCTTCTAATTGTTTGTTCTTCTCGCGAAGAATGGCAGCCTCAGTTTCCAATTCTTCATTTCTCTTGCGAAGAGCAACAACTTCAACTCCCAATTCTTCATTTTTCTTGCGAAACTGAAGATTCTTCTTTTTGAGGATATTGCGCCTCTTTTCAAGATCTGAGGCAACAACAAAGGAAGCTCTACCGGACTAAAAAAGAAAACAAAGAAATTAAAAGATATAATTTAAAGTCGGAATCATAAAAAAAATAAGGGAATAAAGACGTACCAAGACACTAAGTGCATTTAGGAAGCTGGGAATCACTGATCTGGAGACCCCATTAAGAGAATCATCACCTTCTAATAAAGAAGCATCACAGATACTTCCGATAGCTTCGCATATATTAGACAGACGATCATCCCCAATTCCTTGCATAGAGTCAGAGAAGATGCTAGATAGCTGCGCCATAGGAGATTCAGTTGGGGAACTCTCCTCTGCGAGAGAGATATCAACATCATCATTATCTTCATCTGAACTTTCGCTGGATTGAGTACTTGAAGGAGAAGAGGAAGGAATCTTTCGTTTCTTGGAAGGAGGGGCAGTAGGTTTCTCCTTGCGAAGAGAACCTCTACCTTTACTTTTGGTTTTCTTAGGATCTTCTTCTTCTCCAGCGATCTCAGCATCAACCTTCGCACACGAATAAAGATAAGAAACAGAGGCAACAATATTGTTAAAAATAATAAAGAAAAGTGTTTCTTACTTTATCCGTGATCGAACGGAGTGCTGCTAGGGTGCTCTCCTTAGCACTCCTTTTATAGCTCCTCCTCAACTTGATAATCTGGAATTTCGCAAGCTTAACAACTATAAAAATGAGAAAAGATTTTAAATTGAATGAAATTTAGGAAGCATACCTTTTTTGCTTTCTCAGGCCAATTAAATACCCAAGGATGATAATTGGCGAGATTCGCAGGGAGCACATTTGAACCTGAAATATAAGGTCCATTCAGAAGTAGTGGAAAGACGCACCATCTGTCGTCTTTGGAATGGCGAGGAACATTGTTCTTGCCAGAATGCCAATCGATATCCTGCATGAGTATTTTGTCGCTGAGGATGTTTTCTTTTCTCTTCAAACGTGCACCCCAGCGGGTTTTATCATTCTTCATATTTATTATTTCATAGTTTTCAAAGAAACTCTCTACTGAATACTTTTCAGCGACTATATCTAAATCTGCAAATTTAGGATCTCTGACTTCATTGGGGTAAAGAGATCCCTTACTAGCACCACGGTTAGCAAACTCAAGCATTAGACGGATACAGTCTCCGCTTAATTGGTATATGGCTCGCGAGAATTTCGCATGAGCGAGAATTTCGTAAAACAAAGGAAGATCAGGATTGTAGAGAGGAATCGGAAGACCAGCGAGAATCTGGGCTAGCGAAACTATGATTTTTTTATCATCACAATGATGATCAGTAAACAGTTTGGCAGTGAGAATAGATTTAGATTCTTGATCAGGAATAGTGGATAATGTGAAGCCTCTATCTAGCAAATCTTTTTGAACATCTCCCAAAAGCTGTTCATATTTGCGGCCAGTTGGAGCCATTTTCAGTATGGGAATGAATGAAGAACTGAAGATCAAAAGAAAGAAGAAGAAAACTTACAGTAGCAGGAGCGGAAATTACGCAGGAGAATGGAAGAAAAATTGCAGAGAGAAAGTAAAAAAGAAGAAGAGGAGGGTGAGAAAACTATAGATAGGGAAGAATTCTCGATAAGATAAACGCATTTAATGCGAGAAGGGACGTGAACAGTTAAGAAATAACGGTTGAAAGGAACGTGTCAAGAAATGGATGAAAGTAGAGACACGTGTAATAAATTCTGCGTAATAGTACGGAATCATGCAAGTATCGAAATATATGAAAAAATGAACAACTGCGGCATTTTGAAAATGCTAGTTCTCATGACTTCTCTTTTTCACAGAGAAGACATGAGAAGAGGCAAGATGTAGGATCAGAATATTGCAATATCAAGATTATCACGAAATCCATAAACGACACACTGCGAAGATATCGCGGGATGAAAGTAAAAACGACGTAACGAATGACGACAGCCAAAACACGAGAAAGATGTGAAGATGTCGCGAGATTGAGGAGTGTCGCGAGATTTAACATATGTACATTTGCGAGGATGTCGCAAGCCAGATCCGAAAATAAAAGACAGCTTAGCTGTCATCCACTCTGTAATGTCCTATATAAAGGGCCGAGTAGACTTTAGAGAGAGAGAGATCTCTTTCGAGTGTTGAGCAAGTCATTAGGACAGAGAAAGTTTAGAGAGATTGTAATTCTTCAGCTTTTCTCCTTTTCATCTTGTAATACTTGTGAGTTTGATCAATAAAAATTATAATTGTTCATCTTAAAATAATTCGATTGTGTAGATTCTTGTGAGTGGTGTAGTGTGGGATTTCCTGCAACTACAATCCACTTGTATTTTTCTACAGAATACCTGAAAATCAGAGAGAAGTTATTTCTCTAATCATTTTCTTCCTCTGCCTGTAAGAGTTTGAGAAAAACGGTTGTTGTTATTGCCGAGAGAGATCGAGAAGCAGAACAGTGAGAGGGAGAGTTCAATTGCATGAGAAGAACATGTTAGTACAAGAAGACACTTATGTTTTATCTCGTGAGGAATGGATTATGTTGGTGGAAGTTAGGGTTTTAGATGATTATGAATTTAAAGTGGTTCTGCCGTTGATTCGATGGGGTTTATGTTGATTAAGGTGCCCATGATCCTGGGTATGTGTTGGAATTGAGTTACAGTGAGTGGAATTCGAGAATTTGAGCCAACAAAGTTGCACAGATATGTTTGAATTCAGATCTGGGATGAATTTGAGCCGCTGATACTCATGGGGTCTGTTAATGGCTTGATTTTGAGATGATGGTGCTATGAAAATGAGAAAATCAGGGAGAAAGAACAATAAATGCTGCAGAATCAGAGCTGCAATTGCAGGTGCGGGTACTATTATTGTTAAGAAAGTTGTGAACTTGTTTGATGGTGATTTTCTTAGTAGCTGTTGTTGGTGCTTGTAACAAGATTAAGAGGACCAGGTTAATACTGGTGATACTGAGGATTTCTGGTGAAGAGCAAGCAACTAGTGATGGATGGGTCTGAGCTGAAACAGATGGTGGTGACCATGGCAAGCTGCAATGGATTGAGACTAGAAGCTATTGAAGGCAAGAGATCAAAGAAATTAGCAGAATTGATGATATTGCAGATGAGTTGAGTTGGTGCTGTGGATTTGAGTTTGCAGGAAAGAATGAAACTGATCAATGGAAATATAGTTGCAGCTGCAGTATTGGTGGTTATGGTGGAATGAATGTAGAAGAGGGTGCAGCTACAAATGAGATTATGATGGCCGAGACGCAGTTGTACGAGCTGAGAGTTGGAACTGCAACATCTTGAGTTACAATGTGTATGAAGTTACAGCTGTGACTGTGGACTTTGTATGGATTGATACAGTTGGTGATGTGACTGATGGAGCTAATGGGTACTGGTGGTGATGTCAGAGATGAAATCAACTGAAAGGTTTGAGCTCAAGGTTTGGAAGAATGGTCTGTTGGTGCTGCAATGGGTCTTACTGCTGTGACTGGTGGTGATTTGCAGGTGGTAGAGCTGAGGCTAGACTCAGCTGTATCAGATGAAATATGTTGAGTCTATGTTGCAAGCAAGGAAAGGAAGAATGAATTTGAGTGTGGGAGCTAAGTTACAGACGTGGGGTTACAGGGAAGAATGAAGGAATCTGAGTTACAACCAAGAATCTGAGATGGGTGTTTGAGTCTGGTATGGCTTGCAATTGAGATACAATGGAAGAATATGCTGAGCAGGGGGTTTGAGCTGGTGCTGACTAAACGCAATGGTTTGTGACGCTGAGATGGTGTGAAGAATGGAGTTGCAGAAGTTGAGTTTGCTGGTTAGCTATGTATTGCAGTGAAGATAACAGCCGTCTTTGAAGCTAGAGCTGAATATTGCAGCTGTATGTGGGATTGAAATGGTGCAGAAAGGAAAGAAGTGAATAGTTGAAATGGTGGAGCAGCAGAAGTTAGTCATGTGCAATGATGATGCAACACAAACTATGGCTTTGCAAAATGGCCTTGGCCAATACCAACTCAGCCTACTCAGATGAGCTAGCTGATCTGACTCATACTTGACTCAGTGTGACTCACTGAGCTTGACCGTCTTGACTGACTCGTTTGACCGGTGACCGGGTAGACTTTGCTGGTCACCTAAGCTACTTTCCGATCACTTTCCCGGCTATTTGCCGGCCAACTTCCGGCCAGTTTACCGTCGACTATTTTTTGGCAGGATTTTTACTGGGTTGTTTCCACGTGTGGGTTGTATGGGCTTGGTGGACTTCTATCTTTTGGACTTTGGAGGATTAACCTAGTTTTGGAACAAGGATTGATATAAAAGAAAAGTCTTCTACAACTTCGGTATCACGTATTTTCTACTTGGAGCTCTTGGAGATAGCCGCAACTAGGGTTTGCTTTCGTATTTATTTTGCTTTCATCTTCTTTAATTCATTATTATTATGTTGATGAACTCCATAGCTATGAGTAGCTAAATCTTATATTATTGGTTAAGGATGTAATCCGATTTCGAAAACTCGTGCTTGAGTTATGTATTAGTTATCTCTCTTGATTATCGTTCAAACCTCTACTGTTTTTATGATCACATGATTGATGTATTGTGATAGGATTTAGGTGTTTGTTTAGTTAAGTGTCCAATTAATTGAACTTGCATCCTTGTCCATAGCTATTTTAGGGTTTTTCATCGAGTGATAATCCTGGATACAAGTAGCATGATATGATTACGTTTTGTAGTGATACACTCTTGTAATCATATGTAGAGTTTGACCCTTGTCCGAATTTTCATGCGCAATGTATGACAATTGCATTGATTAGCCTATTTCTGAAACTTAATGTTCCTAGGAATTGAACTTAATTAGCGCAAGGCGTTAAGTTATTCTTTAGGTAGAATTCACATACGCAGCTCTAATGTGTATGTTGATGAACTTAGGAAATTAATGGAATATCTTGCTCTCTTGATACTCTAGGCTTTTGATGATAAAGGGATTAAATTGTAATTCTAATCATGTATGCAAGCACATGTTTAAGATTGAAAATGAACTCCTTGACCAATATCTTTCTCTCATTGATTATTTCTCCAATTTACTTTGCTTTTGATTTACTTTTATTGCTTACATAAAAATCAGAAATCCTCCCAATTGGTTACTTTAGGAAATTAAATACATAATAACTACAATTGCCTCTCTGTGGAAACGAACTATTTCTTATCATATACTTTAGGAAAGTGAAATTATTTTTGACGCATACGACAACGATCAAATTTTGGCGCCGCTGCCGGGGATGCATAGGCTAGTTATTAAGTTTTTAGTTTCTTATTTTTGTTTTTGCTTATATCTTTGCTTTTTTTTTTTTTCGTTTTCTTGTATCTTGTTCGCACTTGTTTTCGAGAATCGTTTATCAGGTACTAATCCCTGGCTACCAAAAATTGGAACTATCCAAGGTGCGCGATAACTACCCGTGAAAGAACAATCCTCCAAGCAAGACTTGACAAGACGGAAGAACAAGAGTTACAACTAGAAGAAGAACAAGAGGTTCCATTCGTAGAACAACTACTAGTTGAAGAAGAAGAAGCAATGAGTGATCATACACTCAAAGACTTGGCTTCTCACAAGTTGGATACACAATAATGGTGTATTCAAACAAACTCAACCTTCGAGATCAGGCCGGGGTTGATAAGAGAGTTACCAAAGTTTCATGACATGGTGAATGAAGGCCCAAACAAGCATCTTATGGACTTCCATACCATAGTCATGACCATGCTTCCACCGGAGACTAATGCAGATGGTGCAATGTTGAAAGCTTTCCCGTTCTCTTTGGCGGGCAATGCTAAGGAATGGTTGTATTACTTGCCTTCCGGAAGTGTCACAACATGGAACGGGTTGAAGAAACTTTTCTTAGAGAGGTATTTTCCTGCGTTAAAGGCTACTCAAATTCGCAAAGAGATTTGTGGGATAAAGCAAAATGTTGGAGAATCTTTGTATGAATGTTGGGAGCGATACAAGAGATTAGTGGCAAGTTGTCCACACCATCAATTCAATGATACTATGATAATCCAATACTCCTACGAAGATCTCCAAACAAGTGATAGATATCTTCTTAACGCCGCAGGTGGTGGTGCACTAGTGAACAAGTTGGTGGCCCAAGCTACAGAGTTGATCGAAAGCATGGCTGCGAACTCGCAACAATTCTATACAAGGGGTGAACCAATGGTTAGGCAAATGCATGAAGTTAGTGAATCATCATCACAACTTGATCAAATGATGGGTAGCATGGAGAAGATGATGTAAAGGATGGCTGCGGTTATTTTACCTTCATATGGTGAAGAGTTGGAGCAAGCTAGTGCGGTCTTTCCAAATCAACAAAGATGGTATGATCCCTATTCCAACACTTACAATCCGGATGGAGAGATCATCCCAATTTTAGCTATGCCAACAAGCAAGGAGTGGTTTAACAACCCAATTTCAAACGTTTGAGTGGATTACAACCACAACAACAACAACCTTAAAATACGGGGTCTATATGGAAGATTTGCTGAAATATTTTATGCAAAGAACGGAGAGTACGGTTAAGGAGTTGCAAACTCAAGTTGGTTCCTCTGGATATTGAGTTGAACCATTTGAAGGCACAAAATGGTAGGAAACTCCCTTCTCAACCTATCAACCCAAAGGAGGGTGTCAATGCAATTACGTTGAGAAGTGGTACACAACTTGTGCAACCCGAAGTTACTGATTCAGGCAAGGTGGAAACACCAGACCTGTTTTGGAGGAGAAGAATAAGGATTATCCCCATACTTCTGAGGTACCTATTTCTAACTCTAAAACTCCATTTTCTACTTACGTTCCTCCTTTACATTTCCCTCGCAGATTTGCAAATTCCAAGAAGGAGAAACTAGAAAAGGAGATTTTAGACATTCTCAAGAAGATTCATGTGAACACACTCATACATGCAATCAAGCAAGTCCCAAAGTATGCAAAGGTGTTGAAGGACTTGTGTACCAATAAGCAAAGGCTCAAAGGTAGTGTGGGGGAGAATGCTTCTAAAATCTTATAACACAAACTCCCACTTAAGTTCAAGGATCCCGGTAGCTTTGACATTCCCTTAAAAATTGGTAACACTACATTTAACAAAGCTATGTTGGATTTAGGTGCATCCGTTAATGTTATGCATGCGTCCATGTATAATTCACTTGATCTTGGTCCTCTTAAAAAGTCTGGAATTGTGTTGCAATTAGCCGATCGTTCTAATGTCTACCCAATGGGTATTGTTGAGGATGTTCTTGTGCAGGTTAATCAATTAGTCTTCCAACAAATTTTTGTGTCTTAGAGATGGATGAAGGTTCACCGGACTCGCCTCTTCCATTGCTACTTGGGCGTCCCTTCATGAAACGGTGAAAACCATTATTGATGTGGACAAGGGAACGCTAACTATGGAATTTGATGGAGAAATAATACGTTTCAACATTTTCGAGACGATGAGATATCCTAGTGATGTCCACTATTGTTTCTCCATTGATGTGATGGACACATTGGCGCAACAAATGTTTGAGTTGAATGGTGTTGATACTTTGGAAACCGTGCTCACTACACCCATTGATGATGGTTGGAGTATGGTGATGAGATTAAATAAACCATTGGTTCTCTTGACTCATTACCGGAAAAATCAGCAATTAAGAATATTTCATATGCTTCTTTACCTTGTAATGATGAAAAGCTTGTGCCTTCTATTGTTAAATCTCCTAAGTTGGAATTGAAACCTCTTCCAAGTCACTTAAAGTATTTGTACTTGGTGACAAGGAAGATTTACCCGTGATTGTTTCTAACGAGCTTAGTGAATTACATGAGCAAAAACTTTTAAGGGTGCTAAGGACGTACAAGATGGCCATAGGATGAACAATTGCCGATATCAAGGGTATAAGCCCTGCCGTTTGTATGCACAAGATCCGTTTGGAGGACGATGCAAAACCTACAAGGGAAGCGCAACGTCGATTGAACCTTCTAATGATGGAAGTTGTGAAAAATGAGATACTCAAGCTTTTGGACGTGGGTGTTATCTACCCCATATTCGATAGCAAGTGGGTAAGCCTAGTACAAGTGGTAGCAAAGAAATCAGGTGTGAGATGGTGGAAAATGATAAGAACGAACTTGTCCCAAATCTTGTGCAAACCGGTTGGAGGGTTTGTATTGATTATAGAAAATTGAATGCCACCACTAGAAAATATCACTTTCCTTTACCATTTATTGATCAAATGCTTTAATGTTTAGCTGGACACTCTTATTATTGTTTCCTTGATGGCTATTCAGGTTACAATCAGATTGTGATAGCGCCAGAGGATCAAGATAAAACTACTTTCACTTGTCCTTTCGGTACTTTTGCTTATAGAAGGATGCCTTTTGGCTTATGAAATGCTCCAGCTACCTTCCAAAGGTGTATGGTAAGTATTTTTTTCAGAATATGTTGAAAACATAATCGAAGTGTTTATGGGTGACTTTAGTGTCTTTGGTGATTCATTTGACCTTTGCTTAAAAAACTTGTCACTAATCCTTGAACGATGTGTTGAAACAAATCTTGTGCTGAATTGGGAGAAGGGCCATTTCATGGTAACTCATGGCATAGTTTTAGGCCATATAATATCTTCTAAAGGCTTGGAAGTCGATAAATCTAAGATAGACCTTATTCGTGCTTTAACCCCTCCCACTACGGTGAGGGAGATACGCTTTTTTCTTGGTCATGAAGGTTTTTATCATAGATTTATCAAGGATTTTTCCAAGATAGCGTCACCACTTTGCAACTTATTGCAGAAAGATGTGGTTTTTTAACTTTGATGAAAAGTGTGTGGCGACATTCAACCGTTTGAAAGAACTTTTGATCTCAGCCCCTATCATTAAACCACCGGATTGGAGCAAGCCTTTTGAGCTTATGTGAGATTCTAGTGATTATGCGGTTGGTGCGGTGCTTGGGCAGCGTGTGGGGAAGATACCTCATGCTATTTATTATGCTTCTAGAACGTTAAATGAAGCCCAACAAAACTACACAACCACTGAATAAGAGTTGTTAGGCATTGTTTTTGCTTTGGAAAAGTTCCGCTCTTATCTAATTGGTATAAAAGTTGTTGTCTTTTCTGATCATGCGGCACTTAGGTACTTGCTTACAAAGAAAGAGGCGAAACCGAGGCTCATACGATGGATTTTACTCTTGCAAGAATTTTATGTATAGATCAAAGACAAGAAAGGAATTGAGAACACCGTTGCGGATCACTTGAGCCGTCTTGCCATGGATAAGGAAACTATCCCATTGCGTGAAAGTTTCCCAGATGAGCAACTATTCTCAATTGCCTTTGGAGAACCATGGTACGCTGATATTGTTAATTATTTAGTTTCCAAATTAACAAATCCCAAAGAACTTGTCTCGTGCTGAGAGGGACAAACTTAAGAAGTTAGGAAACCAATATATATGGGATGATCCATACCTATGGAAACATTATAGTGACCAAGTAATACGAAGGTGTGTTCCCGAATTTGAATTTAATTATATCTTGTCTTTTTGCCACTCATATACTTGTGGAAGACATTTTGGGAGCAAGAGAACCGCTCTCAAGGTACTAGAATGTGGTTTCTTTTGGCCAACTTTGTTTAAGGGTGCACATGCATTTTGTACCACATGTGATAGGTGCCAAAGAAAAGGCAATATAGGTGCTCGAAATCAAATGTCACAAACTATTATTCAATTTGTTGAGGTTTTTGATGTATGGGGAATTGATTTTATGGGCCCTTTCGTCAATTCTAGCGGGAATTATTATATCTTACTTGCCGTTGATTATGTCTCGAAGTGGGTGGAAGCTAAGGCCACCCCAACTAATGATTCTAAAGTTGTTTCAGATTTTGTGCACGCAAATATATTTGCAAGGTTTGGAATTCTAAGGGCTATAATTAGCGATGGAGGTTCACACATCAAAAACAGGTTCTTACAAAGCTTGTTGAAGAAGTAAAATGTGTCGCATAGAATTTTAAAACCATATCACCCTCAATCAAATGTACAAGCCGAGGTTTCCAACCGAGAGGTGAAATCCATTCTAGAGAAGACGGTGAATCCAATAAGGAAGGATTGGAGTTCGCGACTCAATGATGCTTTATGGACGTATAGAACTGCATATAACACACCTATTGGGATGTCTCCCTTTAGGCTTGTTTATGGTAAACCTTGTCACTTACCCGTTGAAATTGAGCATAAGGCGGTTTGGGCTATTAAGCAATGCAATATGGAGTTGGATGGTGCTGGAAGGCAAAGGAAGTTACAAATCCAAGAGCTATAAGAGATTCGCAATGATGCATTTGAAACCTCACGGATTTACAAGGAAAAGATGACGGCATTTCATGATAGTATGATCGCAAAGAAACAATTTTGCATTGGGAAGAAATTGCTTTTGTTTAATTCTCGCTTGCAATTATTTCTGGGTAAATTAAGGTCACGTTGGATTGGACCTTTTATTGTGACTAATGTGTTTTCTCATGGTGCAGTGGAAATTCTTAGTTTAGCTACAGGAAATGAGCTTAAAGTAAATGGGCACCGGTTGAAACCATATTATGAGAACTTCTTTTCGAATTTCCTGGAAGGAGTTAACCTTTTGGAAGTACTCCCTCTGAAGGAGGCTTAGCAAGCAAGGAGATAGTCGGGCTGACGACTTTAAACCAAGCGCTAAATAGGAGGCAACCCATAGGATGAGTACTTCTTGTCTTATTTTTATTTTCTTGTCTTGGTTTTAGTTTTTTCTTGTGTTGTATTTACTTTTTCTTATCGCATATCATTATAAGCTTTCCCACCTTGACTTTCTTTGGACGATTCAATTTACATTGAGGACAGTGTAAAGTTTAAGTGTGGGGGAGTGGTTAAGCATTTGCGTTGTAAATTTTTCATAAATTTTCAACTTTTGTGTGAATTAGTGCATGAAAAACTCCAACTTGTAGTTAGTTTAGAGTCACATAGTATACATGTCGCTAAGATTACATCGAAATTCTCACAAGAGTGACTGAACTTAAAGATGACAGATAATGTGATCGGGTTTTTTACCTGTATAAGAGTTAAAGTTGGATTTAACCATGCCAGTAGAAAATGAGGTGCAGAATGAATTCGGTATGGAGTTGTGGTCCCCTATAGTGGAGACTACCCATGTTACATAATGTGAGGCACCGACCTTCAATTCTTTGTACGTGTCTAAATATGTGCTTTTAGAGTGTGTGTCACCGTACGTTAACTCCGGGTAGAATGGTGATCTACCCAACCTCCCACCAATAGAAGCACTACTTTCATCTCTTGAGTGCTATTTTATCAATCATGATGGTGACATCGAATTGCTAACATACATACACTTGTAATCTTGTTCACAGTTAGCACCACCCACTTTATCTCTCTCTATACCAACAGGTCCATAGAAACACCATCATCATCAACAAGAGGAGCATCACAAATTCGAAGGAAAGTTGAAGACGTTAAAGGTTTACAAGCAACAATACAGAAATGAGCAGATTTTAGATTCAAGTAAAGCAACAAGACAAGAAGCATAATTTTTACAAGTTGAAGATTTTATGTACAAGAGCGAAGATTATCAAGGATGAGAGTTCGAGAAGTTTATGATATCAAGACATACAAGTTGTGAAGAATCAAGCGGTAAAGTACTTACACCATGGCCTTTATACTTGCATTTTTATTTTATCTTTATTTGTATTTCATTTTCTCTTGTCTTCAAAAAAAAAAAAAAAAAAGGACATGGTCATAACTATGCTAGGTCCCTTGTTAAAAAAAAGACAAGAAAAAAATTTGTTAGGTTCATTATTAGTTTTATATTTTTGTTTTGTTTTGTTTACTTTTCTTGTCCCATAAAAAAAAAAAAAAAAAAAAAAAAAAAAAAAAAAAACAAGAAAAATGTGTTGTGTCATATTTTGGTTTGTTTTTAGTTTTTTTAATCTTTACAAATATACTCTTGTTTTGACTTGGTCCCACTGTTTTTTTTGAAAAAAACGATCTCCATCCAGATAAGTACAAGGTGGCAGTTATCTCACGTATTAAGAAGTCCTATTTACCCATGGACCACATCTGTTTTATGCTCGGTCGATTTTCCACCAACTAAAAACTCGGAACCTTGAATTTGGAATGAGATCCCCGAGCTGAAAATCCTGAACCATTCACCCCGAACTTGGAAATGATGATCCCTGAACCCTGAATTTGGAAACGATGAACCCTGAAATAAAACCCAAGAAAGTACGCTTTCCAGTCTTCAAAGAAATCCATGAGTCAGAAAGATTAATTTCTGAGTTGTATATATCAACCTGAACAGACAATACAAAACCAATTGTGAGTGGTAGACTTTGAATTTGAGCATCTGATACATAAAAAAATCTCAACAAAAAAAATCATCAGAAAAAAAGAACCCAAAATTTTAGACAGTGGAGAAGAGAAAAAAAAAATGAAGCCCATATGCAGAAACCAACTAACCTAATAGAATGATCGGATAACTAGGGTTTGGAATAACAAATATTGTGATTACACATAGTTATCTCCAACTATTTTTCGTCTTGCAATGTTTTATATTTATTTATTTAAATTCTAAGTTATTTGGAAGATGATTTTGCAGTATTAATCTTTATGGTTTTATATATTGCAACTTGTTATGGGATATGTGTGTTTGTGTCCGTGAACTATGATTGTCCCATACACTATCAAAAGTTAAGTATTTCATATGTCTTTATGCAAATATTGATAAAAGATTGAATGAACTTTTGACAAACAAAAGTTGAGCCTATTATGTCTTTATGCAAATATTGATGGAAGATAGGATGAACTTCTGTTTACAAAGATTAAGTGTATTATATGTCTCTATGCAAATAGTGATGATAAATAGAATGAATCTTTGAATATTCTGTAGTATTGGTCTTTCCCCGATCCACATCTTTGTGTAAATACTGTGCGGCTCCGTAAGTTTTCTTATGTGAGCATTTCCGATAAAATTAATCATGGGTTCTCTTATGGTTAATTTAATTAAGTATTTTGGATACAAAATTCATGTTTCATGAGATTTGTTAATGTCCAAAGAAATCCTTCTTTTATTGTAAAAATAAGGTAATTAGTAAATTCATAAGTTTATTTGATAAATGTTTAGTGTGTTTTTAATTGTATTTGGGTGAGTGAGGTGAGGGTAGGAGGGAAAAAAATTGAGAGGGAACTTTTTTTGGTGAAAATGAAGGATGATTGTACAAGCACTCCCAATACTCAGGTAAAGGTGTCAATGTGTTGAAAATTTGATTTTTTTTTTTCTTTGACAAGAACAAATCCATAGAAACACACATCATCATCAACAAGGGAGCGACATCAAAATCTACAAGGACAGTTGAAGACGTTTAAGGTTTACAAGCAAGAATACAAGTAAGAGCAAGTTTCATATCTAAGTAAAAGCAACATACAAAGAGCAATTTTACATATATGTTGAAGACTAACAATGCAATGAGCATAATTCTATATCCAAGTATGAAGACTTATTTACCAGAGCAAAATTTTCAAAAGATGTGAAGTTATTGAAGTTTATGATACGAAGACAATAAAAGTTATGAAGATTCAAGCGGTAAAGTACTTCTCCCACGGCCTTATTTATTTCATTTTTTTTTATTTTCACTTTAAATTGTATATTTTTTCTTGTCTATAAAAAAAAATGAGACAAGAGAATTTTTTATTATTGTTTTTAGTTTTTATTTATTCAATAAGCCGTGGGGGAGGAAAAATCTATTAAGAAGTTTCAAGCGACAAGGATTTTAAGAGAAAGAGTTACAAATTGTCAAGGATCTAAGTTCAAAGTTTATCATCCACAATTGAAGACTGAAGACAAAGACCAAGAAGATGAAGAAGACGAGCCGAAGGAAAATGTTTTTATTGGATGATGTGAGAGCGGTGCTATCATAATTGGCAATCGAATGTGAAAATGAGTGAGTACTCCCATCCTTGCATATGGTTGATTTCCTTTTTTAGAGATCTCAGAAAAATATTATTATTTTCCACAATTCTGTGGAGTCTCCAGAAATAATTCGGAAGGTTTCATTCCCTCCATTCAACGTGTGTTAGGATTTCTCTCTTCATTCCTACCTGCACACATGTGAGACCCATAAAAAAAGCTGTCTTTTTGAGTGCAATTATCATAAAATCCTTATTGGTGAGGCAGAAGTCGAGGCGAAATGCTTATTGATCGCTCTCAAACACGCATTCTCTCGTTATGGTGTGGTTATTTCTCACTCAACATTTAAGAATGAGAATATGTTCTTTGGTATTTCTAACTTCTTATTACTAGTATGCAGAAACTCTATGTCCTCATAGCTCTTTGGATGCTTGGGACGCTGGAACGCTTTGAAGTTGGAGTAGGCTTTGTGGGTATACCTCTCGTAAGCCCTCACGAGACTATAACTCGTCCACTAGGGACACCTAGGGGTTTAAAGGCTTGTTATTTATGCTAAGAGTAACCGCAGCCTCGACGAAACTGAGTTGTTGTATGTTTGTTTTGTTTTGTTTTGTTTTGTTTTGTTTGCTCGAGGACTAGCAAAGACTAGGTGTGGGGGAATTTGATAGGTGTCTAAAACACCTAATTCTAGTATCGGTTTCACATACCTTTCTTAGTTATTTCTCTTAAAAACATTGTATATTATGCTTGGTTAGTATTTTTGTAGGTATTCGGCATGGTTTGGCGCAAATGAAGGAAAATCGAGGTTCAAAGGCTTCACTTGGGTACTCTTGGTGCTGCGGATGCAAAGCCCAGTCTCTGAAGAACAAAAACAACAAAAACTAGTCATGTCAGCCCATAACAGGCTACACGGTGCCAACATCGACAAGTATACCACCAGGTTGTGCACGTACGAGCTGATGGAGTGAAATATAAATAAGGGGAATTAGGTTTGGTTCCTTTAGAAACCAAATCCACCAGCTGAGAAAAGGCCGAGCATAAGAACCATGGTTTGATATCGCGCAAATCGAGTATGTTGTCTTGGGCGGTGAGGAAGGAGATCAAAGCCATGAGTTTGTGGGAATATGGTCAAAGGCCGAGAGTCTCATCCGAAGCCAACAAGGAGGATAAAGAGTGGAGTGAGTTGCTTGATGCTTTTTGGAGAAATTCGGGGAAGAATGGAGATCCGAAGTTGTGTGAAATAATGAGTTTTGATGTATGTGTGAGAACAACTGGTAGCTGGAGATGAACAAAGAAGGGGGTTGCTCGATTTGTACAGGTTAAGGCTGTATTTGAGCCATGGCTAGATGAACAAAATCAGCAAGAGAAGATGGTGTTGACTGCCTTGTTCTTAAGCTCACAAATGAATGAGAATATGAATGATTTGCAGTTCCTGGAAGAAATGGAGTTATGTGTGTGATTGAATTTGAATGTGCAGGAATTAGAGAGTTGTAGAAGGAGGTTTCTTGATTCTCAGCAACACCATCAGTTTCTGCTCAAAAGGTGTTTGAAGAAATGCTTGAGCCACTAAAAATCTGAGAAAGAAGATCAATTGAAGAAGATGCTGCTACGTAGGGCTGCACAAGACCCGCCCATCATACCCAAACCCGCCCGTAACCTCTAAACCCATGGGTTTCTAATCCGAAACCTCCCGTTGTGGGTGTGGGGTTGGTTATGAAAATAAAAACCCGTTTTCTATGGGTGCGAGGTTGGTTTTAGCTAATACCCGTCCAAACCCGCCCGAAAACCCCGCTAAATATACACCATAGATAAAACTAATTTTAACCGTCCTTGATCCTTGAGGATGCTAGGAGGAGAGACTTGAAGATGATAGAAGAGACATGAGTCACTTACTGTTGGCCTGGAAACTTTTATTGTTTAAGTTTTAATATGAACTTTAAAGTAGTCGTACTGTTTAAACTTGTTTTTATTGGAAGACTATGTACACTAGTACTTGTTTAAGCTTAACAATGAAGACTTATGTAGTTTTGTTTATGGTTTGTTTTTTAAGTTATCAAGAACTTAAGTAAGTAGTTTATTTAAACTTTAAAACATGTGTGTGAATGATTATTGAATATAAAGCGGGTTTAACCCCAAACCCGCCCAACCCGTAGCGGGCGGGTAACAAAACCTGCCCGCTGTTTGTGGGTGCGGGGTTGGTTATGAAAATAAAAACCCGTAGTCTATGGGTGCGAGGTTGGTTTTAGCTAATACCCGCCCAAGCCCGCCCATGTGCAGCCCTACTGCTACGGATTCGTTGGCTGTACATGCATCGATCTTGTCGCAGCTGTTATGGAAAAATGATATGTGATGTTGCTGTTTTGCAGTTTTGGCAGGGAGAGAATAAGACTGAAATTGGGAGTTGGTGTTGTTGTAGTGCATCTCGACAGATTGGGAATGCCTGTAGGTGCAGAGACAAGGAAGAAAGAATTGTTGGTGCTAGTAGAGTGCAGGATTGACATCTTTGTCTAGATGAATGCTTAGGACAGGGTTTACGAGATTGCAGTACTTTGTCTGTTTATGGAAGTGGTGGAAATGGAGTTACAGGGGGATGTAATGTGATTGTTGAATTCAAGCAAAGGCAAAAGAGTCGGGCTTGCCGCCCGGGTTGGATGCGATCAATTAGAGTTGCAGTCATTGATTTAGCATGGGTTGGTGGTATGATCTCTATGAGAAGTTATGAACCAGAGAAAGCAAGGAAGATACTAAATGGTTGTCTGCAATGGGTAGTGGCTGTGAAGGTGTTTAAAGGGTTTACTGAGGAGATTGAATACAAGACGTAACAGAAGAAAGTGGCCAGGAAACTGCAGTTTTGTTTGGCCTTGTGTAGTTGTTAACTATGAGTCTTAGGGTTATGTATGAGATGTGCTCGGAAAGGGATAGAACCTGATTTAGAAGTCGTGCAAAATATGGAAGTTGTGTAGCAGTATTGGATAGAGTTTGGGTCCGAGAAAACAGCCAGAGAAGTGTTGTTTTGGCCGTCAGTTGTGTGTGATGAATGGCTGAGATATGGAATGTGGTTTAAAGTTTGTATTGAATAAGGAAAGTGAGGCTGTTAGGTCGCAGAATTGCAGGGAAAGAAAGCTATAAATAGGAGGCGCATAAACAGAGAAACACTACCTCTTTTTTCTGACCAGTTTGTGCCTGCAGACTGTTCGAGAGAATTCCTGAAAGAGAAGAAGCTACACAATACACAACAACAGTCCTTGAACCTGTTTTCGCAAGGTGATAAGTACCTCCGCAGTGGTTTGCTTTCGATTTTTCTCTAGCTTTGAACCTTATTTACTTTGAATATACTTTTGTGCTTAAACCAAAACAATGAGCAGCTAATTCCATTATTGATTGGGGATGATTTCAAAACTCCGAACATGGTTTATTGATCGATCTTATGCAAATTATTCTTCCGATAAAAATCTTTTGTTGATTGTCTTTTACCGTTTATATGACCATGAGTAGTATGCTTGGTATGTAAGTGCACAATTAGGTAACTCGTATGCAACTTTAATGCTAGAATCGAGAACTTTGATCCGTAATTGTTGGAGTAATCTTTACAAAAGTAGTGGTGCACTATTTGTCGCAAAGGTATTTTGTATGCAATAGCGTGTAAAAGATAACCCTAGGTTAACGTGTCGAACTTACGAGCATGTGGCTAGGAGCAACTTGATTCACAAATATTAATGCAATTGTTTGAATTACACCTAGAGAGCTTATTTTAGGTGGTTCACTTAATTAGAATCCGCTAGAGAACTTATTCTATGCGGTGATTTTTGGAGTCTAAAGATTAGTTGAACTTATAACTTGTCTTAAAGTTGTTAACAATCGAAGTTAATTGGAAGTAGAACTTGTATGATTAATAATATCTTGTGTTGGTAGTGGCGAATGAATCTCTAGTCAATTATATCTCATAATTTGAATTACAATCTTTGCAACTTTCAGAATTTGTGTTTTTCAACAACAACAATTTGCCTTACATAATAACTTAAAACTCACACCTCCCTGTGGATACGAACTCAACTTTCCTCACTACTTCTTTATAGAATTGTGTAGCATAAGAGAATTATTATTATAGGTTGACAACCTCATCAGTATATCAAAGAGTTATATCTCAATTTCTCGATTCAATTCGCAATCAAACAAATAGGAATTTGCGAGCCTGATTGAATACAAGAGAAATAACTTGAACGGTACCAAAGACCAATGTTCAAGGATCAATCAACAACCAAAGGTTGGATTTACCAATTGATCGATTCAACGCAAAACCTGTGATATTTCAATTATAAAACAAAATATAATGCGCAAAAGAAATAACACAGAACCAGAAGTTTTGTTAACGAGGAAACCGCAAATGCAGAAAAACCGCGGTACCTAGTCCAGATTTGAACACCACACTGTATTAAGCCGCTACAGACACTATCCTACTACAAGTTAACTTTGGACTGGAATGTAGTTGAGCCCTAATCAATCTCACCCTGATCAAGGTACAGTCGCGTTCCTTACGCCTCAAGAACCACGCCGGATTCTGCGCACTTGATTCCCTTAGTTGATCTCACCCACAACTGAGAGTTGCTACGACCCAAAGTCAAAGACTTGATAAACAAATCTGTATCATACAGAAAAGTCTATTGAATAGATAAATCTGTCTCCCACAGATAAACATACGCGTTTTGTTCCGTCTTTTGATAAATCAAGGTGAACAGGAACTAATTGATATACCAGACTTATATTCCCGAAGAACAGCCTAGAAATATCAATCACCCCACAATAATCTTAATCGATTAACGAAACAAGATATTATGGAATTACGAACGATGAGACGAAGGTGTTTGTGACTACTTTTCTATCTTTCCTATCGGAGATAAAATCTCGAGCAAATCTTAAAGAAGATAGTACTCAAACACGATACAAAACAGCAAGATCAGAATACGCAACTACAGAGAAAATAGTTGGGTCTGGCTTCACAATCCCAATAAAATCTTCAAGTCGTTAACCTACAAGGTTTCGTCAAAAACCTAAGGTTAAAGGAGAATCGACTCTAGCTTATGCAACTAGTATCACACATGAGGTGTGGGGATTAGGTTTCCGAGTTGCTAGAGTTCTTGTTTATATAGATTTCAAATCAGGGTTTGCAATCTAAGTTACCTTGGTAACAAAGCATTCAATATTCACCGTTAGATGAAAACCTGATTAGATTCAAGCTAATATATTTCAACATTTAGATCGAACTTAGCTTGTTATACACAAATGAAATGTAACTACATTTAGGTTTGAGTAACCATACCTAAATTTGTACACTTAGTCGGTTCAACAATATTTAACCAATGGTTAGCCATGCGAACACTTTCATAGCCAGGCCGAGTTTGGTTACGCCAGTAAGCGTACGGGTATGCATACAAATTCACATTCCAAACTCCAACAGAAATTCACAGAACCCAAATGATAGACGCATTTATGTGTCTATTTTGATCTCGATTTTCTATATTGTTAGTACCCATTTTTGTGCTTATTTTGGTATTTTATCTTTTTGTAGGTGTTTTTGGAGAAATAAACTTGTGCAGAGAAATTGGCTTGAAAAAGTGGTATTTGGACCCCCGAGATAAATTATTAAAGGAACCCAGAAGAATTCATAACGACACTCAGGAAGATTACTATGCGCACCCCAAAATTAATATTTCCGCCCCAGTTGCTAAAGGGAGACCAGCACATGATAGGGGGAGGTCATCTTCTACATTATTTTTCAAAATTTGGCGGGGAAATATATCAGCTACGAACAGATTTTGGTTTCGATTTTTAGGCATGATTGAGAGAGATTCAATCACGGATTTCAACTGCTTTGGGCCTGTTTTGACTAAACAGGGTTTATGTGTAACCTAGATTCGCAAAGTTTGGGCTAGATCCTCGGTTTGATAAAACAGGGGACGGGAAGAATATCCAATGACTGCGTGAATTCCAGGCAAGATTTTGACGTGATTTTGAATAGTTAAACACGGGATTATGTATTTGCCTAATAAACAGGATGAATGACGTGCTTGGGAGTTAAAATAGGCATCAAATCTTCTCATATTTGGTTATTATCGAAAACAGGGGAGGTGTCATTCTCGGGTTGGTTTTGTGAGTTTATTTTTAGAAGTTACGTGACAGAAAGGAGAACATAAACTCGAGACAGATCCGTATCTAGTAGAGAAGAAATTTGAAGCTAAACAAGAGACGCTTACCAAGGAAAAGGGGAAAGAAAAGTCGAGACTTTCGGTAAAAGAAAAGAAGAATTTTGGAGAATTTTGTTGGGCCTGTGGTGTATATAAGAGGTCTGGGGAGGTCATAAAAGGGCGATCGAACACTTTGGGGGAAGTTTATAAGTATAACAGAGCATAAATAATCAATTTGCAGAGACACAGGAGAGAGGAAGAAGAAGAACACAGAACAACAGAAGAAGACAATCGTTTATTCCGTGACCTTTGCTTTCAAATTCAATTCACTTTGTCACAATTATTGTAACAATTAGTACGAGTTCGCAATAGTTCTGTTAAGGTTTCTCTGTAACAGTAGTTCTGTAACAATTATATCTGTTACAAAACACACTGCTTTATACCTATTCTTCAATACAAACACCTTTTGAGCTATGAATTATCTTTTTGAGCGTGTTTGCATCATGAGGAGCTAAACCCCAACACTGGGATGACGGAGGAAGCCATGTTTCACAAAGTTTGGTAATTATAATTGATTCTTAAGACTTTTTGCATTGATTTTTAATCGATTTATGATTTTCATTGATTATTTGTGATTTTGTTTGATAGTGCATGCTTAGTCTAAGAACTTTTGATGCACTATGCTTACGATTTACATCTAATGATTTATAAAATCTACTTTTGGCAAATAAATAGAGTCGAGAAAAGAGCTAAAATTGTTATGAATCATTGTATGAACCAATTGATTGTGAAGTTTGATGGAATCCTAAGTCCCAGTATCTCTCAACTTTGTTAAAATCTTTTCTTTGTTTTTAGTATTTTTGTTTATTACATCTGAAATCAAATCTCTACAAGTCTAAGAATCAAACCCCGTACTTACCACTTGTAACTGCATCAGTTTTTGACGCCGCTGCCGGGGACTTGTATTTAAGTTTAGGTTTTAGGTTTTGCATTTTTTTTTTTAGGTTTTGTATATTATTTATTTATTTATTTATTATTATTATTATTTTCTTGTTTTTAGATTATTTTTTGTTCTATTTTACTTCTTTGGTATTTTTGTTTTTGCTGTGCAGGATTTGCTTGAAGCCAAACGTGAAAAGTTGAACTTGCCTCACAAAAAGGGAGAAACTGAAGATTTTATTTTTAGACTTTCATCTTATTTTTAGCAGTTTCTTTATTTATTTTTGGACTTGTAATTTTCTTTTATTTGTTTGTGTTTATTTTTAGTACTTTATTTATAAAAAAAAAACACTGCACACACCAATTGCATCTTCGTCAGACTACCGAGTTTAGGAAAACTGGTGGATTAGTAAAGTCAACCCGTGCCTTGGGCCTTATGGGAGTTACCAACAAAGTCCACAAACCTCGACCTCGTACCTTTGGGTATATTTCATTGTAGGGTAACCCAAGCTTACCTAAATTAGTTAGCCCAGCATTTGCATGTGCACATTTTGTTAAATTCTTGTATGCCAGAATGTAAGAGAGACGCTCTAGGACAGTTTATGCGTGAAAAACCTAGAAGTGATATTTTAGAAAACAAGAATCTTGACTACCTTAATCTAGAAAGTTCTATTTTTGGACGTTCTTCTCATGGTGAGGAAAATATCCTTAATACTTTTATTTTTGCCAAAATGGTTGAGGAAAAGGATGATGAGGTCCCGATAAAAACCCTTAGGGATCGTTTGAACCCGTCTAGGGTAGTGCGTGACCAGTGTAGTTCTACCAAATTCTACGGTCTGTTTGATATTAGACCTGAGACTATTGGCATGCTTCGTAAGTTTAGGGGGTTAGAGAATGAGAACCCGTATACCCACATAAGAGATTTTGAAATGATTTGTGACACAATGAACTATCCGAATGTCTCCAAAGATGTGCTTAGGTTACGTTTGTTTCACTTCTCTCTCTCTATGATAAAGCCAAAGAGTGGTATCATTTTATTCCTTCTAAAACAATTACCACCTGGGATGGTCTTGTAGAGGCATTTGTTAAGAAATTCTACCCACACCATAAGACTGCATCTGTTCGGCAGTCTATCCAAACCTTTAAGCAGAAATTAGTTGAAAAACTTCATGATTATGTAGAAAGGTTTAGTGAATTGTTATACCAGTGTCCACATCACGGCTTTGAAAAAGCCCATATGGCCCAAATTTTATATGAGGGCCTTGATAGTGAAACCCGTATGCAGGTAGAAACAATTAGTGGTGGAGAATTTACACATCAAGACCCAGATGAATATTTTGACGAGTTCATCGAGTTAGCTGAGAAGACTCGTCAATGGGCTTCAATGAGAGAACCAGAAATACCTAGAATCCTATCCATAGGATCGATAGAGTTGATTATGGGTCAGATATTCTTAGGTGTCTAGAAGCCTTAGAAATGAATCAAGGGTCACACCATGCTAGATACGAAGAGCAAGCCAATGCTCTTTATAACAACTCTAGGTTTGAAAATCGTCAGAGATTTGATCCATATTCAGATACCTATAACCCTGGTTGGAGGAACCACCCTAATTTTTCTTGGTCTAAGGATTAGAGTCAAAGTCATCCTAGTAGTTCTCAGACTCTCCCAAGATTTGGGTATACTAAGAACCATATAGGGCCAGATCAGTATCAAAATCTGTTGGATAAAAAAATTATGAGCTTAGAAGAGTCTCTCACCATCTTATCTCATAACAATGCAGTGTTTAAGCAAACGGCTGAGAAAGGTTTACAGGAAAACTCTCAGGCTATTTCAGAGCTAAAAATCAAGTTAGTATAATTGCAGAATTTTTGAGCGAAAGAGAAAAGGAAAAGTCCCCCAATCAACCACTACCCAACAATAGATCAATTCATGAAGTATCCTCTAGAGAGAAAGAGATCAATCATGTGAACTCTGTAACAACCCTTAGGAGTGGTAAAACGGTAGACAATAAGGTAGCCATGCCTAATAGTGGACATAATGTAGATCCACCTTCTAGTTCCCATTCTAGTTCCCAAGATCCCCCAAAAGGAGCCACTAGTGAAGAGACTGATAAAATTTCTAGTGATGCCCATGTGGTTCCCGATAGATCTCATTTTGTACCCAGAGCCCCATATCCACAGTTGTTAGTTCCAACTAAGAGAGAGTCGACTTTCAACGAAATAATGGATATTTTTAAGCAGGTAAACATTAACATCCCTTTACTAGAATCAATTAGGAAAATTCCTGCTTATGCCAAGTTTCTTAAGGATCTTTGTACTCGAAAGCGTAAGCTTAATGTCCACAAGAAAGCCTTTTTAGCTGGTCAGGTAAGTTTAATCCTTCTGAACCAAACAGCCCCTAAGTATAAAGACCCTGGATGCCCCACCATATCTTGTACGATTGGTAATCACATGGTTGATTACTTGACTTAGGACCCAGTGTTAACCTACTTCCGTACCATGTGTACACCCAGCTAGGTATTGGTGAGTTGAAACCGACTAAAATGACCCTACAGTTAGCTGATAGGTCTGTCAAAGTACCTCGTGGTGTCATAGAGGATGTACTGATTGAGGTTGATAAATTTATTTATCCAGTGGATTTTGTTGTTCTAGACACTCAACCTGTTCAGGATCCTAGTGCTCAAATACCGATGATTTTAGGTCGCCCATTTTTAGCCACATCTAATGCTATCATCAATTGTAGGACCGGACTTCTGAATATATCCTTTGGTAATATGACCACTGAACTAAATGTCTTTAATGTTACTAGACAACCTTCTGATGAATTAGAGGAAGTAAATATGATTAGCACTTTAGTTCAGGATAATTGGGACGACACTTTATTGGATGATTCTTTGGATGAATTTGATAAGATTCTATTAAGTCAGTTAGGTGACCAAACTGTTGAACTAGAAGAAGCTCTCGAGTACTTTAAAGACTCTACGAACCCTGAAATTCAAGCCATAGTGCTAGGCCTTACGGAGAGTAGTGTTGACCCTAAGTTTGGGGGTAGTGATCTAGAAGAAGCTCTTGAGTATTTTAAAGACTCCGAGGATCCAGAAATTCAAGCAATAATTAGAGGTCTTTCTGAAAATATTGATTACCCTAAGTTTGGGGGTGATGATGGTCAAGTGTCCCCATTAGAAGTCCCTAACTTGGGACTCGAGCCTAGTGTACCCGAGGTATTAATTGATTCACTTCCGACTCCACAACCTGATCCTCCTGATACTGTCCAGGAGGAAATCCATCTATTAGAAACATGTTGTTCAAATGAGTCTATTTGTCAAGACACTCATATGAAGCCCAAGTAGGCGCAACAGATAAACCCAGCTATCTTGGAAGAAGTTTTAAATCAGGTTGTGATATATCTGCTTATTTATCTAATCCGATGCATTTGTCTTATAATTGTGGCAGTTTTATTTGGTTTTGTTGATCCACAGTTATTTCGACTATTGATGTATGATTTGAAAAGGTAATTATTCATTTATGGGTATTTGACGCCTGGATGAAGACTTTAAATTTAGCACTTCTTGGGACATTCATGCAACACGGTAATATCTTTCCTTAACTCTTTTGCTTCAAATGGTAACAGTTTCTCCTTGTTCATGCTTTTAATTTTATCTTTTGAACATTGAGGACAATGTTAGATTTAAGTTTGGGGGTGTGGGAGAAACTTTTTAGTTGCAATACATAAACTCCGGAGCCTAGAAATTTATGCTTATTAAGGATGGAACTAACCAATCTAAGTGGATGGAAGCATCTTGGTTGTAGGAGTTGAGGAACCAATTTGATTAGATGGAAACATCTAAAGAGTCTATTCATAAAAGCACAGAGCTCAGGTGTTAGAAATAACATGGTAGTTTCGCCATATCTCGTTGAGTCCTTTTCACTTCTGTTTTTATTTTTTTTTCTTTTTAAAATATGTTTGTCTAAGTGGTTAGGTGGGGCTCACGATTCAAGTTGTTACCACTTCTAGGGTGAAATAGAGTGATTGAGTTACTAAGAAAAAGAAAAAAAGAAAAAAAGAGACCAGACCAAACGGAATAATTCTCAAAAAAATAAAATAATAAGTAACACTTGGATAGCAATATGTGTGTGTTCTCCCTGTCTCCTTCGCCTAAACAAGCGTGGAACACATGATCCACGGGAATTGCCATGTAATCAACTGACAAGAAGCATGCGCTTGGATTCACAAGATCTAATCATGCTGTTAAAAAAAAAAAAAGATAATTGTTAAAGTTCAATGAATAAATCGACCGCTGGTTCCCTTGTATATGCCAGTTGTGTTGATATTAGTCATAGTAGTACCTCAGTCCATTAGGATAGGTTCATTTTGGCAGTGGCCTTCAGACAGATATGAGAAACACCGTTCACCTAGTTAACATCAAAACCATCTATGTTTTTCTATATCCATCTCTTAATCTATCCATGTGATTTTTTGACTCCGGATATTGATGTCCATAGTGCGACTATCTGAGTAGAGCTATATCACTTATATATGAATTTTAGTATGCTTGAGTGCAAACTCGTGTACAGCAATTGGAATTTCGCATCAGGGTACTTCCTCCTATAATCAATGAGAGTATGCCAACCAAGGAGATTCTTTAGTGCCTTCCAAGGTTCTGCGTAGATAGTTAGGGTATGGAGTGTAAAAGGTTTTGTGGGTATATCTCTGGTGAGCCCTCCCGAGACTATAACTCGGCCACTAGGGCCACCTAGGGGTTTAAAGGCTTGTTGCATACGCTAAATGCAACCGACGATGCTTGCGACAGTGAGTTAGGATTTTTATTTGATTTTCTCGGGACTAGCAAATAATAAGTTTGGGGTTTTGATAGACGCATTTATGTGTCTATTTTGATCTCGATTTTCAATATAGTTAGTACCCATTTTTGTGCTTATTTTGGTATTTTATCTTTTTGTAGGTGTTTTTGGAGAGATACACTTGTGCGGAGAAATTGGCTCGAAAAAGTGGTATTTGGACCCCCGAGATAAATTACTAAAGGCACCCAGAAGAATTCATAACGACACTCAGGAAGATTACTATGCGCACCCCAAAATTAATATTTCCGCCCAAGTTGCTAAAGGGAGACCAGCACATGATAGGGGGAGGTCATCTTCTACATTTTGATTTTTCAAAATTTGGCGGGAAAATATATTAGCTACGAACAGATTTTGGTTTCGATTTTTAGGCATGATTGAGAGAGATTCAATCACGGATTTCAACTTCTTTGGGCATGTTTTGACTAAACAGGGTTTATGTGTTTCCTAGATTCGCAAAGTTTGGGCTAGATCCCCGGTTTGATAAAACAGGGGACGGGAAGAATATCCAATGACTGCGTGAATTCCAGGTAAGATTTTGACGTGATTTTGAATAGTTAAACACGGGATTATATATTTACCTAATAAACAAGATGAATGACGTGATTGGGAGTTAAAATAGGCATCAAATCTTCTCATATTTGGTTATTATCGAAAACAGGGGAGGTGTCATTCTCGGGTTGGTTTTGTGAGTTTATTTTTAGAAGTTACGTGACAGAAAGGTGAAAATAAACTCAGACATGATCCGTATCTAGTAGAGAAGAAATTTGAAGCTAAACAGAAGACGCGTTGAAGGGAAAAGAGGAAAGAAAAGTCGAGACTTTCGGTAAAAGAAAAGAAGAATTTTGGAGAATTTTTTTGGGCCTGTGGTGTATATAAGAGGTTTGGGGAGGTCATAAAAGGGCGATCGAACACTTTGGGGGAAGTTTAGAAGTATAACAGAGCATAAATAATCAATTTGCAGAGACACGGGCGAGAGGAAGAAGAAGAACACAGAACAACAGAAGAAGACAGTCGTTTATTCCGTGACCTTTGCTTTCAAATTCAATTCACTTTGTCACAATTATTGTAACAATTAGTACGAGTTCACAACAGTTCTGTTAAGGTTTCTCTGTGACAGTAGTTCCGTAATAATTATATCTGTTACAAAACACACTGCTTTATACCTTTTCTTCAATACAAACACCTTTTGAGCTATGAATTATCTTTTTGAGCGTGTTTGCATCATGAGGGGCTAAACCCCAACACTGGGATGACGGAGGGAGCCATGTTTCACAAAGTTTGGTAACTATAATTGATTCTTAAGACTTTTTGCATTTATTTTTAATCGATTTATGATTTTCATTGATTATTTGTGATTTTGTTTGATAGTGCATGCTTAGTCTAAGAACTTTTGATGCACTATGCTTACGATTTACATCTAATGCTTTATAAAATCTACATTTGGCAAAGAAATAGAGTCTAGAAAAGAGCTAAAATTGTTATGAATCATTGTATGAACCAATTGATTGTGAAGTTTGATGGAATCCTAAGTCCCAGTATCTCTCAACTTTGTTAAAATCGTTTCTTTGTTTTTAGTATTTTTGTTTATTACATCTGAAATCAAATCTCTACAAGTCTGAGAATCAAACCCCGTACTTACCACTTGTAAAACTGCATCACCAAACTTCTGCCAGTACCTATACGGGTACGCATACGTAGATTCCGGACTTTCAACAACTAACTAGTACTCGTATGGGTACGCATACTTAGGTTCCCTGTTTTGGATTTTTACACAAATGTGAATACACACTATGGTTATATCCAAACATGGTTACTTGTTCTAAACTCTCATTTCTATCATTGAAACTTTCTTAGAGGATGACAATAGTTGTTATCCACAAACTATTAAAATCAAAGCCATTTTCAAGTTATTGCAATATGACTTTCGTCAAGAGTAAAGATGAACTTGGTTAAAGCGAAAGCTTACCAACACATATTTCGAGAAATAGATAAGTGAGCTAAACTCAGCTCGAAATAGCACATGTGTATAATTGAAGTCTATATAGCAATACGACTTTTGTCTCAAAATAGGAGATAGAATAGATAGACTTTTGAGTGATAGATAAGTTGAAGTCTCCACATACCTTTTGCTGATGAAGTTCCACAAGTTCCCTTGAGTAGTTCTTCGTCTTCATTCGATGAACGCCGTGGAGTCTAAAGCTCAACTACACTTACTATCCTAATCCGAGACTTAGCTATAAGTAGACTAGAAATCAAGACTTATAGTTTTGGCAACTCAACTTGACAAACAAGCTTGAGATATTAACGCTTGCGAGTTCGACCGAGCAGTGCTCTAACAACAATTAGTTTTCTTTGATTATTATTTGATCTAAAAGTGGTAAGATGAACATGGTTAACTCAAAAGTGTTCATGTGGATAACTTTAGTTAACTGTTACTGAGCCAACTCAATATACACGTTTAGATACGGTTACCCATATCTAAATGAAAGTATATTTCATTTGTGTGTAACAAGCTAAGATCATCTAATGGTGGAAAGATATTAGCTTGAATCTTAAATCAGGTTTCATCTAACGGTGAACATTGATTGCTTTGTCCCAAAGTTATCAAGCCCTGCCTTGAAGACTATATGAGGTAGAACTATAGCAATTGGGAAACCTAATCCCCACACCTCTTGTGTGATATTAGTCGCGGCTAGAGTCGATTCTCCTTTAACCTAGGTTTTTCTTAAAACGATTATAGGTTAACGACTTAAAGACTTCATTGGGATTACAGGCGACACCCAACTATTTTCTCTCGTAGTTGCGTGTTCTGATATTACTTGTTCTATCGTATTGAGTACTATCTTCTCTAAGATTTGCTCGAGATTTATCTCCGATAGATAAGATATAAAAATTAATCACAAAGCTCTTCGTCTCATTCTTTGTGATTTCACAATAACTTGTTCTACTACCATATAGTTAAGCTATTGTGAGGTGATTGATATTTCTAGGCTGTTCTTCGGGAATATAAGATCGGATTATCAATTGGTTCCTGTTCACCTTGATTTATCAAAAGACGAAACAAAAACTTCGTAGGTATTCCTGTGGGAGACATTTATCTATCAGAATAGACTTTTCTGTGGGAGAGAGTTTTGTTTATCAAGTCTTCGACTTTGGGTCGTAGCAACTCTTAGTTATGGGTAGGATCAGTTAAGGAATCAAGTGCGTAGAGTCCTGTTGGGATTCAGAGACGTAGGGAACGCGACTGTAACTTAATCAGTGTGAGATTGGTTAGGTCTCAACTTCATTCCAATCAAAGTTAACTTGTAGTAGGCTAGAGTCCGTAGCGGCTTAATACAATGTGGTGTTCAAATCTGGACTAGGTCCCGTGGTTTTTCTGCATTTGCGGTTTCCTCGTTAACAAAACTTCTGGTGTCCGTGTTATTTCTTTTCGCATTATATTTTCTATATAATTAAATATCACAGGTTGTGCGTTGTTCAATTAATTGGTAAATCCAACCTTTAGTTGTTGATTGAAATTGATTGACCCTTGAACATTGGTCTTTGGTACCATACAAGTTGTTTCTCATAATAATCAGGCTCGCGGATTTCTATCTGTTTGATTTACTGATTACATTGAGAAACAAAGTTATAACTCTTGGATATATTTTCCTTGATTGAGTCTGACTGTCTAGTTGATTATCTTGGAATTATATTGGAGTTAGTATATACAGATTGCCTAACGAAATATTGGTAGTGGTTGTTAGACCCCCGCTTTTTCATATACGTCTTCAGGATGTCTCAGGTGTTCCCTGACTATATAGAACACATATGTATATAATCTCAATGATTGGACAGCTCGTAAATGGATTGACCAGTAGTATAAAGCGATAACATCTTCAAGATTACACTGGTTTTGATAACAATTTCCCCCCAGGTTTTCACTGACTATGCGGAACGATTATTCAGAACGAGTACGATGCTTCTATCATCTCATACCTCGATTCTTGAATCAAGTTATTGCTCATAGATAGATTTCCTGCTAGTATAGGGCGACTAATTAATTAATTCTAACGTTATGTTCATCAATTGATTTCTTAAAATATACTATATCTTTACCATAATATTTTATTACTTCAATCGACGGCTTTTCCATGCTGAATCCCACGGATTAGTAGTGAATATTCACCTTTCGGGTATACGATCCACCACCTAGTAAGCCCCGAGAAAATAATGTGGGTGTATTTAGTAATGATGCTCAAACAAAGCATCCTTGCGCGGGACCAAGCCCACCGGCCGGCCATGTCGCCGTTGTCATGGCCGATTCCCTCCTTTTTTTTACCTTTTATTTTATTATTATTTCATGAATCCATGACTTCCTCGTTCAAGCAAACTCTTCTTAATTCACCATATGTATGGTCAACAAATCAAATGACCCTGTATCCGTTAGGTTTTTTCACCAATAAATATATTAAATATTATTATTTTAATATTCGTAAATATTGGACTTTCAAGCAAATACTACTCGCTCTCCTAGCGAAATTAAGTATTTCACTATCAAAAATACAAAATAATACTCGAATGACCATCAAAAAATTATCAAAATTCTCGAGTGGACAACCGTCGACATGGTGGCCCGTACACCATCATGCAAGGTCCTATGTGGTCCCAAACATTCATTAATTAATTACTTATTTGATTAATCGTTCATTTTATTAATCCTTCATGTGATTAGTCCTTTCTACACCAATTTGACAATTCTCCATTCACTGCCTAGCCGGTCTCACCACCACCAATAGCCGGTTCTCATGCCCATTGGTTAGTCGATCTCTCTACACATATTGGACGGTCCTCCATCTCCTGAATCCATCACTTTGAACACATAATATATGGGAGCTACTTAACCAATCCATCCACTGAGCAATCATTTTGTTGTTAATTCAAATTAGACCATATATAATTAGATCTAATGCTATTACCTCCTGAAAGTAAATATTAACATATTCCAGGGCTACATTATTTGAGTTCTCCTTGCGTATTCTCAATAAAAGAAATTTTTATTCAGTGCTTTCATTTGTTCTATATAAAATACGCATTAACACCGCTATTTAGTGTAAGTTTTTGTTTAGGATACCCGTCGAAAATCTTACAAATTAAATAAAAACACTTTTTACTTATTGTTGTTCATAATATTTGACATTGTAAAAAGCTAAGAAATTTCACATAAGGCCCTTCTAAACACTAGATCGAGACTCTGCTTGGGTGAATCCCTTAGGTGAATCCCTTATGAAGGGTTTCCGGTCTCGTTGGTTGGCTTCTCGTCTCTTGGTTGCTCGGCGGTGGCTTCAAATTTCTTATCGACCACTTTGTAAATACCCTTCTGTTTCATTTGTAATTTATCAAAATACACGTGTAAGTCATGCAACAGCACTACAGTTGGAAATGAACAAACTATTGTATTGTCACCTCACGGGGAATCCGGTGCATTTGCCCATCAGTTTTACTGGTGCCATTTCGTGGATCGCATGGGGACAAGGATAGATGCAATACATGGAAATCTGTGCATGTTTATCCGTCCGTATCTTTGCACGCGCATCACACGCGATTTATTTTCGGTCATTTCGTACAAATCAATTCAATTTTTTTCAAACCAACACCAATGCTAGCTAGACGTTGATTCAACAGCTACTCTTTCTCTTTCTCTGTCTCGCTCGCTCAACGGGTTTAGGGTTTTTTTTTTCTCTCACAGGATTATTGCTTGGAGCCATGCCTCGGTATGTAGATTGTTGATTTCTTCAGTTTATGTTTCATTTTTTCGTGCTGAATTTTAGGGTTTCGTTTATTGATGTTCATTGGTTTTCGTGATCTTTTCAGATGCCATCGCCACTATTCCGATTCTGTAAGTGACCTAACTTCGGTTTTTTGAGGATTTTTTTTGTTCTTGTTCATTTTTGTTCTTAGCTCCCAACAAATTAAGTTTTTTTTTTTGTTGGATTTCTGTTTGATGATACTTCATATTGGCCTGGTGTATATAGAGCGTGTATGTGTGGGTTCTTGGTAATCTTAGGGGCTTAGTCAATGTTTGATTCCTGAGTTAAGTTTTTTTTTTTTTTTTTTTTTTTTTTTTTTTATCATCATCGTTGTGATTCTAACTCTGTCATTTCTTTGTTATCAGCCTTATGTCAAAAAGAAAATAGAATTGAAGTTTTTATTTATTTATTGCATTTAACGATATTTCTTTTGTTGCCCTTGTCAGGCAAATGGACCTACCTATAATCAACAATTAGATGCGCAACAAATCCAAAGTTTGATTGATCAAAGGATCAAACAGCATCTCGGCGGTGCAAGATCCCAACATCTTGACTCCCGGGCATGCTTCCCACTGGTATGCCTATGCATGGATCACAAATGCCCAAAGCGGAAGGAATCCTAAGTTTGATCGATCAGAGGATCAAAGATCATCTTGGTGCTGCAGGATCCCAACAAGCGCTTATTCCAGGTTAATTGAACTTTCTGTAATTTGTTTTTCATTATTCCAGCCTCCTTGTTTGCAAGATGCAATTGGTTTAGCTGTTTTTTTAGTTGGTTCAATTTAAGTTTTGTAGCATATAACTTATGCGTAAAGATTTACACATGCCCGTAGATGCATGCAATGATGCATCTGCTCTAAAATTTTCATACCCAGCACTACGTAGTTCACTTCTAAGATCTTTAATTTTTATCTCTGAGGTGAAAAATCTATTTGATTTGGACTCATATTGAGAAACAATGATTCTTCATAGTTCATTGACTAGACTAGACTCATATTAGTCTAGTCTAGACATGAGAAACAAGAAACATTTAAACTTATAGTCTAGGGTAAGTATTTCAGGGGATATTATCCCTTGAATGCCACAATTTTTTGTGGTTGTGGCGTCGGGGAAACAAGAAACAATATTTGTATACACTTTTAAACCTCCAGGGATCATTGAATTCCAACTACCATTTCCCTCTACTTTCAGGATAGTGAAATTGAGGAAACTCTTCCACCCATATATCCTATCCAGGTTAGAGGATGACCTCTTTTGCACACTACTTAGACATTTAGACTATTAATCACCAAATCCGGATTCTTCTGGGCAGAGCCCGGTTTTGAGGAACAGGCTGGGAAGTCACCAGTCGGCGTATACTTGGGAGCCAGCTGGGCTGGGTGTGCAACTCCACACACACACCCTTCAATGTGGCTCCCCCTTGTTCTCTTATAGTATCCGCTTTTCTAACATGTTCTAGTCAAACTCCAATGTGTGGGTATGTTTGTCACCGTGTGGTAGTGCTGCACATATGCATTTTCTAGTTTTCATTCCTTAAATCTTTTTGGATGGCCATTTTCAGGTTACGGTGGTCAGCCAATGTCAATGCCTCCACCTGGAGCCCCTTCCATGCCCATGCAAATGAATGGTCTGCTGAGGCCTCCCACCATGGGTCCTCCACCAACTGTGCCTGGGGGAATAACCCCTACTTCAAATTCCCCCCCTAATCCAGGAGTTATGCATCAAGGAAATCCAACTGCGCTTGCAACTGGGGCTTTTGATGGATATAACATTAGTGACGTCGCCTCGGTTTTACAGAGACCAACTCAAGGTAGTACTGCTGCCACTTCATGTCTTCTTACAAATGAGCCAGGGTCTTCGTACCTCACTGAATATGTGCGAGAAGCAAAGAAGCTAGCCAAGGGAAGTAGGGTTTGTTTGGGTAGCTGGAATGTAGGGTCCCTAACAGGAAAGTAAAGAGAGGTAGTTGATACTGCGGCTAGGAGTCGTGTAAATATCTTATGCGTTCACGAGATTAAAAGAGCGGCCGGAATGAGGCGGAGGTGGAGGACACAGGCTTTAAGATATGGTACAGAGGAGGAGAAAAACCAAACGGAGTAGGGATCTTAATTGACAACAGCCTTAAGAACAGAATCTTTGGCGTTACAAGAAAAGCTAGGATCATCCTAGTCAAGCTCATAGTTAGTGATATGGTTTTGAATGTCATAAGTGCGTCTGCCCCACAAGTATGTGTAAGTGAGGACGCCAAGCAGAAGTTCTGGGAAGATCTGAATGGCCTGGTCAGAGGTGTGCCTAGTAGTGAGAGGTCACGTTGGCACAAGTAGGGAGGGGTTTCACAGGGTGCATGGAGGGTTTGGGTATGGTGATAAAAACCAAGAAGGAGAAGAAATCTTGAATTTCGCTTTAGCCAATGACCTCATGGTAGCTAACACCTTCTTTAAAAAGAAACAATCCCATATTGTTACCCTTATAAATGGTCAGTACTCTAGTCAGATCAACTTTTTTTTTGCTAGGAGACGGGATAGAAAGGAGTGCAAGGATTGTAAGGTTATACCTGGAGGATGTGTTGTCTCACAACATCAGCTCTTGGTATCCGATTTTGTCCTTGGCGCCAAAACTACATGGACCAAGTGGTGGAAGCTCACAGATGATGCCCCACGGGTATTTAAAGATAAGACGGTGGCACAAGGAGTTACCAAAATTAAAGATAGGACTATGGCAGAAGGAGTTACCAGAAAAAAAGATAGGATGATGACTGGAGTTACCAAAAAAAAGGAAAAAAAACGATGCCAGGAGTATGGAGCAGCCTTCGAGAGCAGATGGCAACTGGCATCAGAAGGTGGCTGTGGAGGTGCTTGGAGTGACGAGGAAATGGACGCGAAAGTAAAGATACTTGGTGGTGGAACGAGTCATGATGTGTATTCCCATTTTCTAGGATGATCCTGTATTAAACATCTTGTGTGATGGTTGATTATCCAATTAGGTTTTTTTGACGGGTCCCTCACTGTTGAGGCTTGATCCAGCATGGCCCTAGTGACCATCTAATCCTTCTTTCATTATATACTTATAGAAACTGATGCTATTCTGCAACTTTTCTGCAGATGATCAAAGTTGAACTCTTAACATATATATTCTCCAGTATGATCTTAAAGTTCTGGTTCTGTAAATTATGAACCCACTGATTCGGTCTTGGTATGTGTTTTGGTAACCCATTGACTGAAATTTAAATTTGCTCAATGTTGCGATTTGTTACCTGATTTTATTGTTTGCCTTGGGTTCAATGCCATGCCAACACGAGTGTGGTTTTACAGGTTAAACCTAATTCAATTAGGGACTACCTTGATGTGTTTTCAATTCTCTCTTTATTTCTGTAACTTGGTGCATTTCCTTTTCCTTTTCTGTTCTTTTTTTTTCTGCTGTTTTCTTTATTATAGTTTACCCTGCTTTAATTTGGTTTTGTATAGCTCTGCAGCAGTAAATTGGGATAGTGGGAAGGGGTTAAATTTGCCACTATCAAAGAAATGTACTGGACCTCCTTGACAAAGCTAATTCTGTTTCGTCCGAAACTCCGAATCACCCACTTGGTTGAGTCTTGACAGAGTCCTCAAAAAAACATAAGATATGGTATGGACTGCCTATTTTCGCGGGAAAAGGGAATAGAAAATGGCCGGCCGGTAACAAAGATTAACACCGCCTACACAACCAAACGGTGGTAGTAGGATATTCAAGATACGACCGTTTCAATTGAGATACATATTTAAACTGCCCATCTGAATTATGCGCACCATTATTACCGGACATTCTCATGCAGCATCACGATCATAGTAGTCTTATGAGCACCATTAATTGTAACTAATCAATGGAGATTAATTAATCAATCCGACGTTTCAACTCTCAGAGCATACGCTAAATCAAATGGCAACAACATATTTATTGTCATCTGAATTCTCTGACTCATCGTTTCAAATACTGACCATACGGCTACTTACACTATACTACTATATAAGAGGATTACTTGAGAGGATACTAAGAAAGAAATAGAAATAGAACCATGGAAGAAGCAAGAAAGTCTCCATCTTGTAATAATAATGAAAAAGATAGAATCAGTGATTTGCCGCTTTCTCTAATCCACCACATCTTATCTTTCCTCGAGACGAAATGTGTTGTTCAGACAAGTGTTCTGTCAAAGCGATGGAGTCATGTTTGGATATCTGTTCCCTTTCTCAACCTCAGTTGCATTATCGAAAAACCTCCTTCACGTCGTCATTCTGCTGTCGACTATTCTGCACTTGTGACGCAGTTGGATGGGTTTATAAATTTTGTCGACAAGGTATTCGTTCTTCACGACAACTCTGATATAAAGACATTACGTCTCTGCATAATCAAAGACTGGGCAGCCTGTGGTGATGATAACTTACCAACGCATCTTACTAGATGGATCCTCGCAGCAGTAAGGCGTAACGTTCAAGAACTGGATATCGAAATGGATGTCAAGGACTATTCGGTTTGCAAGCTTCCTCGGCAGCTTTTTAGTTGTACAACATTGAGGAAGTTGAATATTAAAATGGTTGGTGACCAGTATCCAGATATTATTATTCCAAGCTTACTATCCCCAATCCAGAATTCGCTAATACTCTCATCCCAAGCTTTCCTCTTCTCGAACTGACAGTCGTGGATAGTACGATACTCGATGATAATAACATGGTTTTCACTGTTGATTCTCGTGACTTAAAATCCTTCACATTGGACACTCATGGTTCTCGCTGGTGTCCCGACGAAACAATGGCTAGCGTAATCAAGTTAAATGCTCCAAGTCTTATATCCTTGGTGTGCAAAGATTTCATGACACAGGATTATTCCCTGGAAAACCTTGATTCGCTGGTGACTGCTGACATAACAATGATTTTGACAGAAGAAGAGGATGATGAGACTATAGAAACATATTTGGAGCTTTCTGCTGAGGAAAAAATAATGTTCGGTAAACGAATGATGAAATTTCTAGGTGCGCTTCATAACGTGAAACAACTGCGATTATCATGTGGGTTCCTTGAGGTACGCATGGGTGTTACATGAAAATAATTTCTCTCAAATGGTTAAGTATATTTCGTTATCTAAAAGAATTTTCTTTTGTTTGTCAAGGTTCTCCCAAATGATCCCAGTTTACTCATCAGTCAACCTCGTCAATATTGTAATCTACAATATTTGGATCTCAAAATGTGGTTCACAAGAGGCTGCTTGCGTGCAATAGCTTATTTACTCGGGATCTCTCCTAATTTAAAATCTCTTGTCTTTGTATCCAAGGAGGTAATTGGTGGTAGCCAAATTCTTCATTTCCTAGATCGTTTATCTATAATATGTTGTCTGTGCTGATGTAAACATACTTCTTATGCATGTTATCTGTTCTAATACTTTGTTGTTTCGATGTAGGTAAACTTGGACGAAGTCGGAGATGATTGGGATGTGGGACTGAAGTTTCCAAGCATGTTGTCTCACCTCAAATATGTCGAAGTAAAAGAACTCCAAGGATGTGATAACGAAGTCAAGTTTCTACAGCTTTTGCTGAGAAAGGCCATGGTCTTAGAGGAAGTGGCTCTATTTTTCCGCTCCACTGCCGGTTCACCTGGTAGAGTGAGTCAACTGAAGCGATTTAGAGATAAGCTAAGAGCGGTAACAAGGGCTTCTTCGAATACCAATATGATGTTCTTTTAGTCATCAGATATTGTATTGCAAGCTTATTATAACTTGTAAACATCTGATAATTTTATGAAAAACACGACTTCTTTTGAATTTCTTTAATATTTGTGCGGATCTAGTGAGTGTTATCTTTTTTTTTTTCTTCCTAATAATAGGTAAGAGGAAATTAAGTAATTAACCAAAAAACAGGTACCAACAACCATCACAAGATAATGTTTAATTGGAATAGCTAATCCTAAAAACTCAGCAGTAGAAATTAGAACTTGAAGCTTAGTCAGTGATAGAACTTAGAAGCATAGAAAATGATGCATCAGTTCAGTAACAACAAAGTGTGTACAATTCACCCAATAAAAAATTTGTTATCGACCGGTGAAAGCCAGGTGATGTGAAAAATGAAAAGCGGAAAGCATGTTAATGTAAGTACGTAAAAAAAATCCCTCCGCGGAGCATAGAATATTGATATACAGAGGTGAAAACCAGCGTTCCGGACAAGTATACCATGCAATAATCCTGGAACATCCTCAAGGGAAACAAATCAACAATTGAAAGAAAAATGCTACATTTGCTACTGATCAAACTAAGCTTTTAAAGGTAACGTGAGTATTTTGCAGCGGAATACATTCTAGAAAATTCATAAATACGATGTTACTCCAAACATTTTAATGCTTACCTGTTTTAGTGGCACGAAATTTATCTCTTCAGGTGAGAGAGCAGTCGATGCCGGTCCATAACGTGAACAAAATATACAATTGATTGCGGATTGAGATTGACGGGTTTATCAGCTACTAAACAAGCCTATATACAGGTGATAAGAGTCAAAACAAGATAATGTAATGTACACAAGATAAACAAATCCTAATGGAAACTTAAGTTTTTACCGGCATATATATGTTCTGATGGAGCTTATCTTGAAGGTCAATGAAGATAAGTAATGCAAACAAGTACTAATACTACCACTTTGCCGGAATTTCAATTTTTGTCATCTTCTGTGGAGTGGATTCACATTACTATTAATTAGCCTATACACGTACGGGGCATGAGTTGCTCAAATTATTTAACTCATCCGTTACAGTGGATTATGGACCGTCGATCTGATGATCAATATGTTGGTGATGAGGAATGACAGGCAGTTATTGCAAGTGGTGGTTCAATTCTCAGAGTATACGCTCAAGTAACTTAAATCTCTGGATTACCCATTGATCGTTTCAAATTAATCCCATGTAAATATTACTATATAAGAAGACATATTGCCATGCAGCAGATTACTTGAGAGAGACTTGAGAAATATAGAATCAATATTCATGGAAGAAAAAAGAAAATTATTATGTCCTAAAAATAATGAGAAAGATAGAATCAGTAACTTGCAACTTTCTCTTATCCACCACATCTTATCCTTCCTGGATATGAAATTTGTTGTTCAAACAAGTGTTTTGTCAAAGCGATGGAGTCATGTTTGGACATCACTTCCCATTCTCAACCTCAGTTGCATTATAAACAAACCTCCTCATTCACGTCGTCACTCTGCTGCACTTCAAACTCAGTTCGATGGGTTTATAAATTTCGTTGACAAGGTATTCGTTCTTCACGACAACTCTGATATAAAGACATTACGTCTCTACATAAAAAAAGAAGACTCGACAGCCTGTGGTGATGATAACTTATCAACGCATCTTAATAGATGGATCCTCGCAGCAGTAAGGCGTAACTTTCAAGAACTTGATATACAAATGGATGTTAGGGACTCGGTTTACAAGCTTCCTCGGGAACTCTTTAGTTGTACATCATTGAGGAAGTTGAAAATTAAAATGTTTGGTAACCAATATTTATATCCAGATATTATTATTCCAAGATCAGTGAGTTTACCTTGTCTCAACTCACTGTTGATCAGTGGACTTACTATCCCCAATGTAGAATTTGCTAATACTCTCATCTCAAGCTTTCCTCTCCTCGAACTGACAGTCGTGGATAGTATGATACAATCTGACAATAACAAGGCTTTAATTATTGATTCTCGTAACTTAAAATCTTTCACATTAGACACTCATGGTTCTCTTTGGTCTCCCGATGAAACAATGGCTAGCGTTATCAAATTAAATGCTCCAAACCTTATATCCTTGGTGTGCAGAGATTTCATGACGCAGGATTATTCCATAGAAAACCTTGACTCGCTGGTGACTGCTGATATTACAATGGTTTTGACAGAAGGAGAATATGATGAAACTATAGATACATATTTGGAGCTTTCGACTGAGCAAAAAATAATGTTCGGTAGACGAATGATGAAATTTCTAGGAGCGCTTCATAACGTGAAACAACTGCGATTATCATGTGGGTTCCTTGAGGTATGTATATGGGTGCGTCATGAAACACACAACTTCATTATTTAGCTGCAAGTCATGATCTAAAGGAATTTTCTTTTGTTAATTTGTCAAGGTTCTCTCGAATGATCCCAGTTTACTCATCAGTCGACCTCGTCAATATTGTAATCTACAATATTTAGATCTCAAAATGTGGTTTACAAGAGGCTGCTTGCGCGCAATAGCTTATTTACTCGAGATCTCTCCTAATTTGAAATCTCTAGTCCTTGTATCCAAGGAGGTAATTAGCTAGTTCGACTCTGTAAACATACTTCTTATGCACATTATATCTATTAGTATGACACTTTGTTGTTTCGGTATAGTTGGTAAACGTGGCCGAAGTCGGAGATGATTGGGATGTAGGACTAAAGTTGCCAAGCATGTTGTCTCACCACCTCAAATATGTTGAAATCAAAGAACTCCAAGGATGTGATAACGAAGTCAAGTTTCTACAGCTTTTACTGAGAAAGGCCATGGTTTTAGAGGAAGTGGCTCTATTTTTCCGCTCTACTGCTGGTTCACCTGGTAGAGTGAGACAGCTGAAGCGATTTAGAGACAAGCTCAGAGCAGTAACTTCGTTGTCCACATGTTTCTTTTTTTCTTTCTGCCGCTTCTAAAACCCTGATTGGCTGATTCCCCTCACCAGGTCTCCAGTTTTGCTATTGACTAGTGTCGCCCTTTCTCCTCTAGAATCTCAGTGTAAATTTATATCAAGTTGTTGTGCTTTGGAGAACTAACCGAGCCGTGCCTTTTGTAACTAGCGGTCCGTGCTTTCTAATTTGAAGCGTTTCGGCGCTTGATCTCAACTAGCATGCAGGGGGCCAGGGCCAAGATTTTTTTTTTACTCTAGGACACAAAAAGGCCAAGTTGCAGGGGAATAAGAATCTGTTTGACTCTCTTATCACAAACAATACTAGCTGACATTTCATTTGCATCAGAATAAATCTATTAACCCTGAACAGTGCTATTGATGATATGCCGAACAAAAGTTTGATTGGGGGTTATCCACGAGCACTTCAACTAGCAGCACTTGCTTGTAACAACAGTCAATTACAGGAAACTTCTTTTGCATCAGCATAGTAGGCAACTATGAATAACATAATCACGTCCGATTAAAATGCTACCGGTTTGTTTCACCTAGCACAAATTGCAGTATTTTAGCACAACCTAGAGCTTATCGAGCTCTTGATTCACAATAAAAATGCGTAACCTCTTAGATGGTAGTATGACAACAGGGACAGGCCACCCAACGGTAGCTCTAGGAAGCCTGCACAGAATTCAATTTATATACGAGGTAAAGACTAAGAAAAGACTGCTTTGAGCCTTTGACATTACACAAAGTACTTCTCAAAAGTCAAAACAGATGACAGGTACAAATTCCAGAATGGGCCGATTCTAGGCAAACAATGATGCCAAGTTGGGCCTGCAGGCCACAGTGCAAGAATGATAACGTACAAAGTGGATTCTTAATTTCTTATTCAAACAGAAAAATCACCTGTCCTTTAAAACCTGGCGAGATTGGGGTATACTCAAACTAATTGGGGTATACCCAATGAGAAGGGGACATGGTGTGTCATTATTAAAAAGTGTGATTTTACTTTAATACCCTTGAAATAATTAAATCTTAAAAATAAATTCATTTCTTAATTTCATTAACCATAAAATTAAAAAACTAACCAACTCTTAATCTTCTCTTCTTCTTCATCTTCATCTTCCATCAACCAAACCCATATAAAAATCTCAACTTTGATTTTCCAAAAAAAATGTTGACTCTACCAAATGAAAAGAAGACTATAAATGATGTTTAAACTTAAACCCATCATTGTGTTGTGTGATTTGATTGTTATATCGGGTTAGAAATCGAAATTTATGATTTCGTGTCTTGGCCGGCAAGGTCGTGACATGCATATCTTGCCGACTTTTCATAACAGACCATGGCGTATTTGTAAAAATTTCAACAAATGGCAGTGGTATTTTTTTGAAGACCTTGCTTAAGCAAAGATGCACTTTGGAAGGGTATTTTTGAATACCTTGCCGGCCAAAAACAAAATGGAAGGGTATTTTTGAATACCTTGCCTACCAATAAATTTTTATGTCATCTCCGTATGTCAAAAAACAAAAGTCGGCAAGGTCGACGATGAAGATCATCTTGAGGCCACTTTTTTGGGCGAGGTCGACGATGAAGACCTTGCCGACTTTTCATACTTTCAGAACTGAAAGTCTTGATTTATTCTTTGATTTTGAGTATGATTTCATATAACAGATTCACAATCTCCCTTTTTAGAAGTATTTCGGGTGTGTGCTTCATTTTCGTTGCAAGAGATATTCTCAAAAAAAAAAAAAAATCATCAAAAATCATCCCACAAAAGTCAATCATAAACAAAATTTCATAACTTAAAATTCATAAGTTTTAATCTATTCAATCAATTTAAACTTAATTAATTAATCTAATCAAACTTTTAGTGTTAATTAAACGAGGGCAATTTTGCCATTTTGAAAATATTTGGTTAAGGGGTGACCTCTTTTACTTCAAAATGACTCTATTTTGTCTCATTGGGTATACCCCAATTAGTTTGAGTATACCCCAATCTCGCCAGGCTTTAAAAGCCTGGCATTTTTAGGGGCAATTTTTTTATTCCCAACCCATATACACCGCTAAGGGGTGTCCAAAAACGCGGAGAATACGTTGATGTCCTTACATAATCGGAAGCTTTTTTGTGCCCGATTATTATTAAGAAATCGGAAGCTTAGTAACGATATTATACTACCGATTAATATCGATTTTGTGCCAAACTCGTATCTTGCTTCTATAACAATCGGAAGGAACAAGAACCTCACTAGACTACCGATTATAGTAGCTCCTAAATTCCCAAAATTGGTGATTTCGTCAAGGAAGAAATTTGGGGCAACTTTATAATCGGAAGTCATATTAACTACCGATTATTCTAGTTCCCAAATTCGAAAAAAATGACATTTCTGCAAAAACAAAATTTGGGGCAACTGTATAATCAGAAGTCTTATTAACTACCGATTAATATAGTTCTCAAATTCGAAAAAATTGAGATTTCTACAAAAACAAAATTTGGGGCAACTGTATAATCGGAAGTGAGAAGAAGTAATAAACTCTACCGATTATGGTAGATTTCAAAATTCATCACATGAAGGATTTTAGAAAAAATTCATTTTGGGGCAACCTATAATCGGTAGGTTGTGGAACCTATTTGGCTTACGGTTATGGCTACATCCAAATCACGAACCACATGGTTATGCCTGGCTCTGTACACTCAAAACCTATGGAATTTGGCAAGGGTTCGATCTGGGGCTCCTTATAATCGGTAGGTTGTTAAGTTGTTAACTCTACCGATTATGGTATATTTCAAATTCCCTTACATGAAGGATTTTAGAAAAAATCATTTTGGGGCAACCCATAATCGGATGGTTTGGTAATATATTTAACTCCCAATTAACGCTGCATCCAAAACACGAACCAAGTGTTTATGGCTGGCTGTGTACACTCAAAACTTATGAAATATGGCAAAGGTTGGATCTGGGGCTCGTTATAATCGGTGGGTTATATAATTATATATCCTACCGATTATGGTAGATTTCAAAATTTATTACGTGAAGGATTTTAGAAAAAACTCATTTTGGTGCAACTTATAATCGGTAGTGTATGTAACCTATTAAGCTTCCAATTATGGCTACATCCACAGCTCAAGCCAAGTGGTTATGGTTGGCTCTGCACCCCTCAAAACCTATGGAATTTGGCCAAGGTTGAATATGGGGCTCCTTATAATCGGTAGTCTTACAAGTTGGATAAGCTACCGATTATAAAAGGGATTATTAGCCGAAGTATCTACACAATAATCGGTAGGTATAGTTTCAATTTAACCTATCGATTCACCTTTAACCTACCGATTATGGTGTAGGCTCCCGATTATATAAGGGTATATTGGCCATTTCGAAAAATCGAAGATAAGGGGTAGCTTAGATTTACGTTTGGGTGACCTTTTTTTTCTTTTAGTGTCGCCCCTAATTCTTTTGGGGTCGCCCCTAAAAATGCTAGGTTTAAAAGCTTCTCTCTTGTTGCAAGAGCTCCAAAAAAAAAAAAAAAATAAAAAAAAAAAAAATAGATATAGCGCAGAGTCGCAGAGGTCAGGAGTTGGAGTTCCAACAGGTATGGAACGCTGAGTGTCTTTTAGTGACGCGGAGCGATTTGAACCCTCCATAATTCCCGTTACAACAGGAAATAAGAGCTCTTAAATTTACTGTATACTCCCTCTGTTCCTAAATAATAGGCTGTTTCTATAAATATATATGTCAGGCAGGTTAATTTAGCTTCTCCAACTATTTCACATAGAACAATAAGATAACATCCATTAAAACCCAGGAGCTCTTAAATTTACTGTATACTCCCTCCGTTCCTAAATAATAGGCTGGTTTCTATAAATATATGTTTCAAAAAAATAGGTTGGTTTCCTAATTGGGAAAGTCAAATGTTACTTTTGTATACACATAATTCATCATTCGACACGTGTCCAAGGGATTACACGTGGAAGGCTTATAATCCAGGACATCGAGATACGATGACACGCGTCAAATACCCAAGGGGCATCCACCATCTATACGTGTACATCTTCGAGATGATCTGACGGCTAAAACCCGAGGAACACTGAAGGAATGAGCCACTGCGAAGCATTGGAACATACACGAAGATCGGGTTTACCCCATCCCGAGAGGGATCTAAGAATCAACGGTGGGGGAACGGCTGACTGACATGGATGGGATGGGAGCCGCAGACAGCTGAATGTCACATGCAGGCGACCCAACCACCCGCATTTAACACTCTAGCCATATAGGGTACGTGTCAACTAATCTATGGAAGATAAAGCATCGACCCATCGTCATAAAGTATATCCGTTGGGGGCATCGGTTCAGAGCGAAGACACCAGTGGTATCAGCACAGAGAACTAGAAGATAAGGTTCAAACGGCCTCTAACGGTGGACCCCACGTATCTTCCCTATAAATACCCCTCTCCACTAAGAGAGATGGGGTCGACCAGTTTCTAAGGAATTAGGAAAGAAGATAGGAAAGAGAGATAGGAAAGAGTAGGTATGAATTCTATTTCCCCAAGCATCGTAATACACTTAAAGTCATTCGACTATTTATGTAACCTCTCAATACATAGTGAAACTAAATACCCCGTGGATGTAGGCCTTAGTGTTGAACCACGTAAATCATTGTCTCATTTACATTTCAGCACTTTACTTTACGCTTTACTCTTTATTCTCATAATGCCATGCATCGTAATTGTGTACGATTCAATCCCCTATTGACTAGACAATGACGAGTCCAAAGACTCTGAGTCGACGAGTCTTCGTATCTTACACCGCTTTATATTTATCTTATCCCTTGCAGTATTATTTACTTATAAATGCGAATATTGTTTGTGAACACGTGGATACCCTCGTAATTTATGTGTTCACAATCAGGCGCTAGAAACAGGGACTTCGTCCCGATAAAAGATTTATCTTTCCTATGATTTTTTGACTTTCAGTGATATTCCATGTGAAATAGATGCCTGAATTTGTACTCATTGTTTTGTTATGTTTACCACCGAAAATGAGTTTTCTTACAGCAAAAACCCCACAGATCTACTTTCTCCTTGGGATCCAAACTTTCCTTTGAATCTTAAAACCATTTTAGCTAAACCCTCATGATTCAAGTTTATTCTAAATGCTTTTCAAACCTTTATTTTGGATCTATCAACTAAGGATTTATGTATTTTAGAACTAACCTTTATTTTAATTGTTTTCGAAATCCGAAATTACTCGAAAAGATCTTCTTGGAATAATATTTAAGTCTCTTTGTTGGACCCAAATCCACGTGACTTAAAAGGATTTATAAGTTTTTCTAATTCATTAAACCCCGTTTATGTAGAAACCAACTTCTTAGTGATCGAGTTTAGAATCATTTATCTTACATTGTTATTAATCTTCGAAGTGAACCGAGGGTCTGTCAGAGATCCAATACCTTTGAAGAGGGGAATAATAGCTGGGTTATCTCTTTCTACTCTCGGTGTCAGAACTATTTTCGCTATATCTAATTTTGCTAACGGAATCATCGTGGACATGTTTTCTTCGTCTACTTTCTATCTTTCGCAGAAGAATCCGAGATGGAGAAAATCACAGACGTGGGAAAAGCGAAAGCCTCATCAAAAAAAACGCCGAGGACAACGCCGATTATGACCCGCAGTAAACAGAAAGGGAAAAAAACGAAGCCATCAACACAGAAGGTAGATACGGTAGAGATCACATTGCCTATAAACGCCAACACGATAGCAACGACATCGGTTAAAGCCATTGCAGCAAAAGCTGGTGCAGCGAAGATAGCAGCGGCCTCTCGTTTTCACGAACAACGAGAAGGATTAGCAGAATCAACGATGCATCGGCCAATACTCTAATGCCGCAAGACAAATGATCAAAACCAGGCGTTCCGGTTGCTCAGTCCTTATTAATGACGAATCAACCAGCAGCACAGGGAGTGGAACTACCAATAATGACAACCGACCCTCCTGCACCTCTAATCCAAACGGTTGATGAAGATCATACCATGGCTATTGGAGGTGCAGGAGGGTCGGAACTCCAAATCAAGGATCGAATCATTCCCCCCACCGATGGCGTAACTCGAGGAATCAAGAGGAACCGGAGAAGGCATATGCGAGGCGGTGGCGCTACTGGCAATGGAGAACCAAGAACTCAAAGACAAAATGGCTCAGAGCTTGGGAGCAGCAAATCAACACGACGAAGCTAATTCAAAAGCGCCAGAGCCAAATCACGATCGAAGAATCATCGTGACAAACGAAGCCAACCCCGAGCCTTTAAATCGAAGAACGGCCCGGAGGAAACATATTCTCCGACCCGGACTACGTTCCCGAAGACTCAGATTACTTTGACAGTGAAAATCAAGGAGCAAGGCGATCCGCAGTCATAGATGACCATCATCGTGCAATGGAAGATCTTCGTGCAAAAAATGATGGCTGAAATCAAGCAATTGAAAGCAAAACAAGGGGGAGGGAGATTAGAAGAAGTGATGAGAGAATCCAATACCACACCTCTAACGCCAAGATTAGCTAGAGAGGAAATCCAAAGAAATGACCGATCCCAGCATTTGAATGCTACGATGGATCAATGATCCCCACCGCCCATCTTCTAGATTATAACCGAATGATGGCCGGTGGGATCGGGAAGACGCGATCCTTTGCAGGTACTTCCCTTCAAGTTTGAAAGGAGCTCTCTCCTGGTTCGATAACTTTCCACCAAATTCCATCAATTCCTACGAACAACTCACTGAGAAGTTCTTGAGGACATACATGTACAACAAGGCTGTCCACGCAGGGATGGAAAAGTTATTCTCGTTAGCAATAAAATATAAGGAAACAACTAGAGAATACACGGATAGATGGCACAGGATTTGTCAAGCTACAGGAAATGTAGATCCGGTAGTCAGCATCAACTGCTACAAGTGGGGATTGGATAGGATGAGCCCACTGTTTGTCGAGATTCATGGGAGTGTGCCCACGACCGAAGGAGACTTTCGAGTAATCATCGAGAAGCATTCCAGATTGGAAGAGATCCAGAGGGAGAATCCTAGGGCCCCAACCCACAGACCTCATCGAACTAACTCTGCAGAACAAGCCAGCGGATCGAAAAGAGCTGACCCAACCGAACGTCCATCCAATGATAGGAGCGGGCGAAGAGAGGTTCATCGGCAGGACGATCGGAAATTCGAAGACCAAGTTTACACGAAGCTTAACACCACTAATGCTCGAATATTAAGAGAAATCAAGGGTCGTGAAAACTTGAAATGGCCATGGTCCAAAGAAAAGCAGCCTCCAAGATCTGAGAAGTCGAAGGATTACTGTGAATACCATTGCTTCAATGGACACCAGACCGAAAAATGCAAGAATTTGAAGATAATGATCCAAAAGCTCATCTACGCGGGAGATCTTAAGCAGTACATAAGGAATGAAGAAACAGAAGATAGGTCAAAGCGAAGCAAGCAAGTTCAACTGCCCGAAGGAAATCGAACATTGAATACCATTTCATGTTCTGAGGCCATTGGACCTTCGCTAACGGCACAGATAGGAAAAAGGTTAAGAAAGAAATTCGAAGACTAATGTGAGTTGTACAAGATCGATGTAGTAGAAGTAGATGAACACGAACACTGGATGGACGCACCATTGACTTTTGAAGCTGGCGATATAGAAGAGGATATGCGGGATCATAACGATCCTCTGGTCCTCACACTTCCAGTTGCCGATTCTACTAACTGTGGAATATCTGGTAGCGGGATACTGTCTTTCAGACATGCTTTATTTAGGTCAGTAAAATCTATACAAATTATTATCCCTTTATTCTTCTTTGGAACCACTACCATGTTCGCTATCCACTCCGGATATTTAGCTTGTCTTATGATTCCTGCATCAAGCATCTTCTTCAATTCTTCTTCTATTTGGGGATGATAAGTTGTTGCAATTTTTCTGATTCTTTGTTTGAATGGCCTTGCATTTTTGTCAATCTCCAATTTGTGACATGCCACAAACGGATCTATTCCCGGCATCTCATCCAGTTCCCATGCGAAAATATCTTTATATTCTCGCAACAAATTGATAGTTCTTTCTTCTTCATCTGTCTCCATCTTAGTTCCAATTTTTAGTATTTTGAGCGCTTCTTCGGTTCCAATGTTCACTTCCTTTGTTGGTTCTGTCGCGGTGTAACTGGCCTCGGGTTCTCTCATAGGTGTTGGTTCTTTTATCCCCTTCGCGGGTCCATTCCCTTCTTCCGAAATTTCGCTAGGTATTCCTCTTCCTTCCTCTGCTCTTATCATGTAAATTCTAAATTCTTCTTCTTTCTTTGCCTCCTTCGCCACTTTCCTGCGATTTTTACGCTTTTCTGCACGTCTTTCATACTGCTTCACTTCAATTTGATAACATAATTTCGCTTTATCCACATCCCCTCTAATTTCACCAATCCCACTTGGCATAGGAAATTTAATGCATTGATGTAATGTCGACGCTACAGCTTTAATCGCGTGTATCCATGGTCTTCCCAACAACATGTTGTGTGGCGATTCTATATCCACCACACATAATGTTACTCGTGTTTCAATTTCTCCTAGTAAAATTCGCATCTCTATTTCTCCTTTTGGTTTTGTTAGAGATTTACCAATGCCATGAATATGATAAGTTGAAGGAGACATCTCTTCATTTTTGTATCCCATTTCTTTGTATGTATGGTAAAACATTATATCCACCGAACTCCCTGTATCCACCAAAATTCTGTTTATTGTCCATTCTTCCATAGTTTTTGCTGATTTCTCCTTTTCTTTCTGTGCGGTTGTTGTGATTACCAAAGGAGATGTGTGGCTCACATTTTCTCTTGGTATTTCTGCTGCTGTGAACGTAATTTTATGTTTTCCCCAATCTCTCAAGGATGACGTTTTCTCTACCGCTATAATCTTCTTTCCTTCAAAATCTCGTTTGTTCATTCTCCCTCTGATATTCTCATGAAATTCATTTATCATTGTTTTTGTGATCAAATTACTCTCCAATCTTTTGTTGCATTTCTCGATTTTACTCTTCTCCACTTTTACTGATTTATCCATTTGTTTCATCATTTTCTTGGTTTGAACAATCTTAATAACAATCTTTAATCTTTTTCTTCAATCCCTGTTTCTAGCGCCATTATGTAGTTGCAGGAAATCCTACAATACACCCCTCACTAGAATTCATAGTAATCAATTCATTTCTAAGATCAATAATCACACTTTTATTAATTGGATATGGAAGTTTTATCAGAAAGAAATGAAATCAATAATACAATGACAATTTTCTCTCTCCTCAAAACTATCTCCTTACTCACTAAAGATCTCTCCTTTCTAAAGTCTACTCGGCCCTTTATATAGGACATTACATAGTGGATAACAGCTAAGCTGTCCTTTATTTTCGGATCTGGTTTGCGACATCCTCGCAAGTGTATATATGTTAAATCTCGCAACACTCCTCAATCTCGCTAAGTCTTCACATCTTTCTCGTGTTTAGGCTGTCGTCATCCGTTACGTCGTTTATATTCCTAGCCCGCGATGTCTTCGCAGTGTGTCGTTTATTGATTTCGCAAGAGTCTTGGTGTTGCGATATTTTGATCCTACAAGTACAAGGTGGCAGTTATCTCATGTACTAAACAGTATTATTTACCCATGGACCACATCTCTTTTATGCTCGGTCGATTTTCCACCAACTAAAAACTCGGAACCCTGAATTTGGAATGATGAACCCCGAGCTAAAAACCCTGAACCATTCACCTCGATCTTGAAAATGATGAACCCTGAATTTGGAAATGATGAACCCTGAAATAAAATCCCAGGGAAGTACTCTTTCTAGTCTTCAGAGAAATCCATGAGTCCGAAAGATTAATTTCTGAGTTGTATATATCAACCTGAACAAACAATACAAAACCAATTGTGAGTAATAGACTTTGAATTTGAGCATATGATATATAAATAAATCTCAATAAAAAAAAAAACCTAAAAGCATTAGAAAAAAAGAACCGAAAATTTTAGACAGTGGAGAAAAATGAAACCCATATTACCAACTAACCTGATAGGATGATCTTGAATCTTGATGATATAATAAACTTCTTCACTAAATTTCTTTCAAGAAGAAGCTTCGCATGCAGTAATGATTCTAGAGAGAAAAATGACAGAGAGAATACTGAAAATTGTAATCTAAACGTGATAGATTCTAGGGAGGAAAAAAATAGATTTTGATTGAGGAAAAAGAGTAAGTTAGGGTAACAAGAGAACTCCGCTTCATTTTCTAGGGTTTTTGTAAAAACAAAAGGAGAGTGCGCGGGGTATATAGAGGTAGGAGTATAAGAGTAGAGTGGGGTGGACTGTAGGGAGTACACGGGAGGAGAACACTCGTTCTATCTATGCTGATAGTTTATTCAGTTGGACCAATTTGGATCGTTCATATTGAATTTGTCTTGATATGTGTTAAAGCAGATTTAAAAGCGTTAACGTGTAATGCATGTATAACTTTTCTCGATGGGCTTTGGCTGTTGAGCTTTTACGTGTCCATCAGGTTGACATGTGTACGATGGTGATCCAATATGTTATGTTCTTCAACCTCTTCAACACCGGAAGCTTGTTATTCAACCTCAGGGTAAAATTCAGATGTACCCCTGTTTTTTTTTTTTTTTTCCCAAATGTACCCTCGTTTTTTTAAACTTTACAAATATACTCCTGTTTTGACTTGGTCCTACTGTTTTTTTTGAAAAAAACGGTCTCCATCCAGATAAGTACAAGGTGGCAGTTATCTCACGTATTAAAAAGTTCTATTTACCCATGGACCACATATCTTTTATGCTTGGTCGATTTTCCACCAACTAAAAACTCGGAACCCTGAATTTGGAATGATGAACCCCGGGCTAAAAACCCTGAACCTTTCGCCCCGAATTTGTAAATGATGATTGATAGGTGTTGTAAAACACCTAGATTTATATTAATTGTTTATGCTTTCTTTGTGAGTTTTCTTATAAATTATGTATCTTATGATTGCTTTTGAGTTTATTAGGTGCAATGAAGTCATTATGAGCAAAAGAAGGAGAAAACGTCCATTTGGAGCGTAAATGGGCAAAGAGGTCAATTCACATGCGAGCTATACTTGAAGCGGACTAAGGTGCGCGAAAAGGAGATGAAGAATGAACTGTTAGTTCTTCGAAACTGACAATTTTGAGTTGAGAAAGGAATTAGGCTGCCGGTTCTCCAAAACCAATAAGCCATATATGAACTGGTTAGGTGTCTAGAGAATCCTTGGTTGGCCCTTATCTAGTTCAAATGGGTGGTTATATCCACTTGTATTTCTCTATAGAATACATGAAAATCAGAGAGAAGTTATTTCTCTAATCATTTTCTTCCTCTGCCTGTAAGAGTTTAAGAAAAACGGTTGTTGTTATTGCCGAGAGAGATTGAGAAGCAGAACAGTGAGAGGGAGAGTTCAATTGCATGAGAAGAACATGTTAGTACAAGAAGACACTTATGTTTCATCTCGTAAAGGAATGGATTATGTTGGTGGAAGTTAGGGTTTTAGATGATTATGAATTTAAAGTGGTTCTGCCGTTGATTCGATGGGTTTATGTTGATTAAGGTGTCGATGATCCTGGGTATGTGTTGGAATTGAGTTACAGTGAGAGGAATTCGAGAATTTGAGCCAACAAAGTTGCACAAATATGTTTGAATTCAGATCTGGGATGAATTTGAGCCGCTGATACTCATGGGGTCTGTTAATGGCTTGATTTTGAGATGATGGTGCTATGAAGATGAAAAAATTAGGGAGAAAGAACAATAAATGCTGCAGAATCAGAGCTGCAATTGCAGGTGCGGGTACTGTTATTGTTAAGAAAGCTGTGAACTTGTTTGATGGTGATTTTCTTAGTAGCTGTTGTTGGTGGTTGTAACAAGATTAAGAGGACCAGGTTGTTACTGGTGATACTGAGGATTTCTGGTGAAGAGCAAGCAACTGGTGATGGATGGGTCTGAGCTGAAACAGATGGTGGTGACCATGGAAAGCTGCAATGGATTGAGACTAGAAGCTATTGAAGGCAAGAGATCAAAGAAATTAGCAGAATTGATGATATTGCAGATGAGTTGAGTTGGTTGTGCTGTGGATTTGAGTTTGCAAGAAAGAATGAAACTGAGCAATGGAAATATAGTTGCAGTTGCAGTACTGGTGGTTATGGTGGAATGAATGCAGAAGAGGGTGCAGCTACAAATGAGATTATGATGGCCGAGCCACAGTTGTACGAGCTGAGAGTTGGAACCGCAACATCTTGAGTTACAATGTGTATGAAGTTGCAGCTGTGACTGTGGCCTTTGTATGGATTGATGCAGTTGGTGATGTGACTGATGGAGCTAATGGGTACTAGTGGTGATGTCAGAGATGAAATCAGCTGAAAGGTTTGAGCTCAAGGTTTGGAAGAATGGTCTGTTGGTGCTGCAATGGGTCTTACTGCTGTGACTGGTGGAGATTTGCATGTGGTAGTGCTGAGGCTAGACTCAGCTGTATCATATGATCTATGTTGAGTCTATGTTGCAATCAAGGAAAGGAAGAATGAATTTGAGTGTGGCAGCTGAGTTACATACGTGGCATTACAGGGAAGAATGAAGGAATCTGAGTTACAACCAAGAATCTGAGATGGGTGTTTGAGTCTGGTATGGCTTGCAATTGAGATACAATGGAAGAATATGCAGAGCACGGGGTTTGAGTTGGTGCTGACTAAACGCAATGGTTTGTGACGTTGAGATGGTGTGCTGAATGGAGTTGCAGAAGTTGAGTTTGCTGGTTAGCTATGTATTGCAGTGAAGATAACAGTCGTCTTTGAAGCTAGAGCTGAATATTGCAGCTGTATGTTGGATTGAAATGGTGCATAAAGGAAAAACGTGAATAGTTGGAATGGTGGAGCAGCAGAAGTTAGTCATGTGCAATGATGATGCAACACAAACTATGGCTTTGCAAAATGGCCTTGGCCAATACCAACTCAGCCTACTCAGATGAGCTAGCTGATTTGACTCATACTTGACTCAATGTGACTCACTGAGCTTGACCGTCTTGACTGACTCGTTTGACCGGTGACTGGGTAGACTTTGCTGGTCACCTAAGCTACTTTCCGATCACTTTCCCGGCTAGTTTACCGTCGACTATTTTTTGGCAGAGATTTTTACTGGGTTGTTTCCACATGTGGGTTGTATGGGCTTGGTGGACTTCTATCTTTTGGAATTTGGAGGATTAACCTAGTTTTGGAACAAGGATTGATATAAAAGAAAAGTCTTCTACAACTTTGGTATCACGTATTTTCTACTTTGAGCTCTTGGAGATAGCCGCAACTAGGGTTTGCTTTCGTATTTATTTTGCTTTCATCTTCTTTAATTCATTATTATTATGTTGATGAACTCCATAGATTTGAGTAGCTAAATCTTATATTATTGGTTAAGGATGTAATCCGATTTCGAAAACTTGTGCTTGAGTTATGTATTAGTTATCTCTCTTGATTATCGTTCAAACCTCTACTGTTTTTATGATCACATGATTGATGTATTGTGATAGGATTTAGGTGTTTGTTTAGTTAAGTGTCCAATTAATTGAACTTGCATCCTTGTCCATAGCTATTTTAGGGTTTTTCATCGAGTGATAATCCTGGATACAAGTAGCATGATATGATTACGTTTTGTAGTGATACACTCTTGTAATCATATGTAGAGTTTGACCCTTGTCCGAATTTTCATGCGCAATGTATGACAATTGCATTGATTAGCCTATTTCTGAAACTTAATGTTCCTAGGAATTGAACTTAATTAGCGCAAGGAGTTAGGTTATTCTTTAGGTAGAATTCACATACGCGGCTCTGATCGCTGTCGTAGGCGTCAAAAATATAAATTACACTTTCTTACTACTCAAAATATATAATGAAGCAAGGGCAAGAAAGGATCGTTCCCACAGAGAGGTCTTGGTTGTCAATATGATTCGGTTCCCTATAAATAACACCGGGGGTTTTGTGATTTTTATATAAACGAAAATAAAATAAAAGCAAAACAATAAAAAGTAAACACGCAAATCAAGAATGAGAAAGTATTGGTCATGGATTTCGTCTTCAATCACAAACATGTTTTCAACACAATAACTAGAATTGATATTTTAATCTCAACTTTTATCAAAGGCCCTAGAATACCTTGATCGCAATCCCGCAAATCTCCTCATGTCATCAACAAACACATTAAAAGATGCGAATATGAATTCTATCTAAAGGAACAACCTAACGTGTAAAAGCACTAATCAAGTTTAATTCCCTAGATGCATTAAGTTCTATGAAATCAGGCCAATCAAAGCAATCGAACGTGTAAAAGTACTAATCCGATTTAACAAAGGTTATGGTTCACATATGATCATAAGAATATATCACTACAAACTATAATCATATTTATGCTACTTGCAATCAGGAATTAACAACTATTTCGTATTGAAAACCCTAATCTAGCAATAAAGATGAAAGCAAACTCAATCGATTCGCGACTCGACTAAACAAGCATTCAAATCATGTAACAATATTAATGGTGAATCATAAACGATAATATGAGAGAAAACTAATTTATTGCACAAAAATTCATGTTTGGAAATCCAACTAATCCATAACCAAAAGAAAACTCTAGCTCATATTCATGGAGTTCATAACAAGAAGAAAGAGAAAAGACTTCATGGTTCTAAACCCTAGAAAACAAAGTAGAGGCCAAAAAGAATAGCTAAAAGATGTAGATAATCCTCAATTAAGTAAAAGTCTTCTCTTTTTATATGTTTCTCAATTTCCATAAATGATACTCCTTCCAATATTAGGTCTTCTCAAAACCCATCTCCAAGTGGTCCACCAAGCCCATGTGTGAGAAAAAACCCATGTAAAATTATGTCCAAAATTCGTCACCGGAAAACTGGGATTATGGCCAGAAATTGACCGAAAAAGTCGCCGGCAGACATCTCAGGTGACCGGCAAAGTCAAACCGGTCACAGTCAACTCGGGTCAACTCGGTCAGACCAGTCCAGATCACTGAGTCAAACCGGGTCAAGGCTCAGCTGAGTCAGGTAGCTAATCAGAGCTGAGTGAGGGTCTAAGTCAGTCACTAACTTGGCTGATTGAGCTGACTTGTCTTGGCTCAAGCCATTGCACAGGCCAGCAATGTGCTGCACTATCATTGTGCATCGCCAGTGCACTTCCAGCCATGATGGTTGTGCCTTCTTCACAGCTGCACTTCATACATTGCCTATTTCAACCACCTGCAATTCCAAACCAACACCAGTTCTCAATCATCTCTCCTTTCTGAAATTAACAGCAGCGACTTGAACTCATAAATCCGCCACATTCAGCTCCAGCTCAGTTGCCACAACATCAGTGCATTCATAGAAGCAGCTTAAAGCCTCAAACACTGGCAGCTGCATCTGTAGCTCAGCACTGTCACAGCTCCAAACACAACTTCTGCAGCTTCTTGACCCAGCTCAAAACTACCAGCAATAACTCCATCTTGCTGCACCAGTTGCAGCACCAAGCTCTCGTTCTTTGCACTGCACTTCACTTGCAAACTCCTCCAAATTGTCTCGCAACCCTGCAACACCTGCAACAGCTGCAAATTCATCCAGCTCTACCACCAGACTACTGCATAGCAAACTCCGTAGCAGCACACATAAACCCATTTCAGTTCACCACTTCAAATCCGCCAAACCCATTCAAACTCAGATCACTCCTACCGCATTTACAGACCAGCCTTCCTCATCTCAGACTCATGTTTCTCCATTTACAACACATTACCATCACCGAGAATCAACACTAATGGCAGTAACGCATTCCGTCTTTCCCTGAATTCAACCTCCAGTTCAGTTCTCCTCCTCCATCGTCGCTGGCTACTCTTCTTCTCCCTGCAAAATCATTCCTAGCACCATCTGTTGCAGCTCTTTCACATCCAATTCCACCTGCAATTCTGACTTGGTTTTGCAGAATATCCGGCTTTGCAGCTGCAATAAACCTTCCTTTGGCAACAACCACCGGTACCAGCTCTCCTCTCGTTCTTGTTACAGCAACTACCTTCTAATCCACCAGAACCATATCCTGCCATTTTCTCAATCACCACAAGCCATTGTTCATACTGAAATCACTGCCAGAACCAAAATTTCCATCGTTGCCGCAGCAGGTTCAGCTCCAATCCCTTGTTTAGTTCACCTGCAACTCAGCCAAGTCGTTCCGACCATGGCCAATTTCCCCATTTGCAACTGCTCATAAAGCACAGCAGCAACTGCATTATCTCAGTATTCCCTGCAATTCGCTATCACATACATTCAGCACAATCCATTTCATCTCCTTAACTCCATCACCAACTGCAGCTCCATTATCTCAGGTCATCACCAGCTGCACCAACACCACTAAACCCGACTCTGCAACACAACCCCGCACATGCATCTATCAGCTGTGATTTCAATCTACAACCAAACTCAATTGCTTCCCTGCCTTGTCAATTCAACCCTACTCTCAGGAACCTTACTACAAAGCATTACAGAACCATCATCTTCCTTGTTCTGCTGTGTTCTCTTGAACCTTAATCAGACACCACCAACTTCAATTTCATCCTCAATTCAGAACCCATTTCTTTTGTAATCCTTTAATCAACCGTAAACCCTTTAACCATCTCTGTCTCTGAACTGAATGGTACCAGCACGATACCGGCACCAGTATCATCGTCATCTATTTCATCTCGAAATCCACCTCAAGAACAGCAACAACATCTTCATCCCTCAAAGATCGAACCCATCAATTTCTTCTCTAGATTCTAACCCATTCACCATCATCACTGATGGGAACAACATCGAGATCTTCTTCCACAAACCTCATTCTCAGAACCCTAATTTCTAATTCTTCTCCCTGTTTTCTAAACAACACAAGTTCATCATACCCTTTATTTGATCCAACATCAGAGCCTTAATTTCCATTGTTCAAACACAAACCCCATCTGTTAATCGTCTCCCTTCTTTACTCTCTCTGAATCTCAGACGAAATCTACTTGAGATTTGAGAGCAATGGTTTCTCTGAATTGTAGGGTAGGTGTAGGAATTGAAACTGATATAGGCACCACGGATTTGGATAGGGGCCGTCTGAGAATGACAACATTTTCCATTTAACTGTCGGTTCTGCGAGCCTGACAGTTCAACTCAGTTAACAGATTCTGAAACTCTGATCCGCTTCAAATGCTCGCAGCTTCTTTGTACAACGTCGGAATGATCTCATTTCTCCACTGGCTTCGTCTTTTCGTTGTCTTCAAGATGATGAGAAGAAATCCTGGATTTGAGCTAGTTCCACTTATTTTTGCTCAAAAGACTCCAAAACACCTATAAACTCAAAACCAAACATAAGATACATAATTTACAAGAAAACTAGCAAAGAAAACACAAACTCTATATAGTAAATACGATGTATTCTACACCTATCAGGCTCTAATGTGTGTGTTGATGAACTTAGGAAATTAATGGAATATCTTGCTCTCTTGATACTCTAGGCTTTTGATGATAAAGAGATTAAATTGTAATTCTAATCATATATGCAAGCACATGTTTAAGATTGAAGATGAACTCCTTGACCAATATCTTTCTCTCATTGATTATTTCTCCAATTTACTTTGCTTTTGATTTACTTTTATTGCTTACATAAAAATCAGAAATCCTCCCAATTGGTTACTTTAGGAAATTAAATACATAATAACTACAATTGCCTCTCTGTGGAAACGAACTCTTTCTTATCATATACTTTAGGAAAGTGAAATTATTTTTGACGCATACGACAACGATCAAATTTTGGCGCCGCTGCCGGGGATGCATAAGCTAGTTATTAACTTTTTAGTTTCTTATTTTTGTTTTTGCTTATATCTTTGCTTTTTATTTCGTTTTCTTGTATCTTGTTCGCACTTGTTTTTGAGAATCGTTTATCAGGTACTAATCCCTGGCTACCAAAAAGTAGAACTATCCAAGGTGCGGGATAACTACCAGTGAAGGAACAATCCTCCAAGCAAGACTTGACGATACGGAAGAACAAGAGTTACAACTAGAAGAAGAACAAGAGGTTCCATTCGTAGAAGAACCACTAGTTGAAGAAGAAGAAGCAATGAGTGATCGTACACTCAAAGACTTGGCTTGTCACAAGTTGGATACACAATAATGGTGTATTCAAACAAACTCAACATTCGAGATCAGGCCGGGGTTGATTAGAGAGTTACCAAAGTTTCATGACATGGTGAATGAAGACCCAAACAAGAATCTTATGGACTTCCATACCATAGTCATGACCATGCTTCCACCGGAGACTAATGCAGATGGTGCAATGTTGAAAGCTTTCCCGTTCTCTTTGGCGGGCAATGCTAAGGAATGGTTGTATTACTTGCCTTCCGGAAGTGTCACAACATGGAACGGGTTGAAGAAACTTTTCTTAGAGAGGTATTTTCCTGCGTCAAAGGCTACTCAAATTCGCAAAGAGATTTGTGGGATAAAGCAAAATATTGGAGAATCTTTGTATGCATATTGGGAGCGATACAAGAGATTGGTGGCAAGCTGTCCACACCATCAATTCAATGATGCTATGATAATCCAATACTCCTACGAAGATCTCCAAACAAGTGATAGATATCTTCTTAACGCCGCGGGTGGTGGTGCACTAGTGAACAAGATGGTGGCCCAACCTACAGAGTTGATTGAAAGCATGGCTGCGAACTCGCAATAATTCTATACAAGGGGTGAACCAATGGTTAGGCAAATGCATGAAGTTAGTGAATCATCATCACACCTTGATCAAAGGATGGGTAGCATGAAGAAGATGATGTAAAGGATGGCTGCGGTTATTTTACCTTCATATGGTGAAGAGTTGGAGCAAGCTAGTGCGGTCTTTCCAAATCAACAAAGATGGTATGATCCCTATTCCAACACTTACAATCCGGATGGAGAGATCATCCCAATTTTAGCTATGCCAACAAGCAAGGAGTGGTTTAACAACCCAATTTCAAACGTTTGAGTGGATTACAACCACAACAACAACAATTTCAGCAACAACAATAACCTTAAAATACGGGGTCTAATATGGAAGATTTGCTGAAATCTTTTATGCAAAGAACGGAGAGTACGGTTAAGGAGTTGCAAACTCAAGTTGGTTCTCTGGATATTGAGTTGAACCAGTTGAAGGCATAAAATGGTCGGAAACTCCCTTCTCAACCTATCAACCCAAAGGAGGGTGTCAATGCAATTACGTTGAGAAGTGGTACACAACTTGTGCAACCCGAAGTTACTGATTCGGGCAAGGTGGAAACACCAAAGAAACCTGTTTTGGAGGAGAAGAATAAGGATTCTCCCCAAACTTCTGAGGTACCTATTTCTAACTCTAAAACTCCAGTTTCTACTTACATTCCTCCTTTACATTTCCCTCGCAGATTTGCACATTCCAAGAAGGAGGAACTAGAAAAGGAGATTTTAGACATTCTCAAGAAGATTCATGTGAACACACTCATACATGCAATCAAGCAAGTCCCAAAGTATGCAAAGGTGTTGAAGGACTTGTGTACCAATAAGCAAAGGCTCAAAGGTAGTGTGGGGGAGAATGCTTCGAAAATCTTACAACACAAACTCCCACTTAAGTTCAAGGATCCCGGTAGCTTTGATATTCCCTTAAAAATTGGTAACACTACATTTAACAAAGCTATGTTGGATTTAGGTGCATCCGTTAATGTTATGCCTGCGTCCATGTATAATTCACTTGATCTTGGTCCTCTTAAAAAGTCCGGAATTGTGTTGTAATTAGCCGATCGTTCTAATGTCTACCCAATGGGTATTGTTGAGGATGTTCTTGTGCAGGGTTAATCAATTAGTCTTCCAGCAAATTTTTGTGTCTTAGAGATGGATGAAGGTTCACCGGACTCGTCTCTTCCATTGCTACTTGGGCGTCCCTTCATGAAAATGGCGAAAACCATTATTGATGTGGACAAGGGAACGCTAACTATGGAATTTGATGGAGAAATAATACATTTCAACATTTTCGAGACGATGAGATATCCTAGTGATGTCCACTATTGTTTCTCCATTGATGTGATGGACACATTGGCGCAACAAATGTTTGAGTTAAATGGTGTTGATACTTTGGAAACCGTGCTCACTACACCCATTGATGATGGTTGGAGTATGATGATGAGATTAAATAAACCATTGGTTCTCTTGACTCATTACCGGAAAAATCAGCAATTAAGAATATTGCATATGCTTCTTTACCTTGCAATGATGAAAAGCTTGTGCCTTCTATTATTAAATCTCCAAAGTTGGAATTGAAACCTCTTCCAAGTCACTTAAAGTATTTGTACTTGGGTGATAAGGAAGATTTACCCGTGATTGTTTCTAACGATCTTAGTGAATTACATGAGCAAAAACTGTTAAGGGTGCTAAGGACGTACAAGATGGCCATATGATGAACAATTGCCGATATCAAGGGTATAAGCCATGCCGTTTGTATGCACAAGATCCGTTTGGAGGACGATGCAAAACCTACAAGGGAAGCGCAATGTCGATTGAACCCCCCAATGATGGAAGTTGTGAAAAATGAGATACTCAAGCTTTTGGACGTGGGTGTTATCTACCCCATATTCGATAGCAAGTGGGTAAGCCCAATACAAGTGGTACCAAAGAAATCAGGTGTGACGATGGTGGAAAATGATAAGAACGAACTTGTCCCAACTCGTGTGCAAATCGGTTGGAGGGTTTGTATTGATTATAGAAAATTGAATGCCACCACTAGAAAATATCACTTTCCATTACCATTTATTGATCATATGCTTTAATGTTTAGCTGGACACTCTTACTATTGTTTCCTTGATGGTTATTCAGGTTACAATCAGAATGTGATAGCGCCGGAGGATCAAGATAAAACTACTTTCACTTGTCCTTTAGGTACTTTTGCTTATAGAAGGATTCCTTTTGGCTTATGAAATGCTCCATCTACCTTCCAAAGGTGTATGGTAAGTATTTTTTCAGAATATGTTGAAAACATAATCGAAGTGTTTATGGGTGACTTTAGTATCTTTGGTGATTCATTTGACCTTTGCTTGAAAAACTTGTCACTAATCCTTGAACGATGTGTTGAAACAAATCTTGTGCTGAATTGGGAGAAGGGCCATTTCATGGTAACTCATGGCATAGTTTTAGGCCATATAATATCTTCTAAAGGCTTGGAAGTCGATAAATCTAAGATAGACCTTATTCGTGCTTTAACCCCTCCCACTACGGTGAGGGAGATATGCTCTTTTCTTGGTCATGCAGGTTTTTATCATATATTTATCAAGGATTTTTCCAAGATAGCGTCACCACTTTGCAACTTATTGCAGAAAGATGTGGTTTTTTAACTTTGATGAAAAGTGTGTGGCGACATTCAACCGTTTGAAAGAACTTTTGATCTAAGCCCCTATCATTAAACCGCCGGATTGGAGCAAGCCTTTTGAGCTTATGTGTGATACTAGTGATTATGCGGTTGGTGCGGTGCTTGGGCAGTGTGTGGGGAAGATACCTCATGCTATTTATTATGCTTCTAGAACGTTAAATGAATCCCAACAAAACTACACAACCACTGAATAAGAGTTGTTAGGCATTGTTTTTGCTTTGGAAAAGTTCCGCTCTTATCTAATTGGTATAAAAGTTGTTGTCTTTTCTGATCATGCGGCACTTAGGTACTTGCTTACAAAGAAAGAGGCGAAACCGAGGCTCATACGATGGATTTTACTCTTGCAAGAATTTGATATATAGATCAAAGACAAGAAAGGAATTGAGAACACCATTGCGGATCACTTGAGCCGTCTTGCCGTGGATAAGGAAACTATCCCATTGCGTGAAAGTTTCCCGGATGAGCAACTATTCTCAATTGCCTTTGGAGAACCATGGTACGCTGATATTGTTAATTATTTAGTTTCCAAATTAACAAATCCCAAAGAACTTGTCTCGTGTTGAGAGGGACAAACTTAACAAGTTAGGAAACCAATACATATGGGATGATCCATACCTATGGAAACATTATAGTGACCAAGTAATACGAAGGTGTGTTCCCGAATTTGAATTTAATTATATCTTGTCTTTTTGCCACTCATATGCTTGTGGAAGACATTTTGGGAGCAAGAGAACCGCTCTCAAGGTACTAGAATGTGGTTTATTTTGGCCAACTTTGTTTAAGGGTGCACATGCATTTTGTACCACATGTGATAGGTGCCAATGAAAAGGAAATATAGGTGCTCGAAATCAAATGCCACAAACTATTATTCAATTTGTTGAGGTTTTTGATGTATGGGGAATTGATTTTATGGGCCCTTTTGTCAATTCTAGCGGGAATTATTATATCTTACTTGCCGTTGATTATGTCTCGAAATGGGTGGAAGCCAAGGCCACCCCAACTAATGATTCTAAAGTTGTTTCAGATTTTGTGTAAGCAAATGTATTTGCAAGGTTTGGAATTCAAGGGCTATAATTAGCGATGGAGGTTCACACTTCAAAAACATGTTCTTACAAAGCTTGTTGAAGAAGTACAATGTGTCGCATAGAATTGCAAAACCATATCACCCTCAATCAAATGGACAAGCCGAGGTTTCCAACCGAGAGGTGAAATCCATTCTAGAGAAGACTGTGAATCCAACAAGGAAGGATTGGAGTTCGCGATTGAATGATGCTTTATGGGCGTATAGAACTGCATATAACACACCTATTAGGATGTCTCCCTTTAGGCTTGTTTATGGTAAACCTTGTCACTTACCCGTTGAAATTGAGCATAAGGCGGTTTGGGCTATTAAGCAATGCAATATGGAGTTGGATGGTGCTGGAAGGCAAAGGAAGTTACAACTCCAAGAGCTATAAGAGATTCACAATGATGCATTTGAAAGCTCACGGATTTACAAGGAAAATATGACGGCATTTCATGATAGTATGATCGCAAAGAAATAATTTTGCATTGGGCAGAAATTGCTTTTGTTTAATTCTCGCTTGCAGTTATTTCTGGGTAAATTAAGGTCAGGTTGGATTGGACCTTTTATTGTGACTAATGTGTTTTCTCATGGTGCAGTGGAAATTCATAGTTTAGCTACAGGAAATGAGCTTAAAGTAAATGGGCACCGGTTGAAACCATATTATGAGAACTTCTTTTCGAATGTCGTGGAAGGAGTTAACCTTGTGGAAGTAATCCCTCTGAAGGAGTCTTAGAAAGCAAGGAGATAGTCGGGCTAACGACTTTAAACCAAGCGCTAAATAGGAGGCAACCCATAGGATGAGTACTTCTTGTCTTATTTTTATTTTCTTATCTTGGTTTTAGTTTTTTCTTGTGTTGTATTTACTTTTTCTTGTCGCATATCATTATAAGATTTCCCACCTTGACTTTCTTTGGACGATTCAATTTACATTAAGGACAATGTAAAGTTTAAGTGTGGGGGAGTGGTTAAGCATTTGCGTTGTAAATTTTTCATAAATTTTCAACTTTTGTGTGAATTAGTGCATGAAAAACTCCAACTTGTAGTTGGTTTAGAGTCACATAGTATACATGTCGCTAAGATTACATCGAAATTCTCACAAGAGTGACTGAACTTAAAGATGACAGAGAATGTGATCGGGTTTCTTACCTGTATAAGAGTTAAAGTTGGATTTAACCATGCCAGTGGAAAATGAGGTGCAGAATGAATTCAGTATTAGAGTTGTGGTCCCCTATAGTGGAGACTACCCATGTTACATAATGTGAGGCACCGACCTTCAATTCTTTGTACGTGTCTAAATATGTGCTTTTAGAGTGTGTGTCACCGTACGTTAACTCCGGGTAGAATGGTGAGCTACCCAACCTCCCACCAATAGAAGCACTACTTTCATCTCTTGAGTGCTATTTTATCAATCATGATGGTGACATCGAATTGCTAACTTACACACCACTTGTAATCTTGTTCGCAATTAGCACCACCCACTTTATCTCTCTCTACACCAACAGGTCCATAGAAACACCATCATCATCAACAAGAGGAGCATCACAAATTCGAAGGAAAGTTAAAGACGTTAAAGGTTTACAAGCAACGGTACAGAAATGAGCAGATTTTAGATTCAAGTAAAGCAACAAGATAAGAAGCATAATTTTTACAAGTTGAAGATTTTATGTACAAGAGCGAAGATTATCAAGGATGAGAGTTCGAGAAGTTTATGATATCAAGACATACAAGTTGTGAAGAATCAAGCGGTAAAGTACTTACACCATGGCCTTTGTACTTGCATTTTTATTTTATCTTTATTGGTATTTCATTTTCTCTTGTCTTCAAAAAAAAAAAAAATGGGACATGGTCATAACTATGCTAGGTCCCTTGTTAAAAAAAAAGACAAGAAACAAATTTGTTAGGTTCATTATTAGTTTTATTTTTTTGTTTTGATTTGTTTATTTTTTTATTTTTCTTGTCTCATTAAAATAATTAAAAAAAAAAAAAAAAAGACAAGAAAAATGTGTTGTATCATATTTTGGTTTGTTTTTAGTTTTTTTTAAACTTTACAAATATACTCCTGTTTTGACTTGGTCCCACTGTTGTTTTTTGGAAAAAAACGGTCTCCATCTAGATAAGTACAAGGTGGCAGTTATTTCACGTATTAAAAAGTCCTATTTACCCATGGACCACATCTATTTTATGCTCGGTCGATTTTCCACTAACTAAAAACTCGGAACCTTGAATTTGGAATGATGATCCCCGAGATGAAAATCCTGAACCATTCACCCCGAACTTAGAAATGATGATCCCTGAACCCTGAATTTGGAAATGATGAACCCTGAAATAAAACCCAAGAAAGTACGCTTTCCAGTCTTCAAAGAAATCCATGAGTCAGAAAGATTAATTTCTGAGTTGTATATATCAACCTGAACAGACAATACAAAACCAATTGTGAGTGGTAGACTTTGAATGTGAGCATCTGATACATAAAATAATCTCAACAAAAAAAGCAACAACCTAAAATCATCAGAAAAAAAGAACCCAAAATTTTAGACAGTGGAGAAGAGAAGAAAAAATGAAGCCCATATGCAGAAACCAACTAACCTGATAGGATGATCTTGAATCTTGATGATATGATAAAGTTATTCACTAAATTTCTTTCAGGAAGAAGCTTCACATGCAGTACTGATTCTAGAGAGAAGAATGGCAGACAAAATACCTAACATGGTATCTCAACATGATAGACTTTAGGGAGGAAAAAAATAGATTTTGATTCAGAGAAAAGAGTTTAAGTTAGGGCAACAAGAGAACTGCCGCTTCATTTTCTAGGGTTTTTGTAAAAACAAAAGGAGAGTGCGAGGGGTATACAGAGGGAGGAGTACAAGAGTACAGTGGGGTGGACTGTAGGGAGTACATGGGAAGAGAACACTCGTTATATCTAATGTTGATAGTTTATTCTGTTGGACCAATTTGGATCGTTCATATTGAATTTGTCTTGAGATGTGTTAAAGTAGATTTAAAAGCGTTAACGTGTAATGCGTGTATACCTTTTCTTGATGGGCTTTGGCTGTTGAGCTTTTACGTGTCCATCAGGTTGACATGTGTACGATGGTGATCCAGTATGTTATGTTCTTCAACCTCTTTAACACCGGAAGCATGTTCTTCAACCTCAGGGTAAAATTCAGATGTACCCTTTTTCTTTTCTTTTTTTCAAATGTACCCTCGTTTTTTTAAACTTTACAAATATACTTCTGTCTTGCCTTGGTCCCGTTGTTTTTTTTTTTTTTGAAAAAAAAGGTCTCCATCCAGATAAGTACAAGGTGGCAGTTATCTCACATATTAAAAAGTCTTATTTACCCGTGGACCACATCTCTTTTAAGCTCGATCGATTTTCCACCAACTAAAAACTCGGAACCCTGAATTTGGAATGATGAACCCCGAACTAAAAACCCTGAACCATTCACCCCGAACTTGGAAATAATGATCCTTGAACCCTAAATTTGGAAATGATGAACCCTAAAATAAAATCCCAGGAAAGTACGCTTTCCAGTCTTCAGAGAAATCCATGAGTCGGAAAGATTAATTTCTGAGTTGTATATATCAACCTGAACAAACAGTACAAAACCAATTGTGAGTGGTAGACTTTGAATTTGAGCATCTGATATATAAAAAAATCTCAACAAAAAAAATCATCAGAAAAAAAAGATCCCAAAATTTTAGACAGTGGAGAAGAGAAAAAAAAATGAAGCCCATATGCAGAAACCAACTAACCTAATAGGATGATCGGATAACTAGGGTTTGGAATAACATAGCTATTTCCAACGATTTTCGTATTGCAATGTTTTATATTTATTTATTTAAATTCTAAGTTATTTGGAAGATGATTTTGCAGTATTAATCTTTATGGTTTTATATATTGCAACTTGTTATGGGATATGTGTGTTTGTGTCCGTGAACTATGATTGTCCCATACACTATCAAAATTTAAGTCTTTCATATGTCTTTATGCAAATACTGATAAAAGATTGAATGAACTTTTGACAAACAAAAGTTTAGCCTATTATGTCTTTATGCAAATATTGATGGAAGATAGGATGAACTTCTGTTTACAAAGATTAAGTGTATTATATGTCTCTATGCAAATAGTGATGAAAAATAGAATGAATCTTTGAATATTCTGTAGTATTGGTCTTTCCCCGATCCACATCTTTGTGTAAATACTGTGCGGCTCCGTAAGTTTTCTTATGTGAGCATTTCCGATAAAATTAATCATGGGTTCTCTTATGGTTAATTTAATTGAGTATTTTGGATACAAAATTCATGTTTCATGAGATTTGTTAATGTCCAAAGAAATCCTTCTTTTATTGTAAAAATAAGGTAATTAGTAAATTCATAAGTTTATTTGATAAATGTTTAGTGTGTTTTTTATTTGTATTTGGGTGAGTGAGGTGAGGGTAGGAGGGAAAAAAAATTGAGAGGGAACTTTTTTTGGTGAAAATGAAGGATGATTGTACAAGCACTCCCAATACTCAGGTAAAGGTGCCAATGTGTTGAAAATTTGATTTTTTTTCTTTGACAAGAACAAATCCATAGAAACACACGTCATCATCAACAAGGGAGCGACATCAAAATCTACAAGGAAAGTTGAAGACGTTTAAGGTTTACAAGCAAGAATACAAGTAAGAGCAAGTTTCATATCTAAGTAAAAGCAACATACAAAGAGCAAATTTTTACATATATGTTGAAGACTTACAATGCAATGAGCATAATTCTATATCCAAGTATGAAGACTTATTTACCAGAGCAAAATTTTCAAAAGATGTGAAGTTATTGAAGTTTATGATACGAAGACAATACAAGTTATGAAGATTCAAGCGGTAAAGTACTTCTCCCACGTCCTTATTTATTTCATTTTGTTTTATTTTCACTTTAAATTGTATATTTTTTCTTGTCTCTAATAAAAAAAAAATGAAAAAAAAAATGAGACAAGAGAAATTTTTATTATTGTTTTTAGTTTTTATTTATTCAATAAGCCGTGGGGGAGGAAAAATCTATTAACAAGTTTCAAGCGACAAGGATTTTAAGAGAAAGAGTTACAAATTGTCAAGGATCTAAGTTCAAGAGTTTATCATCCACAATTGAAGACCGAAGACGAAGACCAAGAAGATGAAGAAGACGAGCCAAAGGAAAACGTTTCTATTGGATGATGTGAGAGCGGTGCTATCATAATTGGCAATCGAATGTGAAAATGAGTGAGTACTCCCATCCTTGCATATGGTTGATTTCCTTTCTTAGAGATCTCAGAAAAATATTTTTATTTTCCACAATTCTGTGGAGTCTCCAGAAATAATTCGGAAGGTTTTATTCACACCATTCAACGTGTGTTAGGGTTTCTCTCTTCATTCCTACCTGCACACATGTGAGACCCATAAAAAATCTGTCTTTTTGAGTGCAATTATCATAAAATCCTTATTGGTGAGGCAGAAGTCGAGGCGAAATGCTTATTGATCGCTCTCAAACACGCATTCTCTCGTTATGGTGTGGTTATTTCTCACTCAACATTTAAGAATGAGAATATGTTCTTTGGTATTTCCAACTTCTTATTACTAGTATTCAGAAACTCTATGTCCTCATAGCTCTTTGGATGCTTGGGACGCTGGAACGCTTTGAAGTTGGAGTAGGCTTTGTGGGTATACCTCTCGTAAGCCCTCACGAGACTATAACTCGTCCACTAGGGACACCTAGGGGTTTAAAGGCTTGTTATTTATGCTAAGAGTAACCGTAGCCTCGACGAAACTGAGTTGTTGTATTTTTGTTTTGTTTTGTTTTGTTTTGTTCTGTTTACTCGAGGACTAGCAAAGACTAGGTGTGGGGGAATTTGATAGGTGTCTAAAACACCTAATTCTAGTATCGGTTTCGCATACTTTCTTAGTTATTTCTCTTAAAAACATTGTATATTATGCTTGGTTAGTATTTTTGTAGGTATTCGGCATGGTTTGGCGCAAATGAAGGAAAATCGAGGTTCAAAGGCATCACTTGGGTACTCTTGGTGCTGCGGATGCAAAGCCCAGTCTCTGAAGAACAAAAACTAGTCATGTCAGCCCACAACAGGCTACACGGTGCCAACATCGACAAGTACACCACCAGGTTGTGCACGTACGAGAGCTGATGGAGTGAAATATAAAGAAGGGGAATTAGGTTTGGTTCCTTTAGAAACCAAATCCACCAGCTGAGAAAAGGCCGAGCATAAGAACCATGGTTTGATATCGCCGGCAACTGAGTATGTTGTACTGGGCAGTGAGGAAGGAGATCAAAGCCATGAGTTTGTGGGAATATGGTCAAAGGATGAGAGTCTCATCTGAAGCCAACAAGGAGGAGAAAGAGTGGAGTGAGTTGCTGATGCTGTTTGGCGAGAAATTCAGGGAAGAATGGAGATCTGAAGCTGTGTGAAATAATGAGTTTTGATGTATGTGTGAGAACAACTGGTAGCTGGAGATGAACAAAGAAGGGGGTTGCTCGATTTGTTCAGGTTAAGGCTGTATTTGAGCCATGGATAGATGAACAAAATCAGCAAGAGAAGATGGTGTTGACTGCCTTGTTCTTAAGCTCACAAATGAATGAGATTATGAATGATTTGCAGTTCCTGGAAGAAATGGAGTTATGTGTATGATTGAATTTGAATGTGCAGGAATTAGAGAGCTGTAGAAGGAGGTTTCTTGATTCTCAGCAACAACATCAGTTTCTGCTCAAAAGGTGATTGAAGAAATGCTTGAGCCACTAAAAATCTGAGAAAGAAGATCAATTGAAGAAGATGCTGCTCGTTGGCTGTACAGGCATCGATCTTGTCGCAGCTGATATGGAACAGAAATGATATGTGATGTTGCTGTTTTGCAGTTCTGGCAGGGAGAGAATAAGACTGCAATTGGGAGTTGGTGTTGTTGTAGTGCATCTCGACAGATTGGGAATGCCTGTAGGTGCAGAGACAAGGAAGAAGGAATTGCTGGTGCTAGTAGAGCTGCAGGATTGAAATGCTGTCTAGATGAATGCTTAGGACAGGGTTTCTGAGATTGCAGCTGTTGTGCTGTTATGGAAGTGGTGGAAATGGAGTTACAGGGGGATGTAATGTGATTGTTGAATTCAAGCAATGGCAAAAGAGCTGGGCTTGCTGCCAGGGTTGGATGCAGTCTGAACTAGAGTTGCAGTCATTGATTTAGCATGGGTTGGTGGTATGATCTCTATGAGAAGTTATGAACCACAGAAAGCAAGGAAGATACTAAATGGTTGTCTGCAATGGGTAGTGGCTGTGAAGGTGTTTAAAGGGTTTACTGAGGAGATTGAATACAAGACGTAACGGAAGAAAGTGGCCAGGAAACTGCAGTCTTGTTTGGCTTTGTGTAGCTGTTAACTATGAGTCTTAGGGTTGTGTATGAGATGTGCTTGGAAAGGGATAGAACCTGATTTAGAAGTCGTGCAAAATATGGAAGTTGGGTAGCAGTATTGGATAGAGTTTGGGTCCGAGAAAACAGCCAGAGAAGTGTTGTTTTGGCCGTCAGTTGTGTGTGATGAATGGCTGAGATATGGAATGTGGTTTAAAGTATTGAATAAGGAAAGTGAGGCTGTTAGGTCGCAGAATTGCAGGGAAAGAAAGCTATAAAGAGGAGGCGCAGAAACAGAGAAACACTACCTCTTTTTTCTGACCAGTTTGTGCCTGCAGACTGTTCGAGAGAATTCCTGAAAGTAGGGATGTTCATGGTCGATTTTGGTTCGGTTTCTAGCCAAACCAAAACCGAAACCAATACTATCGGTTTCTAAAAATCTAAACCAAACCAATCCATTAACCATTGGTTCGGTTTCTTAATGGTTTTAGCCGGTTTCGGTTTGTTCCATTGGGTTAATGGAAAACCGACTGTATGTTCTGAAACTGACAGTTCAAATCTTTAAAAAAAATAACACAGTTGAATTTTTTTAACCTACCTGCAAAATGTAATTAACACATAAGCGTAGTTCATAACTCAGGTTTATAAGCATAGTTCAAAACATAAACATTATAGATTCAAATACATAAACTCTAAGTTCTGCATGCTCCAAATTCCATATTCAAAGTGTGAGATGGACGGGGTAGATTAAATCTATCTGATTTTAATCAACGGCCTATACTTATTGGTTTTCCATTGGTTTTTGGTTCGGTTTTCAGGTCAAACCAAAACCGAACCAATAATGTCGTTTTTCAAATTTTTTTACCATAACCAATCCATTAGTAAATGGTTTGGTTCGGTTTCTTCCTTATCGGTCTGGTTCGGTCCGGTTCCGACGAAAAACCGAAACCATGTTTAGCCCTACCTGAAAGAGAAGAAGCTACACAGTACACAACAACAGTCCCTGAACCTGTTTTCGCAAGGTGCTAAGTACCTCCACAGTAGTTTGCTTTCGAGTTTTCTCTAGCTTTGAACCTTATTTACTTTGAATATACTTTTGTGCTTAAACCAAAACTATGAGCAGCTAATTCCATTATTGATTGGGGATGATTTCAAAACTCCGAACATGGTTTATTGATCGATCTTATGCAAGTTATTCTTCCGATAAAAATCTTTTGTTGATTGTCTTTTACGGTTTATATGACCATGAGTAGTATGCTTGGTATCTAAGTGCACAATTAGGTAACTCGTATGCAACTTTAATGCTAGTATCGAGAACTTTGATCCGTAATTGTTGGAGTAATCTTTACAAAAGTAGCGGTGCACTATTTGTCGCAAAGGTATTTTGTATGCAATAGTGTGTAAAAGATAACCCTAGGTTAACGTGTCGAACTTACGAGCATGTGGCTAGAAGCAACTTGATTCACAAATATTAATGCAATTGATTGAATTACACCTAGAGAGCTTATTTTAGGTGGTTCACTTAATTAGAATCCGCTAGAGAACTTATTTTATGCGGTGATTTTTGGAGTCTAAAGATTAGTTGAACTTATAACTTGTCTTAAAGTTGTTAAGAATCGAAGTTAATTGGAAGTAGAACTTGTATGATTAATAATATCTTGTCTTGGTAGTGGCGAATGAAACAAAATATAATGCGCAAAAGAAATAACACAGAACCAGAAGTTTTGTTAACGAGGAAACCGCAAATGCAGAAAAACCGCGGGACCTAGTCCAGATTTGAACACCACACTGTATTAAGCCTCTACAGACACTATCCTACTACAAGTTAACTTCGGACTGGAATGTAGTTGAGCCCTAATCAATCTCACACTGATCAAGGTACAGTCGTGTTCCTTACGCCTCAAGAACCACGCCGGATTCTGTGCACTTGATTCCCTTAGTTGATCTCACCCACAACTGAGAGTTGCTACGACCCAAAGTCAAAGACTTGATAAACAAATATGTATCATACAGAAAAGTCTATTGAATAGATAAATCTGTCTCCCACAGATAAACCTACGCGTTTTGTTCCGTCTTTTGATAAATCAAGGTGAACAGGAACCAATTGATATACCAGACTTATATTCCCGAAGAACAGCCTAGAAATATCAATCACCCCACAATAATCTTAATCGATTAACGAAACAAGATATTATGGAATTACAAACGATGAGACGAAGGTGTTTGTGACTGCTTTCTATCTTTCCTATCGGAGATAAAATCTCGAGCAAATCTTAAAGAAGATAATACTCAAACACGATAGAAAACAGCAAGATCAGAATACGTAACTACAGAGAAAATAGTTGGGTCTGGCTTCATAATCCCAATGAAATCTTCAAGTCGTTAACCTACAAGGTTTCGTCAAAAACCTAAGTTTAAAGGAGAATCGACTCTAGCTTATGCAACTAGTATCACATATGAGGTGTGGGGATTAGGTTTCCGAGTTGCTAGAGTTCTTGTTTATATAGATTTCAAATCAGGGTTTGCAATCTAAGTTACCTTGGTAACAAAGCATTCAATATTCACCGTTAGATGAAAACCTGATTAGATTCAAGCTAATATATTTCAACATTTAGATCGAACTTAGCTTGTTATACACAAATGAAATGTAACTACATTTAGGTTTGGGTAACCATACCTAAACGTGTACACTTAGTCTGTTCAACAATATTTAACCAATGGTTAGCCATGCGAACACTTTCATATCAACCTTATTCATCTTCACCATAACTAGTTCAAATGACTCAAATGAAACTAGTTAGAGAGTTGTTCAATTGCTTAGATCTCATAGAAGTATACAAGACACAATTAAAACAAAATCGATTTTGATTCACTCGAATCAATTCATGAACATCATAGCCACGGTTTCAAAATATTTCATTCCTTATTATATAAATATTTTAGTTCATGAACAAACCGATTTTAGAAAGTAACCTACTTAAGGATACAAACGGGCACGCATACCTAAGTAGCCAGGCCGAGTTTGGTTACGCCAGTAAGCGTACGGGTACGCATACAAATTCACATTCCAAACTCCAACAGAAATTCACAGAACCCAAATGGACGCATTTATGTGTCTATTTTGATCTCGATTTTCTATATTGTTAGTACCCATTTTTGTGCTTATTTTGGTATTTTATCTTTTTGTAGGTGTTTTTGGAGAAATACACTTGTGCGGAGAAATTGGCTCGAAAAAGTGGTATTTGGACCCCCGAGATAAATTACTAAAGGCACCTAGAAGAATTCATAACGACACTCAGGAAGATTACTATGCGCACCCCAAAATTAATATTTCCGCCCCAGTTGCTAATGGGAGACCAGCACAGGATAGGGGGAGGTCATCTTCTACATTTTGATTTTTCAAAATTTGGCGGGAAAATATATCAGCTAAGAACAGATTTTGGTTTCGATTTTTAGGCATGATTGAGAGAGATTCAATCACGGATTTCAACTGCTTTGGGCCTGTTTTGACTAAACAGGGTTTATGTGTTTCCTAGATTCGCAAAGTTTGGGCTAGATCCTCGGTTTGATAAAACAGAGGACGGGAAGAATATCCAATGACTGCGTGAATTCCAGGCAAGATTTTGACGTGATTTTGAAGAGTTAAACACGGGATTATGTATTTACCTAATAAACAGGATGAATGACGTGCTTGGGAGTTAAAATAGGCATAAAATCTTCTCATATTTGGTTATTATCGAAAACAGGGGAGGTGTCATTCTCGGGTTGGTTTTGTGAGTTTATTTTTAGAATTTACGTGACAGAAAGGAGAACATAAACTCAGACAGGATCCGTATCTAGTAGAGAAGAAATTTGAAGCTAAACAGAAGACGCGTTGAAGGGAAAAGAGGAAAGAAAAGTCGAGACTTTCGGTAAAAGAAAAGAAGAATTTTGGAGAATTTTTTTGGGCCTGTGGTGTATATAAGAGGTTTGGGGAGGTCATAAAAGGGTGATCGAACACTTTGGGGGAAGTTTAGAAGTATAACAGAGCATAAATAATCAATTTGCAGAGACACGGGCGAGAGGAAGAAGAAGAACACAGAACAACAGAAGAAGACAGTCGTTTATTCCGTGACCTTTGCTTTCAAATTCAATTCACTTTGTCACAATTATTGTAACAATTAGTACGAGTTCACAACAGTTCTGTTAAGGTTTCTCTGTGACAGTAGTTCCGTAACAATTATATCTGTTACAAAACACACTGCTTTATACCTTTTCTTCAATACAAAAACCTTTTGAGCTATGAATTATCTTTTTGAGCGTGTTTGCATCATGAGGAGCTAAACCCCAACACTGGGATGACGGAGGGAGCCATGTTTCACAAAGTTTGGTAACTATAATTGATTCTTAAGACTTTTTGCATTGATTTTTAATCGATTTATGATTTTCATTGATTATTTGTGATTTTGTTTGATAGTGCATGCTTAGTCTAAGAACTTTTGATGCACTATGCTTACGATTTACATCTAATGCTTTATAAAATCTACTTTTGGCAAAGAAATAGAGTCTAGAAAAGAGCTAAAATTATTATGAATCATTGTATGAACCAATTGATTGTGAAGTTTGATGGAATCCTAAGTCCCAAAGTATCTCTCAACTTTGTTAAAATCTTTTCTTTGTTTTTAGTATTTTTGTTTATTACATCTGAAATCAAATCTCTACAAGTCTGAGAATCAAACCCCGTACTTACCACTTGTAAAACTGCATCAGTTTTTGGCGCCGCTGCCGGGGACTTGTATTTAGGTTTAGGTTTTGCATTTTTTTTTAGGTTTTATTTATTTATTATTAATATTTTTTTTTTTTTTTTTTTAGATTATTTTTTTTTCTATTTTACTTCTTTGGTATTTTTGTTTTTGCTGTGCAGGATTTGCTTGAAACCAAACGTGGAAAGTTGAACTTGCCTTACAAAAAGGGAGAAACTGAAGATTTTATTTTTAGACTTTCATCTTATTTTTAGTAGTTTCTTTATTTATTTTTGGACTTGTAATTTTCTTTTATTTGTTTGTGTTTATTTTTAGTACTTTATTTATAAAAAAAAACACTGCACACACCAATTGCATCTTCGTCAGACTACCGAGTTTAGGAAAACTGGTGGATTAGTAAGCTGAACCCGTGCCTTTGGCCTTATGGGAGTTACCAGCTGAAAGTCCACAAACCTCAGCCTCGTACCTTTGGGTATATTTCGCTGTAGGTAACCCAAGCTTACCTAAATTAGTTAGCCCAACATTTGCATGTGCACATTTTGTTGAATTCTTGTATGCCAGAACGTAAGAGAGACACTCTAGGACAATTTATGCGTGAAAAACCTAGAAGTGATATTTTAGGATACAAGAATCTTGACTACCTTAATCTAGAAAGTCCTATTTTTGGACGTTCTTCTCACGGTGAGGAAAATATCCTTAATACTTTTATTTTTGCCAAAATGGTTGAGGAAAAGGATGATGAGGTCCCGATAAAAACCCTTAGGGATCGTTTGAACCCGTCTAGGGTAGTGCGTGACCCAGGTATAGTTCTACCAGCTTCTACGGTCCAATTTGATATTAGACCTGAGACTATTGGCATGCTTCGTAAGTTTAGGGGGTTAGAGAATGAGAACCCGTATACCCACATAAGAGATTTTGAAATGATTTGTGACACAACGAACTATCCGAATGTCTCCAAAGATGTGCTTAGGTTACGTTTGTTTCACTTCTCTCTCTATGATAAAGCCAAAGAGTGGCATCATTTTATTCCTTCTAAAACAATTACCACCTGGGATGGTCTTATAGAGGCATTTGTTAAGAAATTCTACCCACACCATAAGACTGCATCTGATCGGTAGTCTATCCAAACCTTTAAGCAGAAATTAGGTGAAAAACTTCATGATTATGTAGAAAGGTTTAGTGAATTGTTATACCAGTGTCCACATCACGGCTTTGAAAAAGCCCATATGGCCCAAATTTTATATGAGGGCCTTGATAGTGAAACCCGTATGCAGGTAGAAACAATTAGTGGTGGAGAATTTACACATCAAGACCCAAATGAATGTTTTGACGAGTTCATCGAGTTAGCTGAGAAGACTCATCAATGGGCTTCAATGAGAGAACCAGAAATACCTAGAAATCCTATCCATAGGATCGATAGAGTTGATTATGGGTCAGATATTCTTAGGCGTCTAGAAGCCTTAAAAATGAATCAAGGGTCACACCATGCTAGATACGAAGAGAAAGCCAATGCTCTTTATAACAACTCTAGGTTTAAAAATCGTCAAAGATTTGATCCATATTCAGACACCTATAACCCTGGTTGGAGGAACCACCCTAATTTTTCTTGGTCTAAGGATTAGAGTCAAAGTCATCCTAGTAGTTCTCAGACTCTCCTAAGTTTTGGGTATACTAAGAACCATATAGGGCCAGATCAGTATCAAAATCTGTCGGATAAAAAAATTATGAGCTTAGAAGAGTCTCTCACCATCTTATCTCATAACAATGCAGTGTTTAAGCAAACGGTTGATAAAGGTTTACAGGAAAACTCTCAAGCTATTTCAGAGCTAAAAAACCAGGTTAGTATAATTGCAGAATTTTTGAGCGAAAGAGAAAAGGAAAAGTCCCCCAATCAACCACTACCCAACACTAGAGCAATTCATGAAGTATCCTCTAGAGAGAAAGAGTTCAATCATGTGAATTCTGTAACAACCCTTCGGAGTGGTAAAATGGTAGACAATAAGGTAGCCATGCCTAATAGTGGACATACTGTAGATCCACCTTCTAGTTCCCAAGATGAGCCCAAGAAGGAGCCACTAGCTGAAGAGATTGATAAAATTTCTAGTGATGCCCATGTGGTTCCCGACAGATCTCATTTTGTACCCAGAGCCCCATATCCACAATTGTTAGTTCCAACTAAGAGAGAGTCGACTTTCAACGAAATAATGGAGATTTTTAAGCAGGTAAACATTAACATCCCTTTACTAGTTACAATTAGGCAAATGCCTGCTTATGCCAAGTTTCTTAAGGATCTTTGTACTCGAAAGCGTAAGCTTAATGTCCATAAGAAAGCCTTTTTAGCTGGTCAGGTAAGTTCAATCCTTCTGAACCAAACAGCCCCTAAGTATAAAGACCCTGGATGCCCCACCATATCTTGTACGATTGGTAATCACATGGTTGATAAAGCACTACTTGACTTAGGAGCCAGTGTTAACCTACTCCCATACCATGTGTACACCCAGCTAGGTCTTGGTGAGTTGAAACCGACTAAAATGACCCTACAGTTAGCTGATAGGTCTGTCAAAGTACCTCGTGGTGTCATAGAGGATGTACTGATTGAGGTTGATAAATTTATTTATCCAGTGGATTTTGTTGTTCTAGACACTCAACCTGTTCAGGATCCTAGTGCTCAAATACCGGTGATTTTAGGTCGCTCATTTTTAGCCACATCTAATGCTATCATCAATTGTAGGAACGGACTTGTGAATATATCCTTTGGTAATATGACCACTGAACTAAATGTCTTTAATGTTACTAGACAACCTTATGATGAATTAGAGGAAGTAAATATGATTAGCACTTTAGTTCAGGATATAGTTCAGGATAATTGAGACGACACTTTATTGGATGATTCTTTGGATGAAATTGATAAGATTCTCTTAAGTCAGTTAGGTGACCAAACTGTTGAACTAGAAGAAGCTCTCGAGTACTTTAAAGACTCTACGGACCCTGAAATTCAAGCCATAGTGCTAGGCCTTACGGAGAGTAGTGTTGTCCCTAAGTTTGGGGGTAGTGATCTAGAAGAAGCTCTTGAGTATTTTAAAGACTCCAAGGATCCAGAAATTCAAGCAATAATTAGAGGTCTTTCTGAAAATACTGATTACCCTAAGTTTGGGGGTGATGATGGTCAAGTATCCCCATTAGAAGTCCCTAACTTGGGAATCGAGCCTAGTGTACCTGAGGTATTACTTGAGTCACTTCCAACTCCACAATCTGATCCTCCTGATACTGTCCAGGAGGAAATCCATCTATAAGAAACATGTTGTTCAAATGAGTCTATTTGTAAAGACACTCATATGAAGCCCAAGTGGGCGCAGCAGATAAACCCAGCTGTCTTGGAAGAAGTTTTAAATCAGGTTGTGATATATCTGCTTATTTATCTAATCCGATGCATTTGTCTTATAATTATGGCAGTTTTATTTGGTTTTGTTGATCCACAGTTATTTCGACTATTGATGTATGATTTGAAAAGGTAATTATTCATTTATGGGTATTTGACGTCTGGCTGAAGACTTTAAATTTAGCACTTCTTGGGAGGTAACCCATGCTCATGCAACACGGTAATATCTTTCCTTAACTATTTTTGCTTCAAATGGTAACAGTTTCTCCTTGTTCATGCTTTTAATTTTATCTTTAGAACATTGAGGACAATGTTAGATTTAAGTTTGGGGGTGTGGGAGAAACTTTTTAGTTGCAATACATAAACTTCGGAGCCTAGAAATTTATGCTTATTAAGGATGGCACTAACCAATCTAAGTGGATGGAAGCATCTTGGTTGTAGGAGTTGAGGAACCAATCTGATTAGATGGAAACATCTAAAGAGTCTATTCATAAAAGCACAAGAGCTCGGTGTTAGAAATAACATGGTAGTTTCGCCATATCTCGTTGAGTCCTTTTCACTTCTGTTTTTATTTTGTTTTCTTTTTAAAATATGTTTGTCTAAGTGATTAGGTGGGGCTCACGATTCAAGTTGTTACCACTTCTAGGGTGAAATAGAGTGATTGAGTTACTAAGAAAAAGAAAAAAAGAGACCAGACCAATCAGACCAAACAGAATAATTCTCAAATAAAATAAAATAATAAGTAACACTTGGATAGCAATATGTGTGTGTTCTCCCTGTCTCCGTCGCCTAAACAAGCGTGGAACGCAGGATCCAAGGGAATTACCATGTAATCTGCTGACAAGAAGCATGCGCTTGGATTCGTAAGATCTAATCATGTTGTTAAAAAAAAAAAAGATAATTGTTAATGTTCAATGAATAAATCGACCGCTGGTTCCCTTGTATATGCCAGTTGTGTTGATATTAGTCAGACCAGTACCTCAGTCCATTAGGATAGGTTCATTTTGGCAGTGGCCTTCAGACAGATATGAGAAACACCGTTCACCTAGTTAACATCGAAACCATCTATGTTTTTCTATATCCATCTCTTAATCTATCCATGTGATTTTTTGACTCTGGATATTGATGTCCATAGTGCGACTATCTGAGTAGAGCTCTGTCACTTATATATGAATTTTAGTATGCTTGAGTGCAAACTCGTGTACATCAATTGGTATTTCGCATCAGGGTACTTCCTCCTATAATCAATGAGAGTATGCCAACCAAGGAGATTTTTTAGTGCCTTCCAAGGTTCTGCGTAGATAGTTAGGGTCTGGAGTGTCAAAAGTTTTGTGGGTATATCTCTGGTAAGCCCTCCAGAGACAATAACTCGGCCACTAGGGCCACCTAGGGGTTTAAAGGCTTGTTGCATACGCTAAATGCAACCGACGATGCTTACGACAATGAGTTAGGATTTTTATTTGATTTGCTCGGGACTAGCAAATAATAAGTTTGGGGGTTCTGATAGACGCATTTATGTGTCTATTTTGATCTCGATTTTCAATATAGTTAGTACCCATTTTTGTGCTTATTTTGGTATTTCATCTTTTTGTAGGTGTTTTTGGAGAAATACACTTGTGCGGAGAAATTGGCTCGAAAAAGTGGTATTTGGACCCCCGAGATAAATTACTAAAGGCACCCAGAAGAATTCATAACGACACTCAGGAAGATTACTATGCGCACCCCAAAATTAATATTTCCGCCCCAGTTGCTAAAGGGAGACCAGCACAGGATAGGGGGAGGTCATCTTCTACATTTTGATTTTTCAAAATTTGGCGGGAAAATATATCAGCTACGAACAGATTTTGGTTTCGATTTTTAGGCATGATTGAGAGAGATTCAATCACCGATTTCAATCACTTTGGCTGTTTTGACTAAACAGGGTTTATGTGTTTCCTAGATTCGCAAAGTTTGGGCTAGATCCTCGGTTTGATAAAACAGGGGACGGGAAGAATATCCAATGACTGCGTGAATTCCAGGCAAGATTGTGATGTGATTTTGAGGAGTTAAACACGGGATTATGTATTTACCTAATAAACAGGATGAATGACGTGCTTGGGAGTTAAAATAGGCATCAAATCTTCTCATATTTGGTTATTATCGAAAACAGGGGAGGTGTCATTCTCGGGTTGGTTTTGTGAGTTTATTTTTAGAAGTTACGTGACAGAAAGGAGAACATAAACTCAGACAGGATCCGTATCTAGTAGAGAAGAAATTTGAAGCTAAACATAAGACGCGTTGAAGGGAAAAGAGGAAAGAAAAGTCGAGACTTTCGGTAAAAGAAAGAAGATTTTTGAAGATTTTTGTTCGGCCTGTAGTGTATATAAGAGGTCTGGGGAGGTCATAAAAGGGCGATCGAACACTTTGGGGGAATTTTAGAAGTATAACAGAGCATAAATAATCAATTTGCAGAGACACGGGCGAGAGGAAGAAAAAGAACACAGAACATCAGAAGAAGATAGTCGTTTATTCCGTGACCTTTGCTTTCAAATTCAATTCACTTTGTCACAATTATTGTAACAATTAGTACGAGTTCGCAACAGTTCTGTTAAGGTTTCTCGTAACAGTAGTTCTGTAACAATTATATATGTTACAAAACATACTGCTTTATACCTTTTCTTCAATACAAACACCTTTTGAGCTATGAATTATCTTTTTGAGCGTGTTTGCATCATGAGGAGCTAAACCCCAACACTGGGATGACGGAGGGAGCCATGTTTCACAAAGTTTGGTAATTATAATTGATTCTTAAGACTTTTTGCACTGATGTTTAATCGATTTATGATTTTCATTGATTATTTGTGATTTTGTTTGATAGTGCATGCTTAGTCTAAGAACTTTTGATGCAATATGCTTACGATTTACATCTAATGCTTTATAAAATCTACATTTGGCAAAGAAATAGAGTCTAGAAAAGAGCTAAAATTGTTATGAATCATTGTATGAACCAATTGATTGTGAAGTTTGATGGAATCCTAAGTCCCAGTATCTCTCAACTTTGTTAAAATCGTTTCTTTGTTTTTAGTATTTTTGTTTATTACATCTGAAATCAAATCTCTACAAGTCTGAGAATCAAACCCCGTACTTGCCACTTGTAAAACTGCATCACCAAACTTCTGCCAGTACCTATACGGGTACGCATACCTAGATTCCGGACTTTCAACAACTAACTAGTACGCGTATGGGTACGCATACTTAGGTTCCCTGTTTTGGATTTTTACACAAATGTGAATACACACTATGGTTATATCCAAACATGGGTACTTGTTCTAAACTCTCATTTCTATCATTGAAACTTTCTTAGAGGATGACAATAGTTGTTATCCACAAACTATTAAAATCAAAGCCATTTTCAAGTTATTGCAATATGACTTTCGTCAAGAGTAAAGATGAACTTGGTTAAAGCGAAAGCTTACCAACACATATTTCGAGAAATAGATAAGTGAGCTAAACTCAGCTCGAAATAGCACATGTGTATAATTGAAGTCTATATAGCAATACGACTTTTGTCTCAAAATAGGAGATACAATAGATATACTTTTGAGTGATAGATAAGTTGAAGTCTCCATATACCTTTTGTTGATGAAGTTCCACAAGTTCCCTTGAGTAGTTCTTCGTCTTCATTCGATGAACTCCGTGGAGTCTAAAGCTCAACTACACTTACTATCCTAATCCGAGACTTAGCTATAAGTAGACTAGAAATCAAGACTTATAGTTTTGGCAACTCAACTTGACAAACAAGCTTGAGATATTAACGCTTGCGAGTTAGACCGAGCAGTGCTCTAACAACAATTAGTTTTATTTGATTATTATTTGATCTAAAAGTGGTAAGATGAACATGGTTAACTCAAAAGTGTTCATGTGGATAACTTCAGTTAACTGTTACTGAGCCAACTCAATATACACGTTTAGATACGGTTACCCATATCTAAATGAAAGTATATTTCATTTGTGTGTAACAAGCTAAGATCATCTAATGGTGGAAAGATATTAGCTTGAATCTTAAATCAGGTTTCATCTAACGGTGAACATTGATTGCTTTGTCCCAAAGTTATCAAGCCCTGCCTTGAAGACTATATGAGGTAGAACTATAGCAATTGGGAAACCTAATCCCCACACCTCTTGTGTGATATTAGTCGCGAATAGAGTCGATTCTCCTTTAACCTAGGTTTTTCTTAAAACGATTATAGGTTAACGACTTAAAGACTTCATTGGGATTCTGAAGCGACACCCAACTATTTTCTCTGTAGTTGCGTGTTCTGATATTACTTGTTCTATCGTATTGAGTACTATCTTCTCTAAGATTTGCTCGAGATTTATCTCCGATAGATAAGATATAAAAATTAATCACAAAGCTCTTCGTCTCATTCTTTGTGATTTCACAATAACTTGTTCTACTACCATATAGTTAAGCTATTGTGAGGTGATTGATATTTCTAGGCTGTTCTTCGGGAATATAAGATCGGATTATCAATTGGTTCCTGTTCACCTTGATTTATCAAAAGACGAAACAAAAACTTCGTAGGTATTCCTGTGGGAGACATTTATCTATCAGAATAGACTTTTCTGTGGGAGAGAGTTTTGTTTATCAAGTCTTCGACTTTGGGTCGTAGCAACTCTTAGTTATGGGTAGGATCAGTTAAGGGAATCAAGTGCGTAGAGTCCTGTTGGGATTCAGAGACGTAGGGAACGCGACTGTAACTTAATCAGTGTGAGATTGGTTAGGTCTCAACTTCATTCCAGTCCGAAGTTAACTTGTAGTAGGCTAGAGTCTGTAGCGGCTTAATACAATGTGGTGTTCAAATCTGGACTAGGTCCCGTGGTTTTTCTGCATTTGCGGTTTCCTCGTTAACAAAACTTCTGGTGTCCGTGTTATTTCTTTTCGCATTATATTTTCTATATAATTAAATATCACAGGTTGTGCGTTGTTCAATTAATTGGTAAATCCAACCTTTAGTTGTTGATTGAAATTGATTGACCCTTGAACATTGGTCTTTGGTACCATACAAGTTGTTTCTCATAATAATCAGGCTCGCGGATTTCTATCTGTTTGATTTACTGATTACATTGAGAAACAAAGTTATAACTCTTGGATATATTTTCCTTGATTGAGTCTGACTGTCTAGTTGATTCTCTTGGAATTATATTGGAGTTAGTATATACAGATTGCCTAACGAAATATTGGTAGTGGTTGTTAGACCCCCGCTTTTTCATATACGTCTTCAGGATGTCTCAGGTGTTCCCTGACTATATAGAACACATATGTATATAATCTCAATGATTGGAAAGCTCGTAAATGGATTGACCAGTAGTATAAAGCGATAACATCTTCAAGATTACACTGGTTTTGATAACAATTTCCCCCCCAGGTTTTCACTGACTATGCGGAACGAATATTCAGAACGAGTACGATGCTTCTATCATCTCATACCTCGATTCTTGAATCAAGTTATTGCTCATAGATAGATTGCCTGCTAGTATAGGGCGACTAATTAATTAATTCTAACGTTATGTTCATCAATTGATTTCTTAAAATATACTATATCTTTACCATAATATTTTATTACTTCAATCGACGGCTTTTCCATGTTGAATCCCACGGATTAGTAGTGAATATTCACCTTTCGGGTATACGATCCACCACCTAGTAAGCCCCGAGAAAATAATGTGGGTGTATTTAGTAATGATGCTCAAACAAAGCATCCTTGCGCGGGACCAAGCCCACCGGCCGGCCATGTCGCCGTTGTCATGGCCGATTCCCTCCTTTTTTTTACCTTTTATTTTATTATTATCTCATGAATCCATGACTTCCTCGTTCAAGCAAACTCTTCTTAATTCACCATATGTATGGTCAACAAATCAAATGACCCTGTATCCGTTAGGTTTTTTCACCAATAAATATATTTAATATTATTATTTTAATATTTGTAAATATTGGACTTTCAAGCAAATACTACTCGCTCTCCCTAGCGAAATTAAGTATTTAAGTCAAAAAATACAAAATAATACTCGAATGACCATCAAAAAATTATCAAAATTCTCAGAGTGGACAACCGTCGACATGGTGGCCCGTACACCATCATGCAAGGTCCTATGTGGTCCCAAACATTCATTAATTAATTACTTATTTGATTAATCGTTCATTTTATTAATCCTTCATGTGATTAGTCCTTTCTACACCAATTTGACAATTCTCCATTCACTTCCTAGCCGGTCTCACCACCACCAATAGCCGGTTCTCATGCCCATTGGTTAGTCGATCTCTCTACACATATTGGACGGTCCTCCATCTCCTGAATACATCACTTTGAACACATAATATATGGGAGCTACTTAACCAATCCATCCACTGAGCAATCATTTTGTTGTTAATTCAAATTAGACCATATATAATTAGATCTAATGCTATTACCTCATGAAAGTAAATATTAGCATATTCCAGGGCTACATTATTTGAGTTCTCCTTGCGTATTCTCAATAAAAGAAATTCTTATTCAGTGTTTTCATTTGTTCTATATAAAATACGCATTAACACCGCTATTTAGTGTAAGTTTTTGTTTAGGATACCCGTCGAAAATCTTACAAATTAAATAAAAACACTTTTTTACTTATAGTTGTTCATAATATTTGACATTGTAAAAAGCTTTCTGAGAAATTTCACTAGATCGAGACTCTGCTTGGGTGAATCCCTTATGAAGGGTTTCCGGTCTCGTTGGTTGGCTTCTCGTCTCTTGGTTGCTCGGCGGTCGCTTCAAATTTCTTATTGACCACTTTGTAAACACCCTTCTGTTTCATTTGTAATTTATCAAAATATTATATACACGTGTAAGTCATGCAACAACACTACAGTTGGAAATGAATAAACTATTGTATTGTCACCTCACGGGGAATCCGGTGCATTTGCCCATCAGTTTTACTGGTGCCATTTCGTGGATCGTATGGGGACAAGGATAGATGCAATACATGGAAATCTGTGCATGTTTATCCGTCCGTATCTTTGCACGCGCATCACACGCGATTTATTTTTGGTCATTTCGTACAAATCAATTCAAATTTTTTCAAACCAACACCAATGCTAGCTAGACGTTGATTCTTTTTTTTTTTTTTTTTTTTTTTTTTTTTTCATAAAAGAGGAGAACCCTCAAACTTACAGAGATAACAAACGTCTTCTAATGAAGTCGTTTGTGTTCATAACTTGTACATTCCAATTTTGGAGATCTAGATAGTTCATAATGGCTAAAAGAGTTTCACCTGTCCAAGTATTTTGGATTGTGAATCGATTACAAAAAACTGACAAATTTGCTGCCCAAATAATATTGTATCTACTTGTTAATACAAAAGCCACAACTTTAAAATTTATATCAAAGTCTGCATAGTTTCCAATGTCCCAACTTTGTTTGAATCTTCTTTCCCTAGCTTTAGCATACATTCCTATTAGCAGCTCGAGAGTGGGTTGCGAATCACTTTGGAAAATGATATGATAGCCACTCAATTCAACTGCCCATTGAAAAGCCGTATCAGCTCCTGCTACTTCTAATTGTTTACTGGTGGTACAATTTCTCCAGCTACCCCTAGCTTCAGTAGTTCTTCCTGCAAAATCAATCATTGTTAGTCCAACTCCTGAACTAGTCAAAGGGTCATGCATAGATAAAGCTATATTTATCGTTATTGCCATGTATCCTGAAGTATTCTGAGGTTGGCTGTTAGTAACAATCAAAGAGTCATCATTTAATGGGTTGTAATACAAGGTTTGCATGATATTGTATTCTTTTCGGTTAACCCAAATATAACTGTTTATGAATTTTACTATCTTCCTTGCCATTGTTGAGACTATTTTGAATTTCTTTTTGGAACACCCTATTACATCTTGCCTTCCAAACATGCCATGTTACAATGCTACAGAAAACCTTCCATTCCATTGTAATGTTTCCTCTATCTGTTTGAGTAATCCACCCATATAACCAATCATGAAAAGTGTTAGCATTTTGCATCACATTGTCAATATCAAAATTAAGATGCATCCATACCTGTTTCGTGAAGTTGCATTTCATAAACAAATGAGTAAGAGATTCCTCTTCAATATTACAGAGTTTGCAACAAGTATCTATTTCTCGGTATTATGGCAAAGAACTCTCACACTATTTGGAAGTATAGAGTGTCTTTGCCTTCCAAATAAAAGTTTTGATTGAAGGAGTAATTTTCATTTCCCATATTTTGTTCCATTGCATGTTAGTTTCTCCCATTACTATTAATGTTTTTATATAAAGTTTTAACAGTAAAGATACCTGTATTGCTTAGTGTCCAACGAGGGACATCTGGTGAACCAGTGTTAGGAATTTGTATTTTCCTAATCTTGTCCACAGTAATTCTGTCGAAACAACCTGCAAGTTTTGTTAAATCCCATGTTTTATTTGTTGTAATCAAGTGACAAACTTTTGTGGTTCCTACATTCCCTGTCCTAATACTGTTTCCGGTAGGTTTAACATCTGGAATCCAGTAATCATTCCATATATCTATATTTTCTCCATTTCCCAACTCCCAAAAAACAATATTTCTTTAAGTAAGCTACTCCTAATAATATTCCTTTCCATGTCCAACTATCACTTTGGTTTGGAACAGTGTTTATATGAAGAATATCACACATAGGATAGTACTTAGCTTTAAGACTTTTAGCCATTAGAGAATGAGGATTTTCGTACAGTCTCCATCCTATTTTAGCCAACATTGCTATATTAAAATTTTTCATGTTTTGGAATCCTAAACCTCCTTCTTCCAAAGATTTGCACATGTTATCCCAACCCATAAGACAAATACCTTTTTTACCTCTCTCATTCAATCCATTTTCATCTCTTCCCCACCAATAATTTCTTTGCAATTTAGTTAAGTCATTACAAATCTTAACTGGTATTCTAAAGCAATTCATTTGGTAAACACAAATTGAAGAAGTAACATTTCTAATCATAACACCTCTACCAGCAGGGTTTAGAAGTAAACCTTTCCATCCTATCAATCTGTTTTTCATTTTTTCCACTAGAGGTTCAAAACATTTAATTTTAGAAGTGTAAGTAAATAAAGGAGATCCTAGGTATTTATCATTTATAGGTATTTCATTTACTTCTAGTATTTGCCTCACACTATTTCTAAGAGTAGGATCAGTTTTAGAACTAAAGAAGACCCCTGATTTAGCCAGATTGATTAATTGACCAGAAGACTCCCCAAAATCCTTAAACAGTTTAACAAGGTTGTTACTAGAGAGATTATCAGCTTCACAAAATATAATACAATCATCAGCAAACATTAAGTGACTAATTGATGGAGCATTGTTGGTTATTGTTAATCCTTTTATCAAGCCTTGGTCTTCAGCATGAATTAAGGTTCTCGAAAGTGCCTCCATGCAAAACAAAAATAGGTATGGAGATATAGGATCTCCCTGTCTCAATCCCCTGGTAGGTTTAAAGAATTTTGTTGGGGATCCATTTATGAGAATAGCTAGGGTAGTGGTTGAGATACATTGATAAACAAGATTACACCATTTTTCATTAAATCCCATTCTTTGCATGATACAGATTAAGAAGTCCCATTCCACTCTGTCGAAAGCTTTCGACATATCTATTTTTAGGCCCATATATCCTTTCTTACTTTTATTGTTTCTCATTTTATGAATTAGTTCATGGGCTAAAGTAATATTTTCAGATATTTGCCTTCCTGGGATGAAGGCAGACTGAAATGGGGATATGATTTTGCTAAGAAGGCTTTTCATTCTATTAGCCATTAGTTTAGAAATAATTTTGTAAGTTGTATTAGCTAAAGCTATAGGTCGAAATTCAACTTGGGGTGATTGGGTTTAAAGTTTTAGGGATAAGAGAAATGAATGAGGCATTCATCTCCTTAGATATAAAACCTGTTTTAAAAAAAAACTTGGATCATTTTAGTTAAGTCAGGGCCGATGATTTCCCAATTCTGTTGAAAGAAAATCGGTGGAAATCCATCAGGCCCAGGACTTTTGTCAGGCTCCATAGAGAAAAGAGTTTGTTTTATTTCAACCAAAGAGGGAATAATACAAAGTCTATCATTATCAACAGTATCAATGCAAACAGGAATCATTTCAATCATGTTTCGGTCCAAACAAGGGTTTACAAAGTGGTTGCAATTTCACGAAAATGGTCAGTAATGCAAGAAACAATTTCCGGTCTACTATTAATCCATACATCATTTTTGTCTTTTAGTGTTTCTATCCTGTTTCTTCGAAACCTCTGTTTAGCCCTAGTGTGAAAATATCTAGTATTTCTGTCTCCTAACATTATATTTTGATCCCGACTTTTATCCTTCCAAAATTTTTCTTGTATGTCGTACCATTCAGTAAGATTTTTTCTAAATCTAGCAATGTCCCTGTTTTTATTTGGATAACTGTTTCTCTTGTTTACTTTTCTTGAGTTCAGCCTTGGTATTTTCTATATTTGTTTTTATGTTACCAAAGGAGTGTTTGTTCCAGTCCCTAAGAATATGTTTGACAGAAGTAAGTTTCTTATTCATAGTGTGAGCATGGGAACCTCTTATTTCATTTTCCCAACAAGCCTCTATTAAAGGCTTACATTCTTCATGTTTCATCCAATCTCCAAAATACTTAAAAGGTGTGGCCCCATCATTCCAAGTATTATGGGTATTAAGAACTATAGGTACATGGTCAGAAGCAAGGGGGCCAATACGTTGATTCAACAGCTACTCTTTCTCTGTCTCGCTCGCTCAACGGGTTTAGGGTTTTTTTTTTCTCACAGTTGGAGCCATGCCTCGGTATGTAGATTGTTGATTTCTTCAGTTTATGTTTCATTTTTTCGTGCTGAATTTTAGGGTTTCGTTTATTGATGTTCATTGGTTTTCGTGATCTTTTCAGATGCCATCGCCACTATTCCGATTCTGTAAGTGACCTAACTTCGGTTTTTTGAGGAATTTTTTTGTTCTTGTTCATTTTTGTTCTTAGCTCCCAACAAATTAAGTTTTTTTTTTTTTTGTTGGATTTCTATTTGATGATACTTCATATTGGCCTGGTGTATATAGAGCGTGTATGTGTGGGTTCTTGGTAATCTTAGGGGCTTAGTCAATGTTTGATTCCTGAGTTAAGCTATTTTTTTTTTTTTTTTTTGCAGTGAAAGCAATCATCGTTGTGATTCTAACTCTGTCATTTCTTTGTTATCAGCCTTATGTCAAGAAAGAAAATAGAATTGAAGTTTTTATTTATTTATTGCATTTAACGATATTTCATCTGTTGCACTTGTCAGGAAAATGGACCTACCTATGATCAACAATTAGATGCTGAACAAATCCAAAGTTTGATTGATCAAAGGATCAAAGTGCTTCTTGGTGATGCAGGATCCCAACATCTTGTCTCCCGGGCATGCTTCCCACTGGTATGCCTATGCATGGATCACAAATGCCCAAAGCGGAAGGAATCCTAAGTTTGATCGATCAGAGGATCAAAGATCATCTTGGTGCTGCAGGATCCCAACAAGCACTTATTCCAGGTTAATTGAACTTTCTGTAATTTGTTTTTCATTATTCCAGCCTCCTTGTTTGCAAGATGCAATTGGTTTAGCTGTTTTTTTAGTTGGTTCAATTTAAGTTTTGTAGCATATAACTTATGCGTAAAGATTTACACATGCCCGTAGATGCATGCAATGATGCATCTGCTCTAAAATTTTCATACCCAGCACTATGTAGTTCACTTCTAAGATCTTTAATTTTTATCTCTGAGGTGAAAAATCTATTTGATTTGGACTCATATTGAGAAACAATGATTCTTCATAGTTCATTGACTAGACTAGACTCATATTAGTCTAGTCTAGACATGAGAAACAAGAAACATTTAAACTTATAGTCTAGGGTAAGTATTTCGGGGGATATTATCCCTTGAATGCCACAATTTTTTGTGGTTGGGGCGTCGGGGAAACAAGAAACAAGATTTGTATGCACTTTTAAACCTCCAGGGATCATTGAATTCCAACTACCATTTCCCTCTACTTTCAGGATAGTGAAATTGAGGAAACTCTTCCACCCATATATCCTATCCAGGTTAGAGGATGACCTCTTTTGCACACTACTTAGACAGTTAGACTATTAATCACCAAATCCGGATTCTTCTGGGCAGATCCCGGTTTTGAGGAACAGGCTGGGAAGTCACCAGTCGGCGTATACTTGGGAGCCAGCTGGGCTGGGTGTGCAACTCCACACACACACCCTTCAATGTGGCTCCCCCTTGTTCTCTTGTAGTATCCGCTTTTCTAACATGTTCTAGTCAAACTCCAATGTGTGGGTATGTTTGTTACCGTGTGGTAGTGCTGCACATATGCATTTTCCAGTTTTCATTCCTTAAATCTTTTTGGATGGCCATTTTCAGGTTACGGTGGTCAGCCAATGTCAATGCCTCCACCTGGAGCCCCTTCCATGCCCATGCAAATGAATGGTCTGCTGAGGCCTCCCACCACGGGTCCTCCACCAACTGTGCCTGGGGGAATAACCCCTACTTCAAATTCCCCCCCTAATCCAGGAGTTATGCATCAAGGAAATCCAACTGCGCTTGTAACTGGGGCTTTTGATGGATATAACATTAGTGACGTTGCCTCGGGTTTACAGAGACCAACTCAAGGTAGTACTGCTGCCACTTCATGTCTTCTTACAAATGAGCCAGGGTCTTCGTACCTCACTGAATATGTGCGAGAAGCAAAGAAGCTAGCCAAGGGAAGTAGGGTTTGTTTGGGTAGCTGGAATGTAGGGTCCCTAACAGGAAAGTAAAGAGAGGTAGTTGATACTGCGGCTAGGAGTCGTGTAAATATCTTATGCGTTCAGGAGATTAAAAGGAGCGGCCGGAATGAGGCGGAGGTGGAGGACACAGGCTTTAAGATATGGTACAGAGGAGGAGAAAAACCAAACGGAGTTGGCATCTTAATTGACAACAGCCTTAAGAACAGAATCTTTGGCGCTACAAGAAAAGCTAGGATCATCCTAGTCAAGCTCATAGTTAGTGATATGGTTTTGAATGTCATAAGTGCGTCTGCCCCACAAGTATGTGTAAGTGAGGACGCCAAGCAGAAGTTCTGGGAAGATCTGAATGGCCTGGTCAGAGGTATGCCTAGTAGTGAGAGGTCACGTTGGCACAAGTAGGGAGGGGTTTCACAGGGTGCATGGAGGGTTTGGGTATGGTGATAAAAACCAAGAAGGAGAAGAAATCTTGAATTTCACTTTAGCCAATGACCTCATGGTAGCTAACACCTTCTTTAAAAAGAAACAATCCCATATTGTTACCCTTATAAATGGTCAGTACTCTAGTCAGATCAACTTTTTTCTTGCTAGGAGACGGGATAGAAAGGAGTGCAAGGATTGTAAGGTTATACCTGGAGGATGTGTTGTCTCACAACATCAGCTCTTGGTATCCGATTTTGTCCTTGGCGCCAAAACTACATGGACCAAGTGGTGGAAGCTCACAGATGATGCCCCACGGGTATTTAAAGATAAGACGGTGGCACAAGGAGTTACCAAAATTAATGATAGGACTATGGCAGGAGGAGTTACCAGAAAAAAAGATAGGATGATGACAGGAGTTACCAAAAAAGGAAAAAAAACGATGCCAGGAGTATGGAGCAGCCTTCGAGAGCAGATGGCAACTGGCATCAGAAGGTGGCTGTGGAGGTGCTTGGAGTGACGAGGAAATGGACGCGAAAGTAAAGATACTTGGTGGTGGAACGAGTCATGATGTGTATTCCCATTTTCTAGGATGATCCTGTATTAAACATCTTGTGTGATGGTTGATTATCCAATTAGGTTTTTTTGACGGGTCCCTCACTGTTGAGGCTTGATCCAGCATGGCCCTAGTGACCATCTAATCCTTCTTTCATTATATGCTTATAGAAACTGATGCTATTCTGCAACTTTTCTGCAGATGATCAAAGTTGAACTCTTAACATATATATTCTCCAGTATGATCTTAAAGTTCTGGTTCTGTAAATTATAACCCACTGATTCGGTCTTGGTATGTGTTTTGGTAACCCATTGACTGAAATTTAAATTTGCTCAATGTTGCGATTTGTTACCTGATTTTATTGTTTGCCTTGGGTTCAACGCCATGCCAACACGAGTGTGGTTTTACAGGTTAAACCTAATTCAATTAGGGACTACCTTGATGTGTTTTCAATTCTCTCTTTATTTCTGTAACTTGGTGCATTTCCTTTTCCTGCTGTTCTTGTAGCAAGTCATATAATTTACCCTGCTTTAATTTGGTTTTGTATAGCTCTGCAGCAGTAAATTGGGATAGTGGGAAGGGGTTAAATTTGCCACTATCAAAGAAATGTACTGGACCTCCTTGACAAAGCTAATTCTGTTTCGTCCGAAACTCCGAATCACCCACTTGGTTGAGTCTTGACAGAATCCTCAAAAAAAACATAAGATATGGTATGGACTGCCTATTTTCGCGGGAAAAGGGAATAGAAAATGGCCGGCCGGTAACAAAGATTAACACCGCCTACACAACCAAACGGTGGTAGTAGGATATTCAAGATACGAACGTTTCAATTGAGATACATATTTAAACTGCCCATCTGAATTCTGCGCGCCATTATTACCGGACATTCTCATGCAGCATCACGATCATATTAATCTTATGAGCACCATTATTAATTAATCAAATCGACGTTTCAACTCTCAGAGTATACGCTAAATCAAATGGCAACAACATATTTATTGTCATCTGAATTCTCTGACTCATCGTTTCAAATACTGACCATACGACTACTTACACTTATATTACTATATAAGAGGATTACTTGAGAGGATACTAAGAAAGAAATAGAAATAGAACCATGGAAGAAGCAAGAAAGTCTCCATCTTGTAATAATAATGAAAAAGATAGAATCAGTGATTTGCCGCTTTCTCTAATCCACCACATCTTATCCTTCCTGGATATGAAATGTGTTGTTCAGACAAGTGTTCTGTCAAAGCGATGGAGTCATGTTTGGATATCTGTTCCCTTTCTCAACCTCAGTTGCATTATCGAAAAACCTCCTTCACGTCGTCATTCTGCTGTCGACTATTCTGCACTTGTGACGCAGTTGGATGGGTTTATAAATTTTGTCGACAAGGTATTCGTTCTTCACGACAACTCTGATATAAAGACATTACGTCTCTGCATAATCAAAGACTGGGCAGCCTGTGGTGATGATAACTTACCAACGCATCTTACTAGATGGATCCTCGCAGCAGTAAGGCGTAACGTTCAAGAACTGGATATCGAAATGGATGTCAAGGACTATTCGGTTTGCAAGCTTCCTCGGCAGCTTTTTAGTTGTACAACATTGAGGAAGTTGAATATTAAAATGGTTGGTGACCAGTATCCAGATATTATTATTCCAAGCTTACTATCCCCAATCCAGAATTCGCTAATACTCTCATCCCAAGCTTTCCTCTTCTCGAACTGACAGTCGTGGATAGTACGATACTCGATGATAATAACATGGTTTTCACTGTTGTCCCGACGAAACAATGGCTAGCGTAATCAAGTTAAATGCTCCAAGTCTTATATCCTTGGTGTGCAAAGATTTCATGACACAGGATTATTCCCTGGAAAACCTTGATTCGCTGGTGACTGCTGACATTAGCTAATATGTAAACATACTTTGAAATCTCTAGTCCTTGTATCCAAGGAGGTAATTAGCTAGTTCTACTCTGTAAACATACTTCTTATGCACATTATATCTATTAGTATGACACTTTGTTGTTTCGGTATAGTTGGTAAACGTGGCCGAAGTCGGAGATGATTGGGATGTAGGACTAAAGTTGCCAAGCATGTTGTCTCACCACTTCAAATATGTTGAAATCAAAGAACTCCAAGGATGTGATAACGAAGTCAAGTTTCTACAGCTTTTACTGAGAAAGGCCATGGTTTTAGAGGAAGTGGCTCTATTTTTCCGCTCTACTGCTGGTTCACCTGGTAGAGTGAGACAGCTGAAGCGATTTAGAGACAAGCTCAGAGCAGTAACTTCGTTGTCCACATGTTTCTTTTTTTCTTTCTGCCGCTTCTAAAACCCTGATTGGCTGATTCCCCTCACCAGGTCTCCAGTTTTGCTATTGACTAGTGTCGCCCTTTCTCCTCTAGAATCTCAGTGTAAATTTATATCAAGTTGTTGTGCTTTGGAGAACTAACCGAGCCGTGCCTTTTGTAACTAACGGTCCGTGCTTTCTAATTTGAAGCGTTTCGGCGCTTGATCTCAACTAGCATGCAGGGGGCCAGGGCCAAGATTTTTTTTTTTACTCTAGGACACAAAAAGGCCAAGTTGCAGGGGAATAAGAATCTGTTTGACTCTCTTATCACAAACAATACTAGCTGACATTTCATTTGCATCAGAATAAATCTATTAACCCTGAACAGTGCTATTGATGATACAAATTACACATGTGGTTTCAGAATATGCCGAACAAAAGTTTGATTGGGGGTTATCCACGAGCACTTCAACTAGCAGCACTTGCTTGTAACAGACTAACAGTCAATTACAGGAAACTTCTTTTGCATCAGCATAGTAGGCAACTATGAATAACATAATCACGTCCGATTAAAATGCTACCGGTTTCTTTTGCAGTATTTCATCAGTATTTTGATTCACAATAAAAATGCGTAACCTCTTAGATGGTAGTATGACAACAGGGACAGGCCACCCAACGGTAGCTCTAGGAAGCCTGCACAGAATTCAATTTATATACGAGGTAAGACTAAGAAAAGACTGCTTTGAGCCTTTGACATTACACAAAGTACTTGTCAAAAGTCAAAACAGATGACAGGTACAAATTCCAGAATGGGCCGATTCTAGGTAAACAATGATGCCAAGTTGGGCCTGCAGGCCACAGTGCAAGAATGAAAACGTACAAAGTGGATTCTTAATTTCTTATTCAAACAGAGAAAATCACCTGTCCTTTAAAAGCCTTGCATTTTTAGGGGCGATTTTTTTATTCTCAACCCATATACACCGCTAAGGGATGTCCAAAAACGCGGAGAATACGTTAATGCCCTTACATAATCGGAAGCTTTTTTGTGCCCGATTATTATAAAGAAATCGGAAGCTTAGTAACGATATTATACTACCGATTAATATCGATTTTGTGCCAAACTCGTATCTTGCTTCTATAACAATCGGAAGGAACAAGAACCTCACTAGACTACCGATTATAGTAGCTCCTAAATTCCCAAAATTGGTGATTTCATCAAGGAAGAAATTTGGGGCAACTTTATAATCGGAAGTCATATTAACTACCGATTATTGACATTTCTGCAAAAACAAAATTTGGGGCAACTGTATAATCGGAAGTCTTATTAACTACCGATTAATATATTTCTCAAATTCGAAAAAATTGAGATTTCTGCAAAAACAAAATTTGGGGCAACTGTATAATCGGAAGTGAGAAGAAGTAATAAATTCTACCGATTATGGTAGATTTCAAAATTCATCACATGAAGGATTTTAGAAAAAATTCATTTTGGGGCAACCTATAATCGGTAGGTTGTGGAACCTATTTGGCTTACGGTTATGACTACATCCAAATCACGAACCACATGGTTATGCCTGTCTTTGTAACTCAAAACCTATGGAATTTGACAAGGGTTCGATCTGGGGCTCCTTATAATCGGTAGGTTGTTATGTTGTTAACTCTACCGATTATGGTATATTTCAAATTCCCTTACATGAAGGATTTTAGAAAAAACTCATTTTGGGGCAACCCATAATCGGATGGTTTGGTAATATATTTAACTCCCGATTAACGCTGCATCCAAAACACGAACCAAGTGTTTATGGCTGTCTGTGAAAACTCAAAACTTATGAAATATGGCAAAGGTTGGATATGGGGCTCGTTATAATCGGTGGGTTATATAATTATATATCCTACCGATTATGGTAGATTTCAAAATTCATTACGTGAAGGATTTTAGAAAAAACTCATTTTGGTGCAACTTATAATCGGTAGTGTATGCAACCTATTAAGCTTCCGATTATGGCTACATCCACAGCTCAAGCCAAGTGGTTATGGTTGGCTCTGCACCCCTCAAAACCTATGGAATTTGACCAAGGTTGACTATGGGGCTCCTTATAATCGGTAGTCGTACAAGTTGGATAAGCTACCGATTATAAAAGGGATTATTAGCCGAAGTATCTACACAATAATCGGTAGGTATAGTTTCAATTTAACCTACCGATTCACCTTTAACCTACCGATTATGGTGTAGGCTCCCGATTATATAAGGGTATATTGGCCATTTCGAAAAATTGAAGATAAGGGGTAGCTTAGATTTACGTTTGGGTGACCTTTTTTGTCTTTTAGTGTCGCCCCTAAAAATGCTAGGTTTAAAAGCTTCTCTCTTGTTGCAAGAGCTCCAAAAAAAAATTAATAAAATAAATAGATATAGCGCAGAGTCGCAGAGGTCAGGAGTTGGAGTTCCAACATGTATGGACCGCTGAGTGTCTTTTAGTGACGCGAAGCGATTTGAACCCCCCATAATTCCCGTTACGGCAGGAAATAAGAGCTCTTAAATTTACTGTATACTCCCTCTGTTCCTAAATAATAGGCTGGTTTCTATAAATATATGTCAGGCAGGTTAATTTAGCTTCTCCAATTATTTCACATAGAACAATAAGATAACATCCATTAAAACTCATGAGCTCTTAAATTTACTGTATACTCCCTCCGTTCCTAAATAATAGGCTGGTTTCTATAAATATATGTTTCAAAAAAATAGGATGGTTTCCTAATTGGGAAAGTCAAATGTTACTTTTGTATACACATAATTCATCACTCGCCACGTGTCCAAGGGATTACACGTGGAAGGCTTATAATCCAGGACATCGAGATACGATGACACGCGTTAAACACCCAAGGGGCATCCACCATCTATACGTGTACATCTTCGAGATGATCTGACGGCTAAAACCCGAGGAGCACTGAAGGAATGAGCCACTGCGAAGCATTGGAACATACCCGAAGATCGGCTTTACCCCATCCCGAGAGGGATCTAAGAATCAACGGTGGGGGGAAAGGCTGACTGACATGGATGGGATGGGAGCCGCAAACAGCTGACTGTCACATGCAGGCGACCCAACCACCCGCATTTAACACTCTAGCCATATAGGGTACGTGTCAACTAATCTATGGAAGATAAAGCATCGACCCATCGTCATCAAGTATATCCGCTGGGGCATCGGTTCAGAACGAAGACACCAGTGGGATCAACACGGAGAACTAGAAGATAAGGTTCAAACGTCCTCTGACGGTGGACCCCACGTATCTTCCCTATAAATACCCCTCTCCACTAAGAGAGAAGGGGTCGACCAGTTTCTAAGGAATTATGGAAGAAGATAGGAAAGAGAGATAGGAAAGAGTGGGTATGAATTTTATTTCCCCAAGCATCGTAATACACTTAAAGTCATTCGACTATTTATGTAACCTCTCAATACATAGTGAAACTAAATACCCCGTGGATGTAGGCCTTAGTGCTGAACCACGTAAATCATTGTCTCATTTACATTTCAGCACTTTACTTTACGCTTTACTCTTTATTTCTCATAATGCTATGCATCGTAATTGTGTACGATTCAATCCCCTATTGACTAGACGATGACAAGTCCAAAGACTCTGAGTCGATGAGTCTTCGTATCTTACACTGCTTTATATTTATCTTATCCCTTGCAGTATTATTTACTTATAAATGCGAATATTGTTTGTGAACACGTGGATACCCTCGTAATTTATTTGTTCACAATCTGGCGCTAGAAACAGGGACTTCGTCCCGGTAAAAGATTTATCTTTCCTGTGATTTTTTGACTTTCAGTGATATTCCATGTGAAATAGTGGCCTGAATTTGTACTCATTGTTTTGTTATGTTTACCATCGAAAATGAGTTTTCTTACAACAAAAACCCCCCGGATCTACTTTCTCCTTGGGGTCCAAACTTTCCTTTGAATCTTAAAACCATTTTAGCTAAACCCTCAGGATTCAAGTTTATTCTAAATGCTTTTCAAACCTTTATTTTGGATCTATCAACTAAGGATTTATGTATTTTAGAACTAACCTTTATTTTAAGTGTTTTCGAAATCCGAAATTACTCGAAAAGATCTTCTTGGAACAATATTTAAGTCTCTTTGTTGGACCCAAATCCACGTGAGTTAAAAGGATTTATAAGTTTTTCTAATTCATTAAACCCCGTTTATGTAGAAACCAACTTCTTAGTGATCGCGTTTAGAATCATTTATCTTACATTGTTATTAATCTTCGAAGTGAACCGAGGGTCTGTCAGAGATCCAATACCTTTTAAGAGGGGAATAATAGCTGGGTTATCTCTTTCTACTCCCGGTGTCAGAATTATTTTCGCTAGATCTAATTTTGCTAACGGAATCACCGTGGACATGTTTTCTTCGTCTACTTTCTATCTTTCGCAGAAGAATCCGAGATGGAGAAAATCAAAGACGTGGGAAAAGCGAAAGCCTCATAAAAAAAAACGCCGAGGACAACGCCGATTATGACCCGCAGTAAACAGAAAGGGAAAAAAGCGAAGCCATCAACACAGAAGGTAGATACGGTAAAGATCACATCGCCTATAAACGCCAACACGATAGCAATGGCGGTTAAAGCCATTGCGGCAAAAAGCAGTGCGGCGAAGATAGCAGCGGCCTCTCGTTTTCACGAACAACGAGAAGGATTAGCGGAATCAGCGATGCATCAGCCAATACTCAGAATGCCGCAGACAAATTATCAAAACCAGATCGTTCCGGTTGCTCAGTCCTTATTAACGACGAATCAACCAGCAGCACAGCGAGTGGAACTACCAATAATGACAACCGACCCTCCTGCACCTCTAATCCAAATGGTTGATGAAGATCATACCATGGCTATTGGAGGGCAGAGGCAAGTCGGAACTCCTGATCAAGGATCGAATCATTCCCCCCAGCTGATGGCAGAACTCGAGGAATTGAAGAGGAACTAGAAGGCATATGCAGAGGCGGTGGCGCTACTGGCAAGGGAGAACCAAGAACTCAAAGACAAAATGGCTCAGAGCTTGGGAGCAGCAAATCAACACGACGAAGCTAATTCAAAAGCGCCAGAGCCAAATCACGATCGAAGAATCATCGTGACAAACGAAGCCAACCCCGAGCCTTTAAACCGAAGAACGACCAGAGGAAACATATTCTCCGACCCGGACTACGTTCCCGAATACTCAGATTACTTCGACAGTGAAAATCAAGGAGCAAGGCAATCCGCAGTCATAGATGACCATCATCGTGCAATGGAAGATCTTCGTGCAGAAATGATGGCTGAAATCAAGCAATTGAAAGCAAAACAATGGGGAGGGAGATTGAAGAAGTGATGATAGAAGCCAATACCACACCTCTAACGCCAAGATTAGCTAGAGCGGAAATCCCGAAGAAATGCCCGATCCCAGCATTTGAATGCTACGATGGATCCAGCGATCCCGCTGCCCATCTTCGGTATTATAACTGAATTATGGCCAGGTGGGATCAGGAAGATGCGATCCTTTGCAGGTACTTCCCTTCAAGTCTAAAAGGATCCGCTCTCTCCTGGTTCGATAACCTTCCACCAAATTCCATCAATTCCTACGAACAACTCACTGAGAAGTTCTTGAGGACATACATGTACAACAAGGCTGTCCACGCATTGATGGACAAGTTATTCTCGTTAGCAATAAAATATAAGGAAACAACTAGAGAATACATGGATAGATGGCACAGGATTTGTCAAGCTATAGGAAATGTAGATCTGGTAGTCAGTATCAACTGCTACAAGTGGGGATTGGATAGGATGAGCCCACTGTTTGTCGAGATTCATGGGAGTGTGCCCACGACCGAAGGAGACTTTCGAGTAATCATTTAGAATCATTCCAGATTGGAAGAGATCCAGAGGGAGAATCCTAGGGCCCCAACCCAAAGACCTCATCGAACTAACTCCGCAGAACAAGCCAGCGGATCAAAAAGAGCTGGCCCAACTGAACGTCCATCCAATGATAGGAGAGGGCGAAGACAGGATCATAGGCAGGACGATCGGAAATTCGAAGACCAAGTTTACACGAAGCTTAACACCAGTTATGCTCGAATATTAAGAGAAATCAAGGGTCGTGAAAACTTGAAATGGCCATGGTCCAAAGGAAAGCAGCCTCCAAGATCTGAGAAGTCGAAGGATTACTGTGAATACCATTGCTTCAATGGACACCAGATCGAAAAATGCAAGAATTTGAAGATAATGATCCAAAAGCTCATCGACGCGGGAGATCTTAAGCAGTACATAAGGAAGGAAGAAACGGAAGATAGGTCAAAGCGAAGCAAGCAAGTTCAACTTCCCGAAGGAAATCGAACATTGAATACCATTTCATGTTCCGAGGCCATTTGACCTTCGCTAACGGCACAGATAGGAAAAAGGTTAAGAAAGAAATTCGAAGACTAATGTGAGCTGTACAAGATCGATGGAGTAGAAGTAGATGAACACGAACATTGGATGGACGCACCATTGACTTTTGAAGCTGACGATATATAAGAGGATATGCAGGATCATAACGATCCTCTGGTCCTCACACTTCCAGTGGCACGGTGCAATATCAAGAAGATTCTCATCGACGGCGGAAGCTCGGTCAATGTGTTATTCTACGAAACTTTCAAGCGAATGGAGCTTAATGACGAGCAGTTGATGTCTTCATACTATACCATCTACGGATTCAATGGGGCACCTACGAAGCCTTTGGGAGATATATTTCTACAAGTGGATGCGGGACCGATGAAGATATACACTCGATTAAGCGTAGTAGATGCACCCTCTCCCTACAACGCCATCATCGGGCGAAGATGGATACAAAAACTCAAAAGAGTGGCATCAACCTATCACCAATGCCTTAGATTCCCATCACCCGAAGGGGTAATGGAAATCAAGGGAGACCAGGTTACCGCCCGAGAATGCCAGACTCTGCAAAACCAGCTCAACAATGAGCTGGATGAGCTGCGAAAATATCGAAGGAAGCAAAACAAAGAAGCTGCTAAAGATAAAGCCATCGATCAATATCTTGAAGAAGTTTTAGGGAAAGGTTTGACGCAAGGAGGTGACATCCTAAGCACAGAAGCAAGCACCTCAACAGCTAAGGAGGCTAAAGAGCCTACCAAATAGCAATTAAAGAACGTCCCTTTCCCGGGGAACCGAAGCCTACAGTCACGTCTTTGGAACCCGCCAAGGAGATTACATAGGGACTGAAGAAGACCCGAAGATGATCGAGATAGGGACCTTAATGGACAAGGAAAGGGAGCAGGCTCTAATAAAACTACTCATAGAATATGCGGATGTCTTCGCGTGGAAACTAGGAGATATGCCAGGAATTGATCCAAAGATAATTCAGCATGAGCTCCAAATAAAACCAGGCATAGCCCCCTTCAGGCAGAAGGTGCGCAAGATAGCCCTGGAGTATCATTAACCCATCGAGAAGGAGCTCCGCAAACTATTAGAAGCATGATTCATCAAGGAAGTAAAATATCCCACATGGATTTCGAACATGGTCATCGTACCAAAAAAGAACGGAGGGGTGAGAATTTGCATCGACTTTACTAACCTCAACAAGGCATGTCCGAAGGATAGTTACCCGCTCCGCAGCATCGACCAACTAGTCGAAGCTGTGGAGGTATACGAAGAACTATCCTTCATGGATGGATACTCCGGATACAACCAGGTATTCCTGGTAGAAGAATATCAACAACATACAGCATTCTACACCCCGCACGGCCTTTATTGTTACACAAGGATGCCCTTCGGACTGAGAAATGCAGGGGCAACATACCAGAGGATAGTTGATGTAATCTTCAAACCATGGATCGGAAACACACTGGAAGTCTATGTTGATGATATGCTAGTCAAAAGAAAGCTGTGCAAGGATCATCATCAAGATATGAGAGACATTTTCGAAGCTATGAGGAACCACCACATGAAGGTGAATCCAGAAAAATGCACATTCGGCGTCACATCAAGAAAGTTCCTTGGATACCTAGTGAAAAAAGGGGCATTGAAGTAGATCCCGCCAAGCTCCAGGCCATCGTAGAAATATCGTCACCAAGGAACTTGAAGTAAGTCCAAAAGCTCAAAGGATCCCTAGCAGCGCTGGGAAGATTCATCGCTAGATCATCGGATAGATGCAAACATTTCTTCAACATCCTCAAAAAAGGGAGCAAGTTCGAGTGGACGGCAGAGTGTGAAGAAGCTTTCCAAAAGATCAAAGAATATTTAGTCGAGATCCCAATCCTACAAAAGCCTGATCCCGATGAGGTACTGGTTCTTTACATAGCAACCACAGAAGATGCAGTCGGCGCAGTGTTGGTCAAAACAAATACGAAGATAGAACAACCCATCTACTACGTCATCAAGACTCTCAACCCAACAGAAAGGAATTACACGAAGATCGAGCAACTTATCTTGGCATTAGTTTGGCCAACCCAAAAGTTGAGGACGTACTTCTTGACCCACTACGTTCGTGTTCCATGTAAAGCTCCATTGGATGATATTCTCAAAAGTGCTGGAAAGGTAGGAAGGATAACAAAATGGAACACACACCTGGACCAGTTCAACATCATCCACGTAATCCAACATTCCCAAAAATCACAAGTCTTGGCAGATTTCCTAGCAGATCTACCCCTCGAAAACGACGAGAAAGTAAGGGGCATGCCAGAAGCCGAAGACGGGAAGGAACCAGAGGATTTTTACGAACCCTCTAACCAAAGACGATGGGAGATCTTCGTTGACGGGTCAAAGAATAGGGAAGGCGCTAGCATAGGCATCGTAATCACACACCCCCCCCCCACCGGAGATAGGATTGTGCATGCGCTAAAATTGGAATTCAGAGGGCATACCAATAACATCGTGGAATACGAAGCAGTGGTACACGCTCTCCGTCTAATAATAGAGATGGGGTTGACGGAGGTCCACCTGATAAGTGACTCACAGCTAGTCATACGACAAATAGGGCTAGAGTACAACGTCTACGATGAGACCCTGTCAGCTTACATGGCTTTAGTCCAGACACTGGCAGCCCAGATACCTAGTATCAAATTCCGGCATTTATGCAGAAAAGAACTCAGGCATGCCGATGCCTTGGCATATATATCATCAATGTTGAAAGATGAAAGCGTCGAGGCCATCAAGGTAACAAGGGTATACGAACCTTCGATCATTCCACAGTAGTCCTTCGCTACAAATCGTGAAGACGATGTAGGGGAGGACATCGCCGAAGATTTTGTTGAAGATGACATTGTAGTAAAGGCGAAAGAAGATGAGGATTTTACCAAGGAAGAGGATTGGAGAGCTGAGATTCACCTCTACCTTAAAGAGGGAACTCTTCCCCCGGATCTGAAGCAAGCCAAGAAAATACAATCAAAGGCTGGGATGTAAGACATTCGTGATGGAATCTTGTACAAAAAATCCTTCCTTGGACCGATGTTACGATGCTTATCAAGACAGGAAGGACATTACATCTTGAAGGAAATCCATTATGGGGACGCAAGAAACCATAGTGGAATGAGGTCGCTAGCAGATAAGGCAAAAATACAAGGGTATTACTGGCCACAGATGATATGAGATGCGGCTAAGATGTCCAGGAGGTGCGAAGAATACCAGCGGTTGGCTAAAAATATCCACGCTCCCGCAACGAAGCTAAATTCAGTTGATAGCCCGTGGCCATTCGCCAAATGGGGAATATATATAGTTGGACCTTTCATCACGGGGTCAGGGAAAAGACGATTCCTAATTGTGGCCACAAACTACTTTAGCAAGTGGGTAGAAGCTAAGGCCTTAGCAAGGATCCGCGACTCTGATGTATTCACTTTTATCTTCCAAAATATCATCTGCAGGTTTGGAATCCCTGCGGAAATTGTCTCAGACAATGACAAACAACTGCAGGGGAAGAACATAGATATGCTTTTTGATACCTTCAAAATCAGGAAGAATAAATCAACCCCCATTTATCCTCAAAGCAACGGACAAGCCGAATCCACAAAAAAGACCATCGCGCTCATCCACAAAAAGCAGCTGGATGAACATAAAGGACGATGGTGTGAGCAGCTATACAACGTGTTATGGGCATACAGGACAACCCGGAGGTCCGCCACCGGGAATCACCGTTCCTTCTCACCTACGGAGCTGAGGCAGTCATCCCTACAGAGATCATCATGACAACCACAAATACCGAAGCTTGGGAGAAGAACCTTAAAACAGACATGATGTTGGAGAGGCTTGATGACCCGGAAGAAAGAAGGGAAACAGTGCTGCAAAGAATGGAAAATTATCAACACAAATTAGCAAGGGAATACAACAAGAAGGTTAAGCTTAGGAACTTTGTAGAAGGACAGTATGTGCTTCGAACCATACCCCAATACCAGCGAGAGAAAAAGTGGGGCAAGCTAGCACCAACATGGGGAGGACCATTTATTATACACGACATCGCAGGGAATAGGTCTTACTACCTGCGCAACCTAAAAGGGGAGGTCCTCAGAAACCCGTGGAATGTAAAATATCTCAAGCCATACTATCCATAAGGCAGCGCAGTTATGCATCTGCGTGAAGAATGCCAGAAGAAAAAGGCAACGTATCCGCTGGACATGTTTCTATCTCTGGACGAGGCGTAGCAGACCTCGATCTATCAATCAAACAAACAAGTTTTTTGTAAAAATATCCATTGAGGAAAGTAGGCATACACCATCTCTCAGGACTCCCCTGTCAGCGTCTATAAAGTGTACGACCATGGGGAAGGCATCCAGCAGAAAGAGATACCCAACCAATAGCAAGGCAGCGATTCAGCGGAATGGGTACATGTAAATATTCCAATAACGTACCACATATCCTGGAACACTGACCCGACGCCTACCGTCTGAGAATCCCCTGGCCAGGGATTAGCCAGCAGGGGACAGGTCTCAATACGATCACGAAGGTGCATACCTTCGGCATCGCAATCAAACACTTTTACCATTTTTTATTTAACTAAGCTCAGTATCTAAAAACTGAATTAATAATGCAGGAAAAACTTAAGTTGCACAGATTCAAATAAACGATGATCTATTCCATAAAAGTTGATTACAAGGTTGGGAAAAGTACGCAAGAAAACCAAAATACATAAAAAAATGGCTCGAAGCCAAGTAATCAACAAAGATCAACTTTCTATAGCAAACAAAGAAATCTACTTTCCTTTGGATGATTTAACTTGATCAACAAGGCTTTTTTTTTCTGAGACGAAGGCACACTTCCACCCGAAGAGGGACCTGAAGAGAAAGTCAAGGGCTCAGGAGCGACCGAGTATTTCTTTGTAATGCCATGATCTTTCAACAGACCCTGCTCGATCCTAGTCAGAGTTTTGTTGACCTCTTTGGCTAGCTGACAACGAGCCATATAAGCAATCACTGTATTCTTGAGCTCAGCTTGTGACAGCAGATAAGACATACGTGCGACTTCTTTGGCCGCCTCCTTTTCCGCCTCGTCCCGAGACCCAGCTAAGCCCTTATAATATGTTGTCTGGCTTTCCTGCTGCACTAAGGAAGATTGATCCTTGTCAAGATTTTCATTTGCAGCGAAAAGCTGTCCCTCGAGCTGAAAAGGAAGATACAATAGTTAGCTAAGTTAAAATACGAAGATACCAACGATCAAATAATAATATACCTTCGACATTAGCCGAATATATTTCACATTCGTTAACTACAACGTCCCGGGCTTCGTCAAGAAAGTCATAATCGTCCGACATTCTCTTATAATCCGATCGAAGGGTTGTGAGAGAAAATTGGCACTCATCTAACTCTACCTGTTTCATGGAGTCCAAATGATGAAGATGATTGACTTCGTTATTCATTTCTTCTATTCCTTTATTAAGCCTGTACATATTCACTTCAAGGCTCCTTTCAGACTCAACTAAACGGGTAACATCCGCTCAGGAAGCGGTTAGAGCATTGCTAAGGGCATGGGCCTCGGCCCTGGCGTCATCTCTCTCGCGAACGAGCCTCTGTATATAATCTGTCACTTCTGAATTATGAGAAGAGCGAGCTTGACGTAGCTCTTCTTCCAATTGTACAACCTTGGTCTCCAGACTAGAGGAATTCTCATGCGCCTCATGATGATTCTCACATATGGTGTTGTAGCTATTTCGCATATCAATCATTTGGATTTTTCTCACCTGCCATTCGACTACCAGCTTGTTATGCTCGTCAGCTTGAGCGTTCTATTTAGTGGCTTCGTCCTTAATTTTCTGCACTAACTCTTTGATTCGAGAAACCTGCCGAGCCCTTTCTTTCCGAAGCCATATCAACTCTCGATCATCACTCACTGGAGATAGGGCGGGGGGACTCAGAAAGCGCACTAAGAAGACGAAAGGGAGAGACGAAAAGGAAGATAGCAGAAGAAAACAAACATTTTGAAGACGAAGCATCACTACGAGCCTTCTCCAACTCGCTGCGACCAAGAGCTAAGTCGAGACGAAGCTTCTCTTCTTCAGCACCCAGTTGTTCCTTCCCTTTCAGTCTATTCTTCAGCTCTAAGATTTCCTTATCCCTGGCAGAAATGGTAGCTTCGGCGGCGGTCAGTTCTTCTTCCCGATGACGAAGCTTAGCCTCAAGTTTGAGGGCCTTCGCCCTAAAAAATTGATACAGAGTATGGTTGCAATGCTCACTTCTCATCATCTGCATCAGAACCAAGCAGATAAGACACTGTAAGAAATCGAACATACAAGAATCGAACTTCATTTCTTAAAGAACACGGTTTATAAACACAATTTATGAAGAATCTCGATGACATACCTCGAGCACACGCTGCTGAGGAAAGCCGTACTGATACCCATCAGCGATGGCCATCATATCAGCAACAACAGATGGAGGATCGACCAGGAGGCTAGTAGAAGTGGGCTTCAAGTCCTTATCCCATACCTCTGCAACTCTCTCCTCGGAAGTCAGCTGCATCGTCCGACGGGTAAAGGCATCGTAATTCTTCTCACCAAGAATTATTGGAGAAGGGTTGGGCACGAACATTAGTTTATTCTTCATTAACCAGTCAAGGATAGCATCACCACCACCCTGCATCAAGGACTGCGGAAAGTCCTCTGGAGATACCTCAACCGAATCCTCATCAGTAACAACTTTCTTTCCAGTATCAACATTTTTCTGGGCTTCGGATTTCTTCCTAGCCTCAGCCTCCCGGTTGGCAAGAGCTTCCGCATCCTCTCCATCGGAACTTTCTTCCACATCAACAGCCTTCTCACCAACGGTCTCACCTAGGACATCCCATTCATCGTTTGGGGAAACCAATGAAAATTCCGAAGCTAATACCAAGGCATCGTTCACATCGATTGGCCCACCAGTGGAATGGATTTTGCCGAAAGAAAATTCCGGGCCAGACCCAGTGGGGAGAGACGACTGAGGATTTACCTCTTCGTTCCTTTGATCTAACAGGAGGAGTAGACCCAAGACCACCAGGGGCAACTTCTTTATCAACAGGTCCGCTACCACCAGCGGCAACTTCTTTCTCAATAGTTCCCCCGCCACCAGGGGCAATCTTCATTTCAACAGCGCTATCACCATTATTCACACCATCCTCGTGATTATGAGGAGAAGTATTAGTACGTTCTTCATCATCGGTGACCTCTTCTTCTTAGAACTCTTCGTTCACAGGACTAGTAACTTCATCGGGTATTTCCGTCCCCTTGGTAGCAGCGGTGGATGATTGAAGTGGTCCAAGTTTTTTCCTCTTTGTTACCTAGAGATATGATATAAAGTTAGCCTGAGGGTAATTCTCTCCCCACTTTGGGTAAAATCCCAAACTAAGAAGAGAAGGGGCAAGTATACAGCCTAACAAGGAATCATACCTTAACAGCAGCGGTAATATTTAAAGGAAGGGTAGCATCAGAACTCTCCTCTTCGTCCGCATCAGCAACGTCGAAGACATATTCAAAATTCATACCCTCAAAATTTAACCGCCAAGGGCAGAAATCACCATAACGAGCTGGAGGAACCTCACGAGGTTCGCTATCAACTTGAGGACGCCATCCATGAGTACCAGGTACCCAGCCATAAGCCCAGGGACCGATAACCTCAATTATGGTGGCATGCCACTCATAATCATGATCACGCTTGAACTTTTCACGAGTAGGAAAAATCTTCCGCTGAGAAGAATTCTCAGTACCAGGGACATATTTAAACTTTGAATCATACACTTCGCTTAGAAGGCGAACATCACCACGAGGAGCAGTGATTGTACGAAGACCAATACTCCATGGCTTGAGGTTCCTTCCATTAACATAATCTCCGAAGCAGTTATTGAAATTATCAGGAGTATACCACTCCCGCTCAGCTGGGTTAGGAACGTAGCAAGTCATCATTGTTTCCCCCTTACTCCGAAGATAGCATTCCTTGAGTGCCCGAAGATAGTTCCCAGTCAATTGCATTACCGAGCGACAGTGTGTATGAGAAGTAGAATTCTCACGATGAGCCAATACATCGTAGTAAAAGGAGTCACCATACTTGTACAAAGGCAACATAAGCCCAGCTTCGAAGGCACCCACTGTAGTCAGCAAATGGTTACTCATCGTACTTGTAACTTGAAATCAGATCATAAGTAAGATCATCGTCGGGAGCGTAGAACCTGACTTCCAAGGCCTCGAGCTCATGCTTCAACTTGAACGCCTCAAGATCTATATGCTTGAAAGTAACCTTTTTCTTACCCACATAGACGCTTCATATAATAGGAGGGGCGTCGGAGTCATCAACAGGGTCCGACGAAGGCCTCTTCGTAGGACTCAAATTTGAGGCTTTTCTCTTAGTCGGAAGATTCTTGGACGAACCAGCCTTCGGTGCGGTACCCTTGGAAGACTTCCCCCTCATCGGAATAGCAGGAAGGGGAGGAGGCATCGTGGTTGGAACAACTGAGCGAAGAGGTTGTGCATCCAGCGACTCGGCATGATGAGAGATAGAAGGCGGCATGTTTGTTAGCCCAGCTCGTTAGGTAGAAGCGGGACAATTAGAAGCGTATCGCGAGCCATGAGGACCCCTCGCCTGATCTCCTTTCTTAACAGAGGAAACTCTGGAACCAGGGGAAGATGAGGTCCTTTGAGCACGGGGATCTGGGTGTGAAGGTCTAGAAGAACCTCCTATTGGCGGAGACACATCTGGACTTCTAGGAGGAGGATACCTATATGGACTCGATGGTGGAGTCTGATAAGGGACCCGATGACGATCAACCATAACTACGAAGAGTCACAGAAACAACATGAAGATTAAACAGAAGGAATGATGAAGATCTAAAGTAAAATTTTCAACTTCTTCAAAACCATCAGAAACGTCATCTAAAAACCCTAAAATCCGTAACAAACGGAGAACCCTAGATTATCCATAAACATCAAAAACAAGTTTAAATCAACAGACGGGAAGTCGCAGGTTTAGTGATGAAAAACAGGGGCAAGTATATATACTTTCGTATATTTGTTCTTCATCACAAAACCAACAACACAACATCATAAAAGCAATAATCAATCAAGATTATAAGCTTCATACCTGAATCAAAAGCTTTAGGAGAGGAGCGAAAGCAGTTAACGAGAGAACGATGAACATCAACAACAGTCAAAACCTCGGAAAATCCTAGGATTTTCTATCCACAGCAACACCAGCAGTAGTTAAGAACCAAAGAACAAAATGGAAGAACTAGAGAAGAAGAAATTAAGGACTGGCAGAAGAATGAAGAAGGAATAGAATTTATGTCAAAAATTAACATTCTCTCTCCTTTTTATAGACCAAGAATGATAAAAAAAACTGTCCCACGATTCGAGAAGAAGTTATTATGGAGAGATGAAGAGATTGTGAAAATAATTTTCTTCTAACATTGACTAACATCTAGGCTAGAAGAAAAGGGGCAAATTGCATACACATAATTCATCACTCGCCACGTGTCCAAGGGATTACACGTGGAAGGCTTATAATCCAGGACATCGAGATACGATGATATGCGTCAAACACCCAAGGGGCATCCGCCATCTATACATGTACATTTTTGAGATGATGTGACGGCTAAAATCCGAGGAGCACTAAAGGAATGAGCCACTGCGAAGCATTGGAACATACCCGAAGATCGGCTTTACCCCATCCCGAGAGGGATCTAAGAATCAACGGTGGGGGAAAGGCTGACTGACATGGATGGGATGGGAGCCGCAGACAGCTGACTGTCACATGCAGGCGACCCAACCACCCGTATTTAACACTCTAGCCATATGGTACGTGTCAAATAATCTATGGGAGAGAAAGCATCGACCCATCGTCATCAAGTATATCCACTGGGGGAATCGATTCAGAGCGAAGACACCGGCGGGATCATCACAGAGAACAAGAAGATAAGGTTCAAACGGCCTCTGACGGTGGACCCCACGTATCTTCCCTATAAATACCCCTCTCCACTAAGAGAGAAGGGGTCGACCAGTTTCTAAGGAATTAGGGAAGAAGATAGGAAAGAGTGGGTATGAATTCTATTTCCCCAAGCATCGTAATACACTTAAAGTCATTCGACTATTTATGTAACCTCTCAATACATAGTGAAACTCAATACCCCGTGGATGTAGGCCTTAGTGCTGAACCACGTAAATCATTGTCTCATTTATATTTCAACACTTTACTTTAAGCTTTACTATTTATTCTCATAATGCTATGCATCGTAGTTGTGTACGATTCAATCCCCTATTGACTAGACGATGACGAGTCCAAAGACTCTGAGTCGATGAGTCTTCGTATCTTACACCGCTTTATATTTATCTTATCCCTTGCAGTGTTATTTACTTCTAAATGCGAATATTTTTTGCGAACACGTGGATACCCTCGTAATTTCTGTGTTCACAACTTTAGTTTTCTGGGACCACGTTTCTCTTAACTTCTTTTGATGACAAGTGTCATGTGGACCATTTCACTTTACTTCTTTTGCTGACAAGTATCATGGGGACTATTTCACTTCACTTCTTTTATTGACAAGTGTAATAAGGACCACTTTCAATGATTAGTTCTCTTAATTTCCTTAATTTTCTCTAAAAACAAAACCAACCTATTAATTAGGAACGGGGGGTATTAAAAGAAAATGCAGATGATAGTTTGAAATTTTTCCACATCTACATATTATATATTCTTCTTCAAGCAAATCATATAGAACAAGAAACTTGAAGCAACTAGAAATCACCCTAAAATTTGATGCAATGATGAATGGAAGTATGGAACTGTTATTAGTCAATGATAAAATCAGATAATTTAGACCGCAAAGAAAGGGTTATAGGTAATTGAAAAAAGGTGCCAAGAAGTGAAACTCACGTGAAGGGTAATATTTCTTTGCTGCAAACATCCCAACAAATATGCAGAATATCCAAAGTAGAATGGGTACAAAGAAAGCAGGTGCAACCTTGTTGATAATTTTCACCCTTCCAAACACAATAAAACATAAGATAACAGTTATGACAATTCCATATACTTGGAGGTCATGAATATGTTTTGTAGCTCCTGAAGTAGTTTTGACACTTGTTATGCTCCCTACATACACAAAATCAGGAGACACTTATTAGCAGATGGTAACATAAAACAATGTTAAAACTAACGTCTCACCATTACCCAATCATTCTGAAAAATTAAGTAAACCTGTCTGTCAGATGTTATCTATCAATCTTACCACCTAAGAAGGAAACGATCTACTCCCTCCGTCTCTAAAAGATAGGCAAGTTTGGTTTTCACAAAAATTAAGAAAACCAATCATTATAGCCATTTTTTCATGTTTTTTCTTAATCTATCATTGGTCCCCACTCATTTGTTATAAGAGAGATGGAGAGAGAAGTGGTCCCCCTTTAATATAAGAAAGAAAAGGGAGAGAGAGAAGTGGTCCCTCTATGGGTATACTAGTAAAATCATAACATTTGACTTTCCACATATGGAAACAAGCCTATTTTTTTGACATACCCAAATAAGAAAATTTGCCTATCTTTTAGACGGAGGGAGTATAAAAGAAAAGGGAGAACATGAAGCACTTTTAGGGAAGAACCCAAACGAATTAGGGGCGACACTAAAAGACAAAAAAGGTCACCCAAACGTAAATCTAAGCTACCCCTTATCTTCGATTTTTCGAAATGGCCAATATGCCCTTATATAATCGGTAGCCAACACCATAATCGGTAAGTTAAAGGTGAATCGGTAGGTTAAATTGAAACTATACCTACCGATTATTGTGTAAAACTTCGGCTAATAATCCCTTTTATAATCGGTAGCTTATCCAACTTGTACGACTACCGATTATAAGGAGCCCCATATTCAGCCTTGGCCAAATTCCATAGGTTTTGAGGGGTGCAGAGCGAACCATAACCACTTGGCTTGAGCTTTGGATGTAGCCATAATCGGAAGCCTAATAGGTTACATACACTACCGATTATAAGTTGCCCCAAAATGAGTTTTTTCTAAAATCCTTCACGTAATGAATTTTGAAATCTACCATAATCGGTAGGGTATATAATTATATAACCCACCGATTATAATGAGCCCCAGATCCAACCTTTGCCATATTTCATAGGTTTTGAGTGTACACTGATAGACGCATTTATGTGTCTTATTTGTCCTCAATGTTTCGTATTGTTAGTACTCGTTTTTGTCCTTATTATGGTGTTTTGTGTGTTTGTAGGTATTTTTTGGAAATAAAAATTGTTGGGAAATTCGGCTCGAAAAGTTGCTCGGAACACCCCCGGAGGACATTTGCTATTCGGACTCTCACTTTGGATAAGGGGTAACCCAATTACTAAGGGGCACCCAATTGATAAAAATTCGCACCTCCATCTGTTGGATAAGGGGTGACCTTCTTCTTCAATTCAAATCTGTTTTTGGCGGGAAAACTGACAGCAGCAAAACAGAATTCTCGATCGAATTTTGGACGTGTTAGAAGGAGATTCAATGGCTGAAAATTTATGGGATTGTTCCTGGGACATATATAAAGCTATTACAAGTGTTTTGGTAGATCAAATTTGGCTGAAAAATTCGCGAGGAGAAGACAGAGAGCTGTGCACGAGAAGAGTTATTCACGGGTTTTGTGTGTTCATAACACGTTCTGTGTGTGTGTTTGGAGTATTCCGAGTCCCTACCGAGGCATTGTGGAGTTAAGAAAAGATATTATACGCAAGATTGCCAGCTTCTGACGCGTGAAGAGTTGATTCAGGGAAGAAAATATTCCCGAAAATATTATTTTCATTGCCGAATATTAAGAGGATTATTACGAGTTATTACAAGGGATTTTCATCGCCTGTTGTGTATAAATAGCGTCTTGGGGTAGCAGAGAAGGGATACAGAGAGTTGCGGGAGAGATTGGGAGAGTCGCAGAGCTCCAGAAAGTCGAGAAAATCAAGTGGTAGGAAACCACCATTTCAATTCTTGCAAGAACACGAAGAACATCAACGCACAGGGGACTGTCGTTTATCAACAGTGATAACGACACATGTGAGGGTCGTAGTTTAGCAGACAGACTTAAAAATCAGACATCTGAGGGTCGTAGAACAGCAACAACAACACTTTACATGTATCGTTCTCTGTAACAGTCCGTTTGTATTAATTAAAACTGTTACAAATTAGGCTTTTCATCTTTTCTCCCTTGTTCATCATTTGTAAACCATTTTTGAGCATTAATAATGATTTTTGAGCGTGTTTACACCATGATGAGCTAGAACCCATCACCGGGACGGCGGAGGAAGTTGTTTTGCACCCATGTGGTAATTCTATTTAATTCCTTTATGACTATTTGCACTATTATAAGTGATTCATGATTTTTATTGATTATTTGTGAATTTGTTAGATGTCGCATGCTTAGTCTTAGGTACTTTAGATGCGTCATGCTTGTGAATTACATATAATTCTTTATAAAATCTATCTTGGCAAAGAATTAGAGTCGATGTTTGTTACTTTATGAGCCTTAATTGTCCGGAATTAATAGATGAACCGCATGAATGTGAGAATTGGTGGAATCCCGAGTCCTAGTAACTCTCTTCGTCTTGTGACATAAATTGTATATTTTCTCTATTTTTATTATTTTTCTTTATTAAATCCTAAAATCAATTTCAACAAGTCCGAGTGAACGACAACTCTAATTACCACTATCCTAAATCCGATCATACACAGCCAGCCATAACCATGTGGTTTGTTAAGTTGGATGTAGCCATAATCGTAAGCCAAAAATGTTCCAAAACCTACCGATTATACAATTGCCCCAAAATGAGTTTTTTCTAAAATCCTTCTTGTGATGAATTTTGAAATCTACCATAATCGGTAGAGTTAACAACTTAACAACCTACCGATTATAAGGAGCCCCAGATCGAACCCTTGCCAAATTCCGTAGGTTTGGAGTGTACAGAGCCAGGCGTAACCATGTGGTTCGTGATTTGGATGTAGCCATAATCGTAAGCCAAATATGTTCCACAACCTACCGATTATAGGTTGCCCCAAATTTAGTTTTTTCTAAAATCCTTCATGTGATGAATTTTGAAATCTACCATAATCGGTAGTCTACTCAACTTAATAACCTACCGATTGTAAGGAGCCCCAGATCGAGCCCTTGCCAAATTCCATAGGTTTTGAGTATACAGAGCCAGGCATAACCATGTGGTTCGTGGTTTGGATGTAGCCATAATCGTAAGCCAAATAGGTTCCACAACCTACCGATTATAGGTTACCCCAAAATGAGTTTTTTCTAAAATCATTCATGTGATGAATTTTGAAACCTACTATAATCGGTAGTCTACTCAACTTAATAACCTACCGATTGTAAGGAGCCCCAGATCGAGCCCTTGCCAAATTCCATAAGTTTTGAGTGTACAGAGCCAGGCATAACCATGTGGTTCGTGATTTGGATGTAGCCATAATCGGACGTCAAGTAGGTTACATAACCTACCGATTATAGGTTGCCCCAAAATCAAATTTTGAAAGCTACCATAATCGGTAGATTTTCTAACTCAAATATCTACCGATTAGCCTGGCATTTCAAACCAAATTTCAGAAATAACCGTTGGAGTTTTTGGGGAAAAGAAAAAGAGCCGTTGGAACCTAAACCTATATAAAGAAACTCATATCTATCACCCCAATTGCACCAAACTCTTTCCTCTCTTCAGTTCTAATTTTGAAAACCAAAAACATGGATATTGCTTTTGCCGAAGAAGAAGATTGTGTTATTTATAGAGCGTGGGTTGTGGTAACTGCTCATGATCGTGTTCACAAGCTCCACAAACAGGAATCCGAAGAGAAGTTATGGAACTGTATTCTAATGGTATTTGAGGCGTTAGATGGTAATCGAATTCGAAGATCATCCAATGACATTAAGATGAGAAAGAAGGCGGTCGACAAGGAGATTGACAAACTTGAAGATGAAGAACGATTTGTTAGGGACGCTTTTTCTTGGTGGACGTATGAAAAAAGAGTAAGTATCTTTATAACTCCGACTCACATTAACATAAGTTAGTACTAACTTGTTACTCATTCGTAATTTCAGAGAAATCTTGCTTATCATTGGTATATGGACCTCTACGGGAAACGATTTGAGCATGAAGGATGTTACAAGATCAAGAGGGACAATTTCTGTGGTGTTTGGACGTTATGATCTTTTTTAATACTTTTATGGCCAATTAGGAGTATGGATTTAGGTGCTTTTGACGAAATTGTAAGGTTAAGGTCGTTTGAACTTTATGTAATGGATGTAGTCGGAGGATTATTAATATAAAAACTTTTCGATTATGAACAAACAGAAGCGTAATTTGTTAAACAAACAACCGATTAATATATTCGGTTACCTTATGTGTCAATTTTGTTTCCGATTATGGTGTTATTTGGTTCCAGGAAACATAAATTCTTTCACAAAAAATAATCGGATATTAACAAAAACTAAACCTACCGATTCGTTTAATTCGGAAGTCAAGGTGAAACTTTACCTTCCGATTATGGTGTTGTTTGGTTCCAGAAACCATAGTTGTTTTTTGGTAGAATAAACGGAAATTAACAAAACCTAAAACTACCGATTAATAATATGCGGAAGTCAAGGTGCACAATTACCTCCCGATTATGGTGTTGTTTGGTTCCAGAAAACAAAGTTTTTTTACATAGAATAGTCGGAAGGAACATAACAAATAAACCTACCGATTATTATTATTCGAAAGTGAAGGTGCACAATTCCCTTCCGATTGTGGTGTTGTTCGGATACAGAAGACAAGTTTTCTTTACACATGATAATCGGAAGGAAAAGTATATTAGCAATCTTCCGATTCTGACAAAATATTTTGCAAAATCCCCAGAATCGGTAGGTTAATAATGTATAATGTTACCGATTCTGACTAAAAAAATGCAACATCCCCAGAATCGGTAGGTTCATATATAAACTTATCTTCCGATTGTGTTCCAAAATTCAACACTTTCATGTCTCTTCATGTGATTCGCTTGCGAGTCATCGTTAAATGCATAAACATAGCAACATAACCATTCATAATCCATAAACATAACGTAACAACTAATAATCCGACACAAACTTTGAAACTGACATAATTCGACATAATCCAACATAAACAAAATTATCCATAAAGTTAACGAAAAACATCGAGAGTTTACAACATCGAAAGTTTACTTGTTCCTTTTTGCTTGGATTTTGCGACCTTTACCACCTCTACGACTTGGACCAACATCCTCATTGGTTTCATCAACTTGAGTGCTCGATGACACCCGAGTTCTTTTGTTCACCTTGGTTGTAGGTTTCTTTTGTACTTTTTCCCCGAACTGAGATTCATACTCCTCATTGTCAACGTTATCAATCAACTCTTGGTGTTTTCTTATCTTCTCAAGTGGCACAGGCTTTTCGGACTTTATGCAATCAGTGCACCATTTGGAAAAACGCTTGAACCTGCTCATCTATTTTAATGCATAGCATACCATCAAATGGTTATTACTCTATTTTGACCCATAATATTAAACTAAATTAACAAAACAATATGTACCAATCTATCAAAACCCGCAGGCTTCTCTTTGAGGATACTCTTGTACGAAGATGGCTTTGCTTTAAGATCACGGATTACACGAATATGAGAAACATTGCGGTACCAATCCATATAGTTGAGAGCATTTTCAAAACCTTGGTTGGCTGCCCTTCCTTGGTTGATCAAGTAATGCGCCCTTCTATCCCAATGGAAATTACAGGATGGTGAACCCTTGTGAACCACCGTGATAGAATCTTTATCAGACTTGCAGTGCTCCGGCTCCAAAGTGAAATTTTCATGGATTTGGTCATTTGGTATACCTTGTACAAAACCGTGTTGTCGCATCACCCTTGAGGCATTGTACATCACATATCCTGTGGGGTGCCACAACGGTCCAAAATAAAGTGCCAAATCGGACCGACCCGCGATATGTCCAGCAGCTCGGTCTTCCTTGTATGGATCAAAGCATACGTCTTGGGCATTAAGTGAGTCCAAAATCTCCCTCAAACGAATCAGCTGCTGCTCCTTCGTGCTAGAATGGTTGTCATCGAAGACGTACTTTCTTCCTATAGGGTCACCTTTCTCCCACGCCGGGTTTTCAATGGCCAATCCCAAGATAGGGAAGTGGTCGTAGATCCATGTCTATATTGTCATTTTTGCAAGTATTAGGAAATTGATTCTTCAATAGTATAAAAATAAAAAAAATAACCAAGTATGTGGAGTTAATAAACAATACCTGTAGTAGACTCACGTTCCCGGCCACTTGGCTAATTCCAACCCTCGACGCCTTTCTCAACTCTTCCATCAACCACGCATGGCATGCCGTGCCCCAAGAGTACTCATGCACTTTATCGAGAGGATCCAGAAGTTGTAAAAGGTTGGCGTCGACCCGATTTCCACTGGCATTGGGGAAAATGACACATCCCAATACACATAAGAGATATGCGGTGGCCGCGTGGTTGACTTGCTCGTCCATTAAAGTTCCTTTCTCTTCTTTATCCTTGGTGCCCTTGAACATATCCATCAGAGTACCCATGTTGAACTGTCTAGTTTTATACTTCATGCATCTTTTGAACTCAGTTGTTGATGTTTCTTCATCCCAACCCAAACACTTCTTAGTCAGATCATAAAGATTCCTCCATTCCAACTGCTTAGTGAACTCAGCCCTAACACCCTTTCCATGGACGGGGAGTTTAAGAATCTGCTCAACATCATCTGGGGTTATCGTCATCTCCCCAAACGGCATATGGAAGGTGTCGGTCTCAGGATAAAGTCTCTCCACAAACGCCGATATAGCCACCCGGTCATGTTCCAACATTGGGTTCTCCGCAGCATCAGCCAACCCTGAATTTGCAATAATGGTCTTGAACCTTTCACATTCACCCTCCAAAGGCCAATCTAGCATTTTTGTTGGTGCGCGGTCACTTTGAGTAAACGAACCGCATCGAATGATACTATTAAACACATGACAAGTTAAAAAATAAAATTAGAATTACTTAAAACTATAACCCTTAAAAGTATTACGAAGAAAAACATAATAGGTTAATAAAATGGATACGATCATTACCTCAGTATCATATATTTCTCTGGCCCAGGATTCTTTGTATCCAAATAACAATTATCCTCCATCCTCCGGCAGCCCAAGGATTACACCTTCTGGAATATCTTTCACCTTCAGTTCATCTGGGACAAGGTGTTTCACTTTCTTTCGAGGAGGATTTTTCTTTTCGGCTTCTCCTTCTTCTTGAGCACCACTAGGTTGTCCTACTTCTGGTTGTGATGGTGGAGCACTTGGTTGAACAGCTTCTTGAATCGGTTGTGATTGAGACGCACTTGGTTGAACACCTTCTTGGATTGGTTGTGATTGAGGGGCACTAGGTTGAACAGCTTCTTGGCTTGCTTGTTGAGTTCCATCTTGAGCACTTGAAGCGGCGTTAGCAGTCCTAGCTCTCCTTGCACTAGCTGTCAGGTTCTGACGCCTATCCTTCCTTGCACTAGCCGAGACAATTGCATCTTGGATGTTTTTACCTCGCCTATCCCTAAACAACAAAAGAAAGTACAGCAGGTTATTAATCTACATATTCGGTCGGTTGATTTAACCAATTGCCTCCGATTACTCTCAATCGTAAATATCAGTTCACCTAAAGCTACCGAATACATATAATCGGAAACAAAAGAAACATTTTGGTGTTCGAATATGTTTATCTACACACAATAATCGGAAGCTAAATTTCAACATAACCCTCCGAATACTAATAATCGAAAGTCATAAAAATTCCACCCTTCCGAATGCATCACAATCGGAAGCCTCACAAAACTAATTTCTACCGAATATGCATCACTTTGAGTCCAGAAATTACTCAAGTGGTTCAGCCTAAACAATCGGAAGGAAATCACAAAATATAGCACCCGATTATTGGGTCTCTAATACTTGTTCTTCACTAGTATATTCGGAAGGGAAAAACAAAATTAGCTTCCGATTATGATCGATTATTGGGTCTCTAATACTTGTTCTTCACTAGTATATTCGGAAGGAAAAAACACAACTAGCTTCGATTATGATCGATTTAGGCCTCGAATGTAAAAACGTTCTATAATCGGTAAGCAACCTAAATATTTAACACCCGAATATGACAAATGTTCTCGTGAAATGAAGAATTCGGCCACAATCGGAAGTTTAAAACAATACCTAACCTACCGAATCTGGGTAATAACCGAAAACCCTAAAAAAGAAAAACATGGATTCGTCGAATTGAAGCAATATAAACCTAATTAATGGTAGAATCTTACCTAATCGGCGCCATTTCAAGTTACCTGAGAGTTTGGCTATCGGTACGCCTACATCGGGGACTTCATCTTCTTCGTGTTCTTCGGGTTCGTGAGTTAAAACCTCTTTATTACGGGCATGCAATCCAATATTCGGATCCTCACCGCGCACTACGTTTTTGGTTCGAGCTTTCTTACGTTCCTTTTCTTTCATCTTTATAGATAATAATCGACGATGATTCGATTCGACGATTAACGATATATAGCGAGGAGAGGGGAGGAGTTTTCCGTTGTTGCAATCGGAAGGAAAGAGGAGAAGAGGAGTTGAAGTGGAAGTTGAAAAGAAAATGAAATAGAATGAATTTAGGTTGACATTGGTTTTATCTGTCAAACGGTTATTAATCGGTAGGTAATACCACCTAATTAGCTACCGATTGTTGAGTATCCCAAAATCGGTAGAGGGGTTTACTTATAACCTACCCAATATTGGAAGCCCCAAATTGAACCTTTGCCAAATTCCATAGTTCTGAAGGTACAGGGCCGACCATAACCACTTGGCTTGAGATGTGGATGTCGCCATAATCGGACGATTAATAGATTACTTAAACTTCCGATTATATGTTGCCCCAAAATGAGTTTTTTCTAAAATCCTTCATCGCATGAAATTTGAAATCTACCATAATCGGTAGGAATTTTTACTTTTACCATCCCGATTATGGGAAGCCCTTAATCGTTAGCTTAGACATTTTTTTATTCGTCCGATTATATAGGAGCCCCAAATTTCACCATTGCAAAATTCTTAAGATTTCTTATTTCTATACTTTAACAATCGGTAGTCTCGTGAGGTTGTTTTTCATACCGATTGTTATAGAAGCCAGATGCGAGTTTGGCACAAAATCGATATTAATCGGTAATATAATATCGTTGCTAAGCCTCCGATTGCTTTATCATAATCGGGCACATTATAGCTTCCGATTATGTAAGGGTATTAACGTATTATCCGCGTTTTTGGACATCCCTTAACGGTGTATATGGGTTGGGAATAAAAAAGTCGCCCCTAATTCGTTTGGGGTCGCCCCTAAAAATGCCAGGAAAAATAATTGGCCTATTAACCAATTAGGTGTCTGTTGCCATTCTACAAAACTAGAAGTACCAAAACACAATTATATCTAAATTACACTCTTGAGATGTCAATTGATTCAGACGGTTACCTTTGAAAATCCCAGCAGCCGGTACAGCATCTAGAAAGGTCTCCACTGCCCCCAAAACATACATGGAACAACTCAGATGCTCTTCCTACAAAAAGAAACAAGGTATTCAAAATGTGAATGAAGAAATCATTAGAGGAGATAACATTAATGAACCTACAGACAGCCTCAGCTACTCTACTCAAATCTCAGGACTTCATTGGACGGAAAAAGAATCATACTTAAATGGATCCGGCGTTCCCGAGGAAGAAGCACTGCCCAATACTAACACCAACCTCAGGACCAAGCGCTCGACCAATTAAATAATATGGTACACCACCTTATTAAGTAAAATGAAATGGTTAAAGAACAAAACACTAGCAGCTGCTTCATCAAAGGCTAGGATAAATGTTTGTACGGTCACTTTACATACTACTACTGGGTTAGCGACAAAACTTATTGCACTATTTCTGTCTTTAAGTGCATCAAAAGTTGCAGTTTATCACTCATAACAGCATATGTAACACAGGCCACAAAAAGAAACCAGCAATAGTTGCTCCCATATGCGTGCCATACCAACAATCCTGTAAACAGTAGGTTAAAAACCACTCATTATTTCCACCTGTTATAACTAGAAAGGAAGAAGATTATTGTAATGGTAAAAGAATAACAAAAACATTTTGATGGATGAATAAGAAGAGAACTTACTAGAAGCTGTAAAAAAGGACTCGTAGGCCAGAGCTAATTCTGAAAAAGGTAGTTGGTACAAAACTTTAGCACACGGAGTTACTTAGACTCACAAGTCTGCCGTGGTTCAGGCTCACAGTACCTGAAGCCGTACCAAGGCGGGTCTAGAGTGCTATCAAGTTCCAACTAAGGATTAAGAAGGGGAAATATCTTATGTTGTGAGCATAAGTCTACTGCAATTACTAGCTTCTAGAATCATAAGAATCCACATTTATGGGAGTTTCGAGGAGCTCTATTTGCTGTCTCAAGGGTAAGATAATTGGTCATAAATAATTCATAGATTCATGACAATAGGTTCTTTCGACGGTAGCTAGACCATCCACCTAAAGAACTCGACAAGATCAAAATGAGAAGCCAACTGGTTTCCACAGAGACTAGCAAAGTGGGGAATCTGATGTAGGTAATCAGACTATACCATATACAAATGCAATTCAGTAAGTTCGAATTTAGAGAAAGTCATGATCTTTCTAATTTCACATACTAAACTATGAGTTTCTATCATTTCACTCTACACTTAAATTGAGATTTGAATCCAAACGAGTGCATCAGCATACACTGTTCATGTCTTTTGGACTGACTTACAAATTCAGTTGGAAGAAGTTCACGGGTAAACCTAAAATCTGTTCATGAGGTATCAGGATATAGTAAAGTGATAGAGGTAAGCCTGCACATGCAGATAACAGGACTAAAAGAGTCACAGAAGTAGAGATTGATTACCAGGAAAACCGAATGTAGTATATGATTCCTAAAATATTCTGCAAGCATGGTACAAACACACCCATCATGGTCCGCATTTTGAGATCATTTGGCTGCACGGTAAAACAAATCGTATCAGCCCAAAAGTTATAAAGCAGATTCATTGCCCAAGTCAAGGGGGCATACTCTACTGAATGCATGGAATAAAAGTTGTTATGTCAAAAACTATTCCTTAAACTGGTAAGCACAAAATTTAATTAGAGAAAAAGAGAGCCATTGTGATGACAACATGCAGAATGGTGAAGAGCAGTGCACCTTAGGGCGTCCACGTGTGATAGAAACGTCCTCCCCATCTCTTGGACTTGAAGGTGCCGCAAGTTGTTCACCTGTCATGCTGGAATTCTTTTCCCAACAAAAACAAAATTAATGATATCATCTTCAGAGAGTTAATAATTTCCTAAATAGCAGTTGGAAGAAGTTTTAATTCAAAAAGAAAATCTTCATAAACTCGAACCAGTTGAAGTGATAACAAACATATATTAAGGTCATCAACCCTGACATCAATTACAAAAAAAAAAAAAAAAAAAAAAAGATTGATAACCAAGTACATCCTTCAACTACAATGCCCAGCACGTGAAGTGCGTAAAAGCCGAACTGAAACACAAAATGCATCACCCCTAACTTGGGAGAAAAAACAGACTCCGAATGAACCTACACATGCAGACCCTAAAAAAGGAGAAAGAAAAAAACATCACTCTAAGCCAGGAGAAGAATGATGGTACCACCAAAAAGAAGACCATAATCTGGAGCTATAACACGCTGGCAAGAGAGGTCCTGATGAGATAACATTACAATGAGGTGCACCCTTGTTTCTCGTTTTCACCATTGTTACTAAGATCCTTTTAGATAACATCATTCTGTTCCTTTGGTGGCTCTTGGTCATTTTTTGAGCTGGATTGTTTAGTCTTCGAAGACTCCACCATGTTCACAGAGTTCTCACCGATCCCAGAGACCTTATTAGATTCCTTCTCAAGGCATGAAGATGAAGCAACAATAGATTTTACCTTTAACTTCTTCGACTTTCCAGTTGGAGGCAAGCTTTTACCTGCTTTCTTAGTTTCCAGACTAGGATGATCCGCAACTAAAGCTTTTTCGGACTTTGATGTCATGGGAACGACATCGCTTGTGCTGCCATCCTTTCCAGCTCCTGAGTTTAACAAGCCAGTTTCACCATCAGAGATCTTAATTGACCTTTTCTTCTTAACTGTTGTGTTAGAAACATCCTTTGCCTCTGTGTCTGGAGAAGCTTCCGATAACTTACGCTTCAAATCAGAAGGTGCAGCTGTAGCTTTTGCTTGTTGCATGTTGGCAGGATTCTTCTTCTTCTTCTTCACAGGTTTGACTTCTTCACTTGTGACCAATGGTTTCTCTACTAACAAGTTTTCTGGTACAGCTGCTTGTTTAATGTGCAGCTGGTTCTCGCCATGATCCATCTCTTTCATTGACTCTCCAATTGGGTCATGGGCAATCTGATCTTCAGATTTCTCCTGAGCAGCATCCACGTAAAGGAACCACGTTCCCTTGACTCTCTCAAATACAATTTTCAAAAGTATGGAGTCTGATAGGTGGTAAAAATGTTTGTTGTGCTTCACCTACAAAACTTGGAAAATTAAATTCAGATCCTCCTCCATTAAAATTACAGGGTGTAAAACAAATATGCAGTAATCAATAATTGCATGTACCTTTATAGCACTAACATTTATCTTGTCAAGCCCTGGAAAGCAATTAAGATGATCAGATGATATCTTCTCTGCATAACCAATTAACAAACCATAATGATGTTATTAATGCATCAGCAGTTAAAAAAAAAAAAATTGAGCCAACTTGAAAACCTGATTTCAACTGAGATAACTATATGTGCAAGCTCAGAATTTGTAAAGTAAATTAGCATCTCAGTAACAAACAAAGACATGATCATTAGTGCAAAATAAGTTACGGACGGAATACAAAAAGGCAAAGTACAAAAATCCAAACTTATTCATGAGAATTGCAAACAAAATATAGAAGGCATGTAAAAACAACCTAAAACCCTAACTACATAAATAGAAGCTCAAACAAAAACTTAGGGAGGGAGGAGTAAAACAAAACTTACCTTTGAGATTCCCGACCGTATCGGTGTTTGTAATGGTTACAGCTAAACGGGTGTTCAGATTAGTCTTAATGTAAACCATGTGGTTTGTTGATTCACTGGTAGCCATTATGATTTCAAAGGAAGCTGTTGTTACAAATTGAGAGAGGAAGAGGAAGAGGAAGAGGCAGAGGCAGAGGCAGACACAAATAACTTAAGGTATGTGAAGAAGGTTTTGTGCTTTCTGAAGCACAAGGTTTTATGTTATATTATATGCTTAAATAAAAAAGGAAATTAAAAAAAAAAAAACGCGTGTCAACTTGTGAATAGCGTATAGAGGCGGGAGGTAAAAAACAGGGAGAGATAATGAAACGTCAAGTCATTTCCAGTTGGACTAGTCTACGGAAATTTTCTACTGCATGTAAATTACTGCTGTACTAGAGAGCCAATTCTTGGTATAGCCTATAGCGTGCGAGAGGCAAAATCGGTGGACCCGCCATTCTGTCATTACCGGGTAAGAGGAAATTGAAAATATACGCTGGAATAGCTAATCCTAATCCTAAAAACTCAGCAGTACAAGTTAGAATTGAAGCTTAGTCAGTGATAGAACTTAGAAGCATAGAAATTGATGCATCAGTTGGACTTGCATTATAAAATTTCATACGAGTACCTCGTATGTGAAAAGGACCTTGTAATGTAGTATCCACATCATTAGGATTGGGATTGACAGGTTCATCAGCTATTAAACAAGCATGTATGTGTGTAATAGAGTAAAAACAAGATAATGTACACTGAAAATAAAATCACTACAAGATGCAATCATGATCTGGATCAGCCTGCTTCTAACAACATAGGCAGAAATGGAACAAATGCTCATATTAATAGGCATTGGTCCCCTCCCCCAAGGGGCAAACTAAAAATTAATATTGATGCATCTATCTTACACAATAGTTTTCATGCTGGTATTGCTCTAATTGTTAGAGATTTTACAGGGAGGATGGTGGAGGCATGGACGCCGGTAGAAAGAGCCGAGAGATGTTGCTCAAGCCGAAGCAAAGGCGCTTTAAAAGCTCTTCAATGGATCACCCAACTACAGCTTCAAAACGTCATTGTGGAAGGAGACAACAAAGAAGTAATGGAAAGTATCAATGGCAGCATCATAAGCACCAAGTGGGAAGACAGCAATATTATTAGGGAGTGTCAGCATTTAGTTCAATGTTTAGGAAATGTTCAAGTTTGTTTTAAAAGTAGGAAATGTAACCAAGTAGCAGACTTACTTGCGAAGTATGCTAGGATGAATAATTGTGCTAGGAAATGGAGTTCAGATCTCCATGTGTATGTCATGTCTAGGTTAGAAGTTGAAAAAGAGTTATGTAATAGTTAAACTTGTTTCTCTCTGAGCTTAATGAAATTTTCAGTTAGTTTTTCTTTCAAAAAAAAAAAAAGATAATGTACACACAAGATTAACAGCACTGAATCAATCTAACACTCTGCTTACACCACCCAACTCAAGTACTGACTGTCACTATTGTACACCTGTCATTTCTCTACTGGTTCTCTCTGAGAGTTTCCATTGGCGGTGTAATCGGTCTGCAATAAAAGGACAGCGTCTTCTTCATTTATTGTGGACAACATTTTAGGTTCTGTGTGTGTGTGAATTTCTGTAACTATTTTCAATGTTAATGGATTCCATTTTATCAGTTTCTACTATGGTATCAGACTGAGAGATCACTAAATCTCTCAGGTTTTCCGATTCTATGCTTCCGCTACTTCAAATCTCTCAATTTCTTCTTTAAATTTTCATGATTCAAGAATTTTCAGCTTCTTCATCAATGGAAAATCCTACTGCAACTTCGATTTCTAGTATTCCAGTTCACCAACTTACTCGCTTTGTTAATCTCAAACTCACTGATAGCAATTTCATCACCTGGAAAAACCTAATGTTACATGTCATTCGTAAATTCAAGATTCAAAAACATCTTGATGGATCTCATCCATGTCCTCCTCAGTATACTAATCAACGAAATCAGGCGAATGGAATCGAGAATCCTCTATATCTTGATTGGATTGATGACGATACATCAATCATCTTGTGGATACATTCGACAATTTCAGAATCTGTTCTTGCATATTTTTCCAGATCTGAAACTTCTCATGAACTTTGGAGTAGTATTGAAGAACGATTCTCAAGAGCTTCATCAACACATTCGATCCAGTTACGCACAAAGCTTCTCTCTCTTAAGAAAGGTGATAAATCAATCCCTACTTTGATAAATGAGATCAAAACAATTTCTGATCAACTTGCGGCTGCTGGAGAAGTTGTTTCCGATCAAGAACTTGTTGTTGTTACTCTATCAACTCTCAATTCTGATTATATTCCATTTGCCACTGCTATGAGACATAGAAATACTCCAATTTCTTGTATTGAACTACATAATCATCTACTCAGTGAAGAAATAGTAATCACAGATCGTCATCAAGCTTTACTCTCAGACTCTGCCAACAAAGCGTTTGCTGCTCAATTCAATGCCTTTCGATCACCTGGTAGAGGTTATGGTGGTCGTTCTGGTGGTTTTCAAAGTGGATATAACTCAAATTATGGAAGATCTACTGCTGGTCGATCTACTTATTCATTTGGTAGAGGAAATGCTAATACAGTTTCAACTGGTAGAGGATCAAGTTCTTCATCTTCTGCATCTACTTCATCTGTTAGACCACCTGCAGGTTTAAATTCTTCCAATTACTATTCTAATCAATCTACTATTGAATGTCAAATCTATCGTAAAATTGGTCATGGAGCATTAGAATGCAGAAATATGCTCAATTTTTCTTATCACAATGACCACACTCTACATCACTTGAGTGCAATGCTTGCCTATGCTAACATAATGGGAGAGAATCCATGGTATGCTGATACTGGTGCCAATCTTCATGTTACTTCTGATGAGGCTGAGTTACAAGCTATCAATACTTATGAAGGTGCTGAACAAATTCAAGCTGCAAATGGAGAAGGTATGTCCATTACTCATTCTGGATTTTCTATAAAGTCTACTCCAAATCACAATTTCAACTTGAATAATATTCTTCTAGTACCTCAAGCATCACAGAACTTACTTTCAGTTCACAAGTTTACTTCAGACAAAAATTGTTCAATAACTTTTGATGCTTCTGGATTTTGTGTGAAGGATTTATCAACTGGGAAGACACTTTTACAAGGCCCACACTGTAATGGTTTATATCCTCTACATTTTATCCATCAACCCACTAAAAAGGCTCTCTTCACTGTCACAACAACCATCCCTGCTGAAGTATGGCATAAGAGACTAGCACATCCATCTTTTCAGACCATGAAACATGTCTACAATTCTCTGAATTTGTCACATGTAATAAAGTCCCATTTATTTTGTAATGATTGTCAATTAGGTAGAAGTCATAAACTTCCCTTTACAATTTCTAGTCATTGCAGTTCTACACCTTTAGAAATACTGCATCTTGACTTATGGGGTCCTAGTCCTGTTCAATCCATTTCTGGATACAAATATTATGTCAATATAATTGATGATTACTCCAAATTTTGTTGGATATATCCTTTGAATGATAAATCTGAATTCAGGACAATCTTTTTCAAGTTCAAAGCTCAAATTGAGAACTCTTTGAAACACACTATTGTAACAATAAGGACTGATGGAGGTGGTGAATTTGTTAACAATGAATTAGCATCATTTCTATCCACTAGTGGTATTATTCATGAAGTTACTTGTCCCCATACACCTGAGCAAAATGGTGTAGCTGAATCTAAGCATAGACATCTAGTTGACATTGGAAGAACTTTTCTCATACAATCTGGTATTTTTGAGTCTTACTGGGTTGAAGCTTTTACCACTGCAAATTTTACCATCAACAGACTCCCCACAAGATCTTTAGGGAACAAATCTCCATTTGAAGTTCTGTTTCACAGATCTCCAGATTATGCTTTTCTTAGATCTTTTGGATGTCTTTGCTTTCCATGAATAAGACCTTATGCACCTCACAAGCTAGCTCGCAGAAGTACTTCTTGCATATTCATTGGTTATAGTCAACATCAAAAAGGTTATAGATGTCTAGACCTTGGTGCTGGCAGAGTGTATATATCCATACATGTGATATTTAATGAATCTGTGTTTCCTCTCAAGGTTACACATATATCACCTTCTTTGTCTGATGCTTGCAACTCTACTACAGTCTCTTCACAGTTATCAACAGCTCAGCATTCATCTATTTCTCCAGTACAGCCTGCTACTCAACTCACTTCAGATAACTGCAACTCTACAGATCAGCCTGCTACTCTGCTTACACCAGATGCCTGCAATTCTACTACAGATTCATCTCAATCTCCTTCAGTGCAGTCAAGCTCAACTCTTATCACAGATACAAGTTCATTCACTGATATGCCTTTATTACAATTGTCTTCAACTTCTCATACTATTAATGACCACACAATGATTACAAGAGGGAAATCAGGTATTTTCAAACCTAAAGTGTACTCTACAATGCATTCTTTATCAGCAACCCTACAAGCAAAGCAGTCTTCATCTCTACCAACTTGTTACAGTCAAGCCATTAAACATCCAAAATGGAAAGTTGCTTTGCATGAGGATCATCAAGCATTAAAAGATGCATGTACATTTTCTATTATTCCTCCTCATCCTTCATAAAATGTAGTAGGTTGTAAGTGGGTGTTTAGGATCAAACATAAACCAGATGGAACCATTGATAGATTTAAAGCAAGACTAGTTGCTCAGGGATATCATCAACAAGAAGGTCTAGACTACACAAAAACATTTAGTCCAGTTGCTAAACCTGCAACTATTAGAGTGATTCTTTCCTTAGCTGTCAACTTTAACTGGTCTGTTACTCAACTAGATGTCAGTAATGCTTTCCGTCATGGAGATCTTACAGAGGATGTTTATATGACTCAACCTCCTGGATTCATTGATCCTCTTCATCCAAATTATGTATGTAAACTCCATAAAGCTCTCTATGGACTTAAGCAAGCTCATAGAGCTTGATATGAGAAGCTTTTTACTGTGCTGCTATCCATTGGTTTTACTGCTTCTACTGCTGATTCTTCACTCTTTATTCAAAAGTGCAACTCAAGACTTACCTTAGTTTTGATTTATGTTGATGATATTCTCATCACTAGAAGTTCTCAAGATTACTTCCTTGAGCTTATTCTTCAACTCCAACAACACTTTCCAATTAAGGACTTAGGCCCAGTTCATTATTTTTTGGGGTTGGAAATCAAGAGAAATGATAACTACATGTTCATGTCTCAAACCAAATATGCTTTGGATCTCCTGGATAAATTTGATATGGGTGGAGCTAAACCTTGCAATTCTCCTATTCCAGCTCATGGCAAGCTTGTTGCTTCCTCTGGTTCTTTACTTCCTGATCCAACTCCATATAGATCTCTAGTAGGTGCATTGCAGTATCTAACCTGGACTAGACCAGAAATTAGCTTTGCTGTAAACCAGGTTTGTCAACACATGCAGCACCCTAGATCAGATCATTTCATTGCAGCCAAGAGAATACTCAGGTACATTAAGGGTACATTGGATTATGGTGTGTTGTTTAGTAAAGGGCTTTCTGCAGTTCATGGGTTTAGTGATGCTGATTGGGCTGGAGATCCTGACACTAGGAGAAGTACTGGTGGTTTCTGCATTTTCTTTGGCTCTAATCCCATTTCTTGGTCAAGCAAAAAGCAAGCCTCAGTTGCTAGATCTTCCATTGAAGCTGAATTTAGAAGTCTTGCAAATTATGCAGCTGAAGTTTTATGGGTTTGCAAACTCCTTCAAGAACTGTATATTCTGCTACCAGCTTCACCAACTTTTCTTTGTGACAATCAAAGTTGTATTTCCTACTCCACTAATCCTGTTTTTCATTCAAGGATGAAACACTTGGCCATTGATTACAATTTTGTGCGGGAACTAGTTCAATCTAAAGATTTGCAGGTCTCCTATGTTTCTACAGTTGCTCAGGTTGCGGATATTTTCACAAAGGGTTTGGATGGTCCTCGATTTGCTCTCTTGCGCAGCAAGCTGAAGGTGCTTCCTCTGTCTGCCCACATCAGCTTGAGGGGAGCTAACAGCACTGAATCGATCTAACACTCTGCTTACACCTACTCCATCGAAACTACATCAATTAAAACTACCCATGCCTAAACCCGATCATGAACTTTCAGATTCTCTCCTACCAAAATCAAAATCAGTTGCGTAATATTTGCTTGTCGAAAACATAGCTCAATTGCTGCTAAATATGCAAAAAAAATCTAAACCAGTTGAATTCAAAGGGTCAGGTTAGAGTGTTGGCGGAGAAACCAGTTTTGGATAAGAAACAAAAAGAAAACTCTTCTGCAGTGGAAGAACAAACCGTGTTTACTAAACGAAAAGGAGAAAGATCTGCTTCTGGTATAAGGACTTCGAGATCGAGTCATAATATCAACACTAATAATAGGTGACAATTTTCTAAATTTGTGGTAAAACACCCAACACTGATTTGGTGGAGGTTTGAAATATATATATATTTCATCGTATATGTAGAACAAAAAATGTACTTTTTGTTTGTGAGAACTGAAGACTAAAGTAGTGCAAACTTCATATCTCACAGACTCGCGCCTAATTGAAAATCAAAGAAAAGAAGTGCTAATCTTCAAGATTATCCACGAATATAACCGGCAACGAAGGAATTCAAAAAAATAATACTGTCAATAATGGTGTCTGTTATATGATCTATTAATTGTGAAGCAAACAATAGTCTTCATAGGAAGGCAAAGTTCTAACATTTTTATTTTACAATCATTCCTTGAGACGTTCACATACTCATGGACTTGAATTCACTGGGACTTATTGTATGCGCACATAGCGAAATAAATGAACCTTGAACCACACATATCTAGCCCTTTATGTGTTTGAGAAGTTTCTTGAAACAGAGAAGATGGTGATTAGCCATATGATAAAATAGTTGTGAGAGCTATGCACAGATTCTACATGTATTGGAAGAAATATTTACCTTGATTAAGAACGACGGAAGAAAGGGCTATGTCAAACAAAAAATTAAGAAAGAAAAAAAGAACCAATAGCTAAAAACAGTTCGGTATTAAATATACGGCAGCTAAACAGTTGGGTTTTTTTTTTTCAGAATACGGCTGACTATGTTTGGATATACCCGAGGTTAAAACAATGGGTTATCTTACATCACAAATGGACACATGGTTGGACTTGGTGCTGCTAGCGCTAGAGCAAAATCTTTTCCCGTTGGCGCATGTCCTTTTTTTTCTCCTTTTTTTTTCCTCTTTTCTTTTTCTTTTTTTTTATGCAAACCAGAATTTAAATTAAAAAATATAGTTGTGTTGGGTAACAGATTTTAGAAATGAAGAACTTTCATTAATATACGGAGAAAATCTGTTTCTAAGTTTTAGTTACATAAACACGAAAGAGAGAAAACAGATATTTATTACAGGCAAGAGTAATGGTTGGTGGAGAGGCAACTATTGCTCAACTAATGATAGCTTGGCACGTGTATTAGATGCTGATGATGATTTTCCAGCATGGAATATCTCTTGCACTGTTTGCCAGCCTGGAATATCTCTTGCACTGTTATTAGCCCCCCTCAAATGAAGTAGTGCAGACTTTGGCAGCACACGAGGATAAGATGATTATGAATCTGAATTCTGATTATGGATCATATTTACCAATTGATGTTCTGTGTCCATTCGTTGCACACAGTTGACACATGACACTTTGGAAGCAGAGTGGTCGAAGCTACATATGTTGCACAGTCACACAACACAGTTGGTACATGACACTTTGGTGCAGAAGAACGTGTACTAATACCATAGCATAGAAATGCTCAGCATCCATATAAACACAAACCAGCTCCAACATTTAAATCCATACAGGCACCAATATAAATGTAGCATTTGATTTCCAACATTTAAATCGATATCTCCTTCTCCACTTAATCTCAGCCATTCAAAACCCTCACAAACTCAAGTTCAGTGGCAGCAACAACATCAAGTTATCTCTTCCTTAACTTAACAAACTCAATATCTCATTCTTCTTCTCAGGTTTATTAGCGCATCAAATTAACACCCTTTATTTCAAAACCCAAAATCATACGAATCCTACCCATTAAGTTAATTTTTCTCGGCTAAAACCTTCTTGAATCAACAACTAAACCCATTAATTAGCAAGACAACAAATTCAAATCATCCCTAGTTTACTGCTTTTTGTGTATGACTTACAATCAAAGTAATTATAAACCTTAATAAACTAAAGTATAAAATTAAACATATACAATTGAAAAAGATGGAAATCGCGTTAAACCTTATTCTTATAACCACCTCAATTTTATGAAATAAACCTAATTTTACAAACCCCAAAAATTTCCAACGATTTTAAAAATCATGAGTACAAAATTGACAAGAAATAATCACTTGATTGACGGGAAGAACTAGAGAAGAAATATGTTCGGTGGTGGTGATGTACGAGATGAATAAGCTGTTGTAAATCTGTTGATTTGATCGAAGAAGAAGAGAACAGTAGGAATGGTGTAGCTCTTCAGCCTTCTCTATTTGGACAATACCGATTTAATTGGAAGATAAAAGAGACTGTAAAGTGTAAACTATTAGATATTATGAGGACAATAAAGTAACTGCATAATCAAAAGTTGACCAAGTCAATTATGAATGACCAGACATGTGGGGCTTGACGGAATTAATAACTTGAGCGGTGTTTTATATATATATTGAGAAAAACAATGGCACTTTCTTAAACCGGAAATCCAGAGTGTGGCATTTTGTTAAAATTCCCTAACTTGAAGTCAAAGGATAATAAGATTTTCATACCAATACCTAGGATCTTGCTTTAGTCCATATATATATTTGTGAAGCTTGTGAACATATATAGTTGGGATGATCTGCATCAATACATCCAGGGGGTTGCTTCATGTAGACTTCCTCAGCTAAATCACCATGAAAAAAGACATTACTTACATCAAGCTTAGTAATAGACCAGTTGAAGTTGACTGCAAGTGAAAGAATAATTTTAGTTGGTTTGGCAACTGGACTGAAGGTTTCTGTGTAATCAATACCTTCCTGTTGATGAAAGCCTTTTGCTGCTAATCTAGATTTGTGTGTAGATATAGTGCCATCTGGATTTTGTTTTAATCTAAAGACCCATTTACATCTAACCACATTTTGAGAAGGATGTGGTGGTACCTTAGTCCATTTTCTAGCAGTCTGTAAAGCATTATATTCCTCAACTTGAGAATGTCTCCATGGAGGATATTTTTGAGCTTGACTAACACAAGTAGGAACTTGTAGTCTCCATGGAAGAGTTGTAGGATCTACCACCACCACGACCAAATGGAGAAGTAACAAATCTACCACCAAAATTGTTAGAGACCACCATATCCACGTCGAGGTATCAAAAATTATGCATATTAGCCGCAACAAAGGCTTGATTTGATGATTCAGCAGTAAAAGCTCAATTGGACGATTCAGCAAGGATGGATTTGTTTCGATCACTAATAACTGATTCTTCACTAAAAAGATTGTTGTGAAGTTCTAAGCTACTGATCAGAGGATAACGATAATGCATTGATGTTGCAAACGGTATGTAATCAGATTTAAGAGCAGATAAGGTGACTACAACTAATCATTTATCAGATATAAATTCACCGGCAACAACAAATTGATCAGAAATGGATTTAATTTCAGATATTAAGGCAGGGATTGATTTATCACCTTTTTTGAGTACTAAAAGTTTGGTTCGAAGTTGAATCGTATGAGTTGAAGATGATCTTGCATATCGTTCTTCAATGTTGATCCATAACTGATGAGATGTTGTAGATCCAATAAAGTAAGCAATAACCGAGTCGGAAATAGTTGAATATAACCACATCAAGATCGTAGCATCCTCATCAATCCAATCTGTGTAGAGAGGATTTTCAATTCCATTGATTTCATTTCGATTGTTGGTGAATTGAGGAGGACAAGTAAAAGATCCATCAAGAAACTTCATCAATTTGTACTTGAGGATGACAAGAAGAACAAGATTTTTCCAGGTGAGAAAGTTTGATTCAGTAAGTTTTAGAGAAACAAATCTATGTAATTGATGAAGAGAAACCCTAGTAATGGAATTGGAAGTAGGATTTTTCATTGTTGAAGATGAAGATGCAGGAAATTCTTGAATCATACAAAGAATCAGAGATGAAGCAGAAGAAAGGAATCAAAGAACATGAGAAGGAATAACTTTCTAAGTCTGATACCATAACAAATTTTAGAAATATAGAACATTCATTAATAAAAGAAATGATACAGAGAAGATCTGTTTCTACAGTTTTAGTTACATAAACAGGAAAGAGAGAAAACTGATATTTATGACGGACAAGAGTAGTGGTTGGTGGATAAGCAACTAATGATAGCTTGGCACATGTATATTAAATGATGATGGTGATTTTTCATCCTGGAATATCTCTTGCACTGTTTGCCAGCATTGAATATCTCTTGCATTGTTATTATTGAATACTATTTAACAAGAATAAAGGTGGTTCCCCAGTCCAAGAACCAGGGATACCTTCCTTTCTACCATATTTGGGTAAAATATCTGCACACTTATTAGTTTTTTTATTTGTGTGCTTACATGACCAAAACTCAAAATACTAAAAGTAAATGTCCTCCACTATCCCATTTGATTCCCAAGGAACATCAGACTCTTCACCCTGAATTGTTTTAGCTAATGCTTGGTAATCTACCCCAATGACTATCTTTTGAACTCCCACTGCATTGCAAGATTTATTGACTCCAAAACAACTAAACACTCCAAATGTTCATGACCTAAAGCTACATGGAAACCCTTGTAGGCTGAAGCTAAGTGAGTAACAGAAATAAGCCTCAGTATTTAATTTAATAAGGTCCTTAGAAGGAGGAGTCTATTTTTGATCAGGAACTGTACTGACAAATTATGGGTTAGACCTACAAACAGAATCAGAATCACTAATAAATTTGGTAATGTTGTATGGGAGTTGCTAAGGGGAGGAACTTTTGCTACTAAAGACAGTGTTGCATATATCCTTCCACAACTTTCAACTGATAACAACCATTTTAGTAACTAGCTTCTGATCAGAGTTGAGAATCCAACTAGTTATCCAATCTTTTGGTAAAGCCCATTGTTCGTCAGGGATCACATTTTTAGAGCAGTGCTCTGTCAAACTCACAAGCGTTGTTATATCAAGCTTGTTTTTCAAGTTTAGTTGATTAAAACTATATCTTGATTTGTAGTCTACTTAGATTTATGTCTCGGATTATGATAGAAATGTGTAGTTGAGCTTTAGACTTCATGATCTGTGTGAGACAATCATTTGATGTTAACTTGGGATGTTTCGTATTGATAAAATAATAAATAATCATTTGAAAATTACTTGAAGCTAGTGGTATGTGTAAGATAACCATTGTCGTATTCTAAGGATGTTTCAAATCGATTAACGAGAGTTTTAGAACTACTTCTAATGTCTGGATACAACATAGTATGCGTACCCAATATTCGAACTGTGAAGTTCTAGTTCAGATCCGGAACTCTTGTTTTTGTATTGTGTGTGTGAACGAGTTTATTTGTGATAGGTCCGGAATTGTGGTTTGCGACAGTATTTGCGAACGACAAGACTAGGCAAGGTCCGAAACGGTAGTTCGCGAACTCAGTGGTTAGGTTCTAAAATCAATAAGTATGAAAACTTTTTCACACACTCTGTTGTTTATATACTCATGAACTCAGGTTCGTTTTCGAACTAAAGTCCCTGGATTTTTAATGTATTAAGGTATGCGAACTCGTTACAAACCGTGGTATTAAGTGATGAGTGCCAAATATTGCATATTTCTACACCTTTTTTATTGGCATTTAACTCATCTTTTGTGCTCAAAAATCAGATATTATCCCAAATTCTGTATTTTCCCTGTTTTCAAGAATAAATATTTGTACTAATTAATTTTGTGTTTTTAGGTAGTAAATAAAGCTCGGAGAAATTGAGGAGCCAAAAGAGCAGAAAATTGGAGACGAGCGTCTATGGAGCAAAAAGCCAAAGTCCGCGCGCGCATCAGTTGCAACCCAACAAGTAGCAACCCATTTACAAGACATGGGCTTGAGCAGTCCAAGGCCCGACCCACGACCCGGATCCAAGCCCGTCCCTTCGGAGCCGTTAGATTCGAGCCATTTTCATCCTACGGTCGCATCGGCCTACGCATCGATCTCCGCTGCATCCAATGGTCGCTCCACCCTACACGTAAAAACTTTGCTGCACCCGCTTCACACCACATCCAATGGTCCTTCTGATACTTTACCTGTAATTCTTAGGTCCTTCTGATATATAAGTCCCACAATTTGCATGCATCATATAAATCTTGAAGAGAACACTAAACCATCTAGGGAAATGCAAAGGAGACTTAACCCCAATATGAGAGATGTTGTCAAAGGTGAGATTCTGAAATTGCTTGATGCGGGTATCATTTACCCGGTTCCAGATAGCCAAAGCTGGGTCACCCCATTCAAGTGGTACCCAAAAAGTCCGGCATTACTGTAGTTCAAAATGAGATGAATGAGCTTGTCCCCACCCGTGTTACCACAGGGTGGCGAGTTTGTATTGATTATAGAAAACTGAACACAGTAACAAAGAAAGACCATTTTCCCCTTCCCTTCATTGACCAAATGCTAGAAAGGTTAGCAAAACATAGTCACTACTGTTTCTTAGATGGCTATTCGAGCTACAAACAAATTCACATAGCACCCGAAGACCAACAAAAGACCACATTTACATGTCCTTATGGAACATTTGCTTATCGCCGCATGCCTTTCGGGTTGTGTAATGCACCCGCTACTTTTCAACGTTGCATGATGAGCATATTTTCTGACATGGTAGATAAGTTTCTTGAAATTTTCATGGATGATTTTTCTGTGTTTGGGTCTTCTTTTGATGAGTGTTTGCATCACCTCACTTGTGTGCTGATTAGGTGTAAGGAAAAGAATTTGGTTTTGAATTGGGAAAAATGTCATTTCATGGTTAACTCAGGCATTGTTTTAGGGCATATCATCTCGGAAAAAGGCATAGAAGTAGACAAAGCCAAGGTTGATCTCATTCAACACTTGCCTCAACCTCGTTCTGTGAGGGACATAAGATCATTCTTAGGTCATGCGGGTTTTTACCGCCGATTCATCAAAGACTTTAGTAAAATTTCAAGACCTTTGTGTAATCTTCTTGCGAAAGATGTTGCATTTGTCTTTGATGATACTTGTAAGAAAGCATGGGAGCAACTGAAGGCTCTCCTTACATCTGCCCCTATAGTCAGACCACCTGACTGGACATTACCATTTGAGATTATGTGTGATGCGTCTGACTATCTTTGTAGGAGCTGTTTTGGGCCAGCGAGTAGACAAACTTCCTTATGTGATCTACTATGCTAGTAAAACACTTAATGATGCTCAACTAAATTATTCCACAACTGAGAAAGAGTTGCTAGCTGTCGTGTTTGCATTAGATAAGTTTAGATCTTATTTGATAGGATCTAAGGTCATCATATATTCTGACCATGCTTTGCATTGAGATATCTTTTGTCTAAAAAGATGCTAAGGCTCGTCTAATTCGATGGATACTCTTGTTACAAGAGTTTGACCTCGAAATTCGAGATAAGAAAGGGTCGAAAAATGTTGTTGCTTTGATCACTTGTCTAGGTTGAATGTTGAATCTGCTGATGAATCCGTGCCGATTAGAGAGTCATTCCCCGATGAACAATTGATGCTTGTGTTTGAAATGCCCTGGTTTGCTGATATTGTGAACTACCTTGCTACAGGTAGAATGCCCTTGCATTGGTCTAAACAAGACCGTTCTAAGTTCTTGGCTGAAGTTAAACATTTCCTTTGGGATGACCCATATCTGTTTAAGTACTGCTAAGACCAAATCATTAGGCGATGTGTCCCCAATTCTGAACAAAGGGACGTCATCTCTTTCTGTCATGACCATGCATGTGGAGGCCACTTTAGTGCCAAGAAAACTGCTGCAAAGATCTTGCAAAGCGGTTTCTATTGGCCAACACTGTTTAAGGATAGCCATGCTTTTGTGTTGCTTGTGACCGATGCGAGAAATTATGAAGTATCTCTAAGAGAAACATGATGCCCTTACAACCCATTTTGATTGTTGAGTTGTTTGATGTGTGGGGTATTGATTTCATGGGTCCATTTCCTAACTCTCAAGGTAGGTTGTACATTCTTGTTGTCATTGATTATGTCTCTAAGTGGGTAGAAGCCATTGCATCCAAAACAAATGATCATAAAGTTGTTCTTTCTTTTCTTAAGGAAAACATTTTCTCCCGTTTTGGAACACCTAGAGCAATAATCAGTGATGGAGGTAGTCATTTTTGCAATAGACCCTTTGAATCACTTGTGCGCAAGTATGGAATCACTCATAAGGTCGCAACACCTTACCATCCTCAAACCAAAGGGCCAAGTAGAAGTTTCTAATAGGGAAATTAAGCATATTCTTGAGAAGACTGTCAATCCTTCTAGGAAAGATTGGTCTTTGCGTTTAAATGATGCTTTGTGGGCCTATAGAACTGCATACAAGACTCCCATTGGGATGTCTCCTTACAGACTTGTGTACGGTAAAGCATGTCATCTACCTGTTGAGTTAGAACATCGTGCATATTGGGCTGTGAAGAAGTTGAATTTTGATCTTGATAAAGCTGGTACCCAAAGAAAACTTCAACTCAATGAGTTAGAAGAATTGAGAAATGATGCATATGATAGTGCCAAAATGTACAAACAAAGAATGAAAGTGTTTCACGACAAGCGCATTCTCAGCAAGTCCTTCACACCAGTCGAAAGTTTTATTGTACAACACTCGTTTGCATTTGTTTCCGTGGAAGTTACGTTCTCGATGGTCGACCATTCTTGGTACGTACCGTTTTCCCCCATGGAGCTGTTGAAATTGAAAACCCAAAGAACCAAGAACATCTTCAAAGTCAATGGTCGAGATTGAAACCATTTCTGGAGCATCTTCCACCAGAAGTTGAGACCGTCGACTTGGAAGACCCCATCTATGTGGACTGAACTAGTTCACTTGTGTACATACATATGGACTAAAAATCCATTCTCTTTCCCTTTTCTTTTTCTTTTTGCATAATTCTTATTTGTGCTAACCAACCTTTTTGTCTTGCGCTTTGGTTGTTTGCTTTCAAAGCATTCATCCTCCTTTGGTTTAGCAACAACCTTGTACATCGGGTAATCTCTTCCCTTTTCTCTACTCAACATAGTTCTCTTGGTATGTGACTTTTTGAATTCTTATCATCTGTTGACACATTGAGGACAATGTTTGATTTAGATTTGGGGGTGCATTTGCATATAGAGTTTTTGCATATTGAGTTTTTAGTCTTTTATTTCAAAAAAAAAAAAAATTAAAAAAAATTAAAAAAAATCAAAAATTTCAAAACTCTTTGTAAATATGTACATAAAAACCTCCAACTTTTAGAGATCTTAGAGTCACTAGCATGCTTCTAGCTATGTTTACATAGAGAGTCTCGACCGAAATAACAGAACTTGGAAGTACTGGAGAACACAATCGGGTTTCTTAGTTGATTAGAGCGTTAAAGTTGGATTTAACCATACCGGAGGGCAAATTAGGTGCTGTATAGATATTCGGAAGTAGAATTGTCATCACCCATAGTGGAGACTACCCATTTTACATCAAGCGAGGCACCGACCTTCATTTTTGTGACTTTCTAAAAAATCATAGAGTGTGTGTCACCGTACGTCAATTCAGGTAGGAATGGTGAGCTACCCAACTTCGCACCACTTTCAAAGACTATTTTTGATCTCTTGAGTGCTAATTTCGTCAATCATGAGGGTGACGTTTAAAGATGAAAACTCCTTCTTGTAGTTCGATTTGCAGTTAGCATCACTCTCTCCCTCTCAACAACATCAACAGATTCATAGAAACACATCATCGTCACAAGAGCGGAGCATCATCAGAATATTTGAAGAAAAGTTGAAATAGTCCAAGGTTTACGTGCAACAAAGAAAAGAAAAGAAAATAGGATGAGAATTAGTGAAGTTTATGAAATCAAGACAACACAAGTATGGAAGATTGAGTTTTATTGTTATTTTCATTTCAAGTTATTCTTTAAAAAAAAAAAAAAAAAAAAAAAAAAAAAATTGTCATGTTTTTGTGAAGTTCAGAAGTTCATCATCAGCTATTGAAGACCGAAGATTGAAGACGTTTCTATGAATGCTGAGAGAGAGTGATATTAATTGCCGATCGGGTGAGAAGGTAAGTGAGTACTCCCATCCTTGCTAATGGTTGATTTCCTTTCTTAGAGATCATCGAAAAAGATTCTTTTGTCCACAACTCGTGGAGTCTCCGAAATTATTTCGGAAGGTTATCCTTCTCACCTTCAACGTGTGCAGGATTTCTCTCTTTATTCCTGCCTGCACACATGAGAGACTAAAAAAACGGTCTTTTTGAGTGCAATTATCATAAAACCCTATTGGTGAGGGAGAAGTTGAGACTTGTGATCACTATCGAATCCGAATTCTTTCATATGGTATGGTTACTTCTCGCTCAACTCTTAAGGATGAGAATGCGTTCTTTGATAGTTCTAACTTCGTGTTACTAGCATACAGAAACTCTATGTCCTCATAGCTCCTTGGATGCTTGAGACTCTTTTACACTCTAAAGTTGGAGAAGGTTTTGTGGGTACACCTCTGGTAAACCCTCACGAGACTACAACTCGTCCACTAGGGACACCTAGGGGTTTAAAGGCTTAGTGCATACGCTAAATGCATTCGAGAGACTAGCGACAGTGGTATAGTTAGGATTTCTTAATTTCTGTTTCACTTGAGGATAAGTAAAATTCAGGTTTGGGGGTATTTGATGAGTGCCAAATATTGCATATATCTACACCTTTTTATTGGCATTTAACTCATCTTTTGTGCTCAAAAATCAGATATTATCCCAAATTCTGTATTTTCCCTGTTTTCAAGAATAAATATTTGTACTAATTAATTTTGTGTTTTTAGGTAGTAAATAAAGCTCGGAGAAATTGAGGAGCCAAAAGAGCAGAAAATTGGAGACGAGCGTCTATGGAACAAAAAGCCAAAGTCCGCGCGCGCATCAGTTGCAACCCAACAAGTAGCAACCCATTTACAAGACATGGGCTTGAGCAGTCCAAGGCCCGACCCACGACCCGGATCCAAGCCCGTCCCTTCGGAGCCGTTAGATTCGAGCCATTTCCATCCTACGGTCGCATCGGCCTACGCATCGATCTCCGCTGCATCCAATGGTCGCTCCACCCTACACATCAAAACTTTGCTGCACCCGCTTCACACCACATCCACCTACACCTACACCCATCGACCAAACCTCCCATTTGTCATCTTCATCTTCTCTTTCTTCTCCCCAGACAAAAATTAGAGAAAACCCATTCTCTTCCTCTTCCCCCGACCATACCATGGCAGAGCCACCACCTCACCACTTCCATCATCTCCTTACCCTGACAACAAAGACCAAAGAACCACCTTCACCACCTCTCTAGGTCTAGCTATCTCTTTCTTAGCTTCTCCCATAACCCTAGAAGCTAAATTAGAGATAGATGGAGCTAGGGTTTTCTCCAACATCAAATCAATGGAGTCGAGACGAGTTAGCAGAGGAAAGAGGTTTGGGTCTTTGTTTAATGGTTAGTTGGAGTGATTTGTGAGGTATAAAATTGTTGTTCTTCATGTGAGAGAAAACTTAGTGATTTTTTAGGGTTTTATGTTGTAATTTATTTTCAATTTTGTTTGTCATTGCATGATGTTCTAATTCACCCTGCTAGGGTGAAGATGAAACTCTCCTATTCAACGTGAAAGTAATCAAATTCTCAGATTGTTCTTATTGTATATCATGCTTAGGAAAATAGTTAGCTAGAAGAACTAAGTTTGCTTGTGATCAATGGTACTGTAAGAAGACCATTGATACTAGGAATAAGCAAGGGGAATTAGTTATACAATTGTCCATCTCAGACCTCCAAGGGAAGGTATAAGAACAAAGTGATAATTTACATTACCTTAGCATAGGTTTAGAGAGTGGATTCAATCACTCTAGTGCCACTCAACCATCTGTTTCAACACCTCTTACTTATATTGTTGCCTTAGTTTAGAGTCACAACAACTTCAATTAGTTGTATCGACACCACAACAACAACATTTGTAACACTTCTCTGGAAATCAGTTAGTAAAGCCGATAGTTCAACGTGGCACACCCCATTTATCTGTGGATCGACCTGTGCTTGCCACTGCCTCCAATAGGCACTGTGCACTTGCAGTATTACACGTAGGCAAGATTCTTTTACCAGCCTACCATTAAGTTATGTTGGAGCACTACTAGGTCTAACTCACAAGCGTTGTTATCTCAATCTTGTTGTCAAGTTTAGTTGCCAAAACTATAAATCTTGATTTCTAGTCTACTCATAGCTAAGTATCGGATTAGGATAGAAAGTGTAGTTGAGTATTAGACTTCAAGGCGTTCATCGATTGAAGACGAAGAACTACTAAGGGGAGCTTGTGGAACTTCATCAACAAAAGGTATGTGGAGACTTGAACTCATCTATCACTTAAAAGTCTATCTACTCTATCTCCTATTTGAGACAAAAGTCATATAGCTAAATAGACTTCAATTATACACACTTGATATTTCGAGCTGAGTTTAACTCACTTACATATTTCTCTAAATATGTGTTGGTAAGCTTTCGCTTTAACCAAGCTCATCTTATAATCTTGACAAAAGTCAAAATATGATCATGTGAAAATTGCCTGGTAACATCTTACATGATTTGTGTGAGACAGTCATTTGATGTAGACTCAGAATGTTTCGTATTGATCATTCGATCACTTGAAAATTGCTTTGAAACTAATATTTTGTGTGAGATAGATATTCCCGTCTTCTAAGAATGTTTCAATGGTTGAAATGAGAGTTTAGAACAATTGGATATAAACATAGTATGCGTACTTTCATATGTGTAATCCAAGTCCGGGAACCATGGTATGCATACTCGTATGCGTACTGTTTGGCTTAGTCAAGGATCGGGAACTCAGTACGCATACCGTTACGCGTACTGGCGTGAGGTTCAAGTTCCGGGACTTTATTAAGTTTTTGGTATGCTTACAGGTTCGCGTACTGGCGAACCCAAACGTGGTCCGTCCACTAAGGTATGCGTACATGTTTGCATACTTGAGTGGATTATGTTCTAAATTTGGTTTGTTCATGAACTAATACATTTATATAATAAGGAATGCAATCTTTTGCAAACCGTGGCTATAATGTTCATGACTTGATTCGAGTGAATCAAAATCGATTTTGTTTCCATTGTGTCTTGTATACTTCTATGAGAATATAAACAATTGAACAACTCTAGAACTAGTTTCATTTGAGTCATTTGAACTAGTTATGGTTAAGATGAATATGGTTGATATGAAAGTGTTCATATGGCTAACTTCGGTTAAATATTGTTGAGCCAAAAAACGTGTACACGTTTAGGTACGGTTTACTCATATATAAATGAAGTCACTTTTCATTGTGTGTAACAAGCTAAGTTCAATCTAATGGTTGAAAGATATTAACTTGAGTCTAATCAGGTTTTCATCTAACGGTGAATATTGAATGCTTTGTTACCAAGGTGACATTGATTGCAAACCCTGATTTGAAGACTATATAAAGGAAAACTCTAGCAACTAAGAAACCTAATCCCCGCACCTCCTGTGTGATACTAGTTGCGACTAGAGTCGATTCTCCTTTAACCTTAGGTTTTTCTAAAACCCTGTAGCTTAATAACTTGAAGACTTCATTGGGATTGTGAAGCCAGGCCCAACTATTTTCTCTGTATTTGCGTGTTCTGATCTTGTTGTTTTCTATCATGATTGAGTACTATCTTCTCTAAGATTTTCTCGAGATTAAACTCCGATAGGCAAGATAAAAAGTAATCAAAAAAATATTCGTCTCATCGTTTGAGATTCCACAATATCTTGTTTCGCTACTATACGATTAAGATTATTGTGAGGTGATTCATATTTCTAGGATGTTTTTCAGGAATGTAAGTCTGGTATATCAATTGGTTCCTATTCACCTTGATTTATCAAAAGATGGAACAAAACTCATAGGTTTATCTGTGAGAGACAGATTTATCTATTCAATAGATTTTTCTGTGTGAGACAGATTGGTTTCTCAAGTCTTTGACTTTGGATCGTATCAACTCTTAGTTGTGGGTGAGATCAGCTAAGGAAATCAAGTGCATAGAGACCTACTGGGATTCAGAGACATAAGGAGCGCAATTGTACCTTGATCAGTGTGAGATTGGTTAGGGCTCTAATACGTTCCAGTCTGAAGTTAACTTAGAGTAGGTTGGTGTTTGTAGCGGCTTAATACAATGTGGTGTTCAAATTTGGACTAGGTCCTGGAGGTTTTCTGTATTTGCGGTTTTCTCGTTAACAGAATTTCTGGTGTATGTGTTATTTCCTTTCCGCATTATATTTGTTTATATAATTGAAATATCACAGGTTGTGCGTAGTTCAATCAATTAGATAATCCAACCTTTGGTTGTTGGTTTGAATTGATTGACACTTGAACATTGGTCTTTGGTACCGTCAAGTTGTTTGACATAATAATCAGGCTCGCGGATTTCTATCTGTTTGATTTGTTGATTACATTATGAAACAAAGGTATAACTCTTTGATATACTTTTCTTAAGATTGAGTCTGACTGTCTAGTTGATTCTCTTGAAAGTATATTGGAGTTTGTCCATACAGATTGCTAAGCGAAATATTGGGTGTGGTTGTTAGACCCTCCCTCTTTTTTAATTGGTATCAGAACAGGCAAACACGTTTAAGACCTCATAAGTTTGTGTTAGAACATGCAAACTTGTTTAAGACCTCATAAGTCTGTGTTTGTAGCGATCTGAATCTATGGACAAAAGATTTATCTCTATAACCATACCGCCAGTCTTCGATGGCTCAAACTACTTATGGAGCGCATGATTTTCAATCATGGGTTTATGTTGTTAATGGCTAGAATCCTCCAATGGTTACAGTATACGGTGTCTCTATTGCAGAGGATATTTGTATATATGAACCTAACGAGATTCTCGATGCAAAGAAAAATTTTGATGGTTTAAATGTTATCTTACATGCCATTACCCCAAATCTTCAGCACCATGTGACTACGTGCACTCGGTCTAAAGATGCGTGGGATATCTTAGAAACTGTATTCGAAGGGAATACCTTTAAAAAGGAAGCTAGGCTTCAAAACCTAAATTCTGATTTGGAAAACCTTCGTATGGCTGACAAAGATTCATTTGATGAGTTTAATCACAAAGTGTCTGAAATTGTTAATGCATCTTCTGCATTGGGTAAGATTATTCCTGAAAAGGACATTGTGATGAAAATTCTCAAATCGTTGCCATCCAAATACGACTCTAAGAAACATGCCATCGTTGAAGGAAATAACCTTGATACTCTATCCAGAAATTCTCTGGTAGGAAAGTTGAAGATTTTTTTATCTTGAACTTAATAAAAGAGAAAAACTTCGAATGAGTTACAATTTCGTTGCTACTTATGATGTAAGTTCTCTGTGTCCAAAATTGATTGATCTAAAGGATGAAAATTGCTTTAATTCTACTCTTTCACTGTGTGTACAACAGTTAAAGAAAACTCTTAGGAGAAGAAAAAGAAGGTCTCGTAAAAAATCTTCCTCAATCAATAAAATGGATAAGAAAGTTCACAAAAACTATGATAATTGAACTTTTTCCATGTGCTACAAATGTGATCATCACATTTAAATGTCCCCGATAAGGTAAAGAGTGAGATAACCAAAGCATGGATGGAAACTCTTGACTACTGTCCAGGGGAAAAAGTTTGTGAAAGTTCTCTCACTTATTTTGCTGATAATCACCCTTGTTCTTCCGACAGCTCTGATTATTCCATGATAAATAATGAAACTTCTCCAGGAGAAAAATTCGATCTCTTGACCAAACATCTCTACTTGATTAAGAGAAAATTTCAACTAGAAAATGAAGTATGAATTAAAAGGATTGAAAATCTGGAATGTCAACTGAAAACATTAAGGCAAGAAATTGCGAATTCTCGCAATTGTGATGTTAAAAAGAAAGATAGATTCTCTTCGATAATTTCTAGCAAACCAAATCAAAGATGTTACTCTTTGTGATTTTGTCGTGTTCTAATCTCTCTCATGATGAGAAAGACATGGGTAACTCCACAACATATCGTGAGTCTACCTTGAATAAAAATCAGGATTATCCAAAAACGAGTTGCACAAAGTCAAAGAACTTCTTCTAAATCACGTTCTCATAAGAAGAAGAAGAAATATCATAAGAAATCTATGTCTTTTTATAAAGAGATTTTCAGAACCATTAATAGTATGCAAAAATCGATGAACATTCTGTTCAAAAAAAATAAAGGGAGGAAAATTTCCTCTTCGGATTCTCACTCCACAAAGAGGAATCTGAAACAAGTCTTAACAAAATCATCTTCCTCTCTTGAGAATCCCCCCGATCCTTCTTTTGGTGGGAGAAATTTTTCATTGTAAGCTTTTGAGATTTTTCTTGTCTATTTTCCCTTGGACAAGAATAAAAATCTCTAAGAGGGAAATGAAAAGATTTCAATTGACTTGTTCGTATATCTCTCTAAATTGCTCTAGTTTTTTTCTAACCTAAGAATCGTTTCTGAACACTTGGAGGTTTTATCTCTTTTAAGTTATGTTAGGGTTTTTGTCAAAGGTGTTTTTGGGAATTTATCTCATTTCTTCTTCCTTTTAAAAGAGATTTATTTCTCCTAAGAAAGAATTTCATTTACCTTCTCTATCATGTCCTCTTCAAGTCTTTCCAGTAAAGAGGATGATGTATGAACAATTCTTTTTCCCTCTATAAAAGTTCATTTTGGTTCCCTGATAATGAGATGTATCAAGATAAACGTGATTCATCCTCTTATGGAAATCATATTAGTTCTCATTTTGATGAACTCTCATTAACCATGAATCTTGTCCTGGAGCAAGTACGGTCACTGAAGAGTGAACTAGAATCCTCCATCAAGAGACTTGAAGACAAGATGGATAATCTTGAATCCGGGATTGATCTAATCGAAGATGAACTTGATGATTATAGGGAATATGAGAAGAGTCTTCAAGGTAAGTGAAATGATTTTAGGTTCTTGATTAAGTTTATTTTGTCTAGGGAACTTCTTATTAGAATTTACTCTTGTCTTTTAAGAAGGATAACTAGGGTTTAGAATAGCCATTATTATGAGTACACATAGCTATTGCCAACGATTTTCATCTTGCAATGTTTTTAGATTTATTTATTTAAATTCTAAAGTTTATTTGGAAGATGATTTTGCAGTATTAATCTTTATGATTTTATATATTTCAACTTGTTATGGGACATGTGTGTTTGCGTCCGTGAACTATGATTGTCCCATATATGTCAAAAGTTAAGTCTATCATATGTCATTATGCAAATATTGATATAAGATTGAATGGACTTTTGACAACAAAACTTAAGCCTATTGTGTCATTATGCAAATATTGATGGAAGATATGATGAACTTTTGTTTGCAAAGACTAATTATACTACATGTCTCTATGCAAATATTGATGAAAAATAGAATGAATCTTTGAATATTCCGCAGTATTGGTCTTTCATTGATCCACATCTTTGTGTAAGTACTGTGTGGCTTCGTAAGTTTTCTTATGTGAGCATTTCCGATTAAATTAATCATGGGTTCTCTTGTGGTTAATTTAATTGAGTATTTTGGATATAAATTCATGTTTCATGTATTTTCTTGTGAAAGTAAGGTCGCTCTTGTTGTTCTTTCGGGAATGACATTTTATGGGGGAGATTTCTTAATTGAACTTGTGCTTAATTGCCAAATCTTTGTGGGGAGTGCGGCTGTGGAATATTGTAGGAGTTTTCTTGTATCTTTATTAACTCCTTGACGAATGCATTCAGTTTCAGCTATATGATTGCATCTTTACAAAGTTGATATGTTGTTCTCTTTTAGTCATGAAGAATCTCCATGAGAATTTCATTAGGATCCCACTAGTTTTCGTACATCTGCCAATTTTTATTGAAACAAAAAGGGAAGATTAATGTGTAGTTCACACTACAAATACATATGGTTTACGAATCATTATGTAGGGGGGGTAGTTTTCATGTGAGACGAAGTATTGACTAGGGGGAGTGATACATATCACCATAGTATTGTTATCAAAGTTGTGATACAATTGGACTTTGATGCCGTGTAATAATACTATGACACCATATAACAATGATTGAGAGCAAGTGTTTTCTCATTGTTATAGCTATGGATCTTCAACAACTATGATGCTGAGTTGAACACATTCAGAATCACTAGAGTACTTAGAAGTGACGAAGATTTCGAGTAAAGTTGAAGATCAAGGAAATTAAGCATTTGGATTGAGAGCTACAAAGTTTATTTATTTTGTATTCCATATGTATTGATAGTTTTGTCACTAAAATTGACAAAGGGGGAGATTGTTAGAGCACTGCTAGGTCGAATTCGCAAGCGTTGCTATCTCAAGCTTGTTGTTAAGTTTAGTTGCCAAAACTATAAGTCTTGATTTCTAGTCTACTTATAACTAAGTCTTGGATTAGGATAGAAAGTGTAGTTGAGCATTAGACTTCACGGCGTTCATCAATTGAAGACGAAGAACTAAGGGGAGATTGTGGAACTTCATCAAAAAAATGTATGTGGAGACTTGAACTCATTTATCACTCAAAAGTCTATATACTCTATCTCCTATTTGAGACAAAAGACGTATAGCTATATAGACTTCAATTATACACATTTGATATTTCGGGTTGAGTTTAACTCGCTTACATATTTCTCGAAATATGTGTTGGTAAGCTTTCGCTTTAACCAAGTTCATCTTATATTCTTGATGAAAGTCAAAAGATGATCATGTGAAAATCGCCTGGTAACATCTTACATGATTTGTGTGAGACAGTCATTTTATGTAGACTCAGAATGTTTTTTATTGATCATTCGATCACTTAAAAATTGTTTTGAAGCTAATAATTTGCGTGAGACAGCTATTCCCGTCTTCTAAGAATGTTTCAATGGTTGAAATGAGAGTTTAGAACAATTGGATATAAGCAAAGTATGCGTACTTTCATATGTGTAATCCAAGTCCGGGAACCATGGTATGCATACCCGTATGCGTACTGTTTGGTTTAGTCAAGGTCCGGGGACTAAGTACGCATACCGGTATGCGTACTTGCATGAGGTTCAAGTTCCAGGACTTTACTGAGTTTGTGGTATGTGTACAAATTCGCGTGCTGGCGAACCCAAACTTAGTCCGGCCACTAAGGTATGCATACCCGTTTGCATACTTGAGTGGATTGTGTTCTAAAATCGGTTTGTTCATGAACTAATACATTTATATAATAAGGAATGCAATCTTTTGCAAACCGTGGCTATAATGTTCATGACTTGATTCGAGTGAATCAAAATCGATTTTGTTTCCATTGTGTCTTGTATACTTTTATGAGAATATAAACAATTGAACAACTCTAGAACTAGTTTCATTTGAGTCATTTGAACTAGTTATGGTTAAGATGTATATGGTTGATATGGAAGTGTTCATATGGCTAACTTCGGTTAACTATTGTTGAGCCAACAAAGGTGTTTACGTTTAGGTACGGTTACTCATATCGAAATGAAGTCACTTTTCATTTGTATGTAACAAGCCAAGTTCGATCTAACGGTTGAAAGATATTAGCTTGAGTCTAATCAGGTTTTCATCTAACGGTGAATATTGAATGCTTTGTTACCAAGGTAACATTGATTGTAAACCCTGATTTGAACACTATATAAAGAAGAACTCTAGCAACTGGGAAACCCAATCCCCACACCTCCCGTGTGATACTAGTTGCGACTAGAGTCGATACTCCTTTAACCTTAGGTTTTTATAAAACCCTGTAGGTTAACGACTTGAAAACTTCATTGGGATTATGAAGCCAGACACTATTTTCTATATAGTTGCGTATTCTGATCTTTTTATTTTCTATCGTGATTGAGTATTATCTTCTCTAAGATTTGCTCGAGGTTTAATCTCCGATAGGCAAGATAAAAAGTAGTCATAAACATCTTTGTCCCATCGTTTGTGATTTCACAATATCTTGTTTCGCTGCCATACGATTAAGATTATTATGAGGTGCTTGATATTTCTAGGATGTTCTTCAGGAATATAAGTCTGGTATATCAATTGGTTCATGTTCACCTTGATTTATCGAAAGACGAAACAAAACTCATAGGTTTATCTGTGGGAGACAGATTTATCTATTCAATAGACTTTTCTGTGTGAGACAGATTGGTTTATCAAGTCTTCGACTTTGGGTCGTAGCAACTATTAGTTGTGGGTTAGATCAGCTAAGGGAATCAAATGCGTAGAGTCTTGCTGGGATTCAGAGACGTAAGGAGTGCAACTGTACCTTGATCAGTGTGAGATTGGTTAGGGCTCAACTACATTCCAATCCGAAGTTAACTTGGAGTATGCTAGTGTCTGTAGCGGCTTATTACAGTGTGGTGTTCAAATCTGGACTAGGTCCCGTGGTTTTTCTGCATTTGCGGTTTCCTCGTTAACAAAATTGCTGGTGTCCGTGTTTTTTTTTCCGCATTATATTTGTTTATATAATTGAAATATCACAGGTTGTGAGTAGTTCAATCAATTAGATAATCCAAACTTTGGTTGTTGATTTAAATTGATTGACTCTTGAACATTGGTCTTTGGTACTGTTCAAGTTGTTTCACATAATAATCAGGCTCGCGGATTTCTATCTGTTTGATTTGCTAATTACATTGTGAAACAGAGGTATAACTCTTTGCTATACTTTTCTTAAGATTGTGTCGACTGTCTAGTTGATTCTCTTGAAAGTATATTGGAGTTTGTCCATACAGATTGCTAAGCGAGATATTGGGTGTGGTTTTTAGACCCCTGCTTTTTCATATTCATGAATTGGTTCTTATATAAGTACTTTGTACACTTAAAAACCAAGCCGACTATGTTTCAAATGTTTCATGAATATTTCTATGAGGTAGTGAATGCTTGAACAACTCTCTTAAAACATATTTAGATACATTTGATTATCTATCATGATTGGTTGATTATCAAATCGAGTTTAGAAGTGTTAGATAAATATAGCTAAACTAAAAGTGTTCATATGGCTAACTGAACTGTTATTTAGCCAACTTGTTATACACGTTTAGTTACGGTTCATCCATATCTGAATATAAGTATATTTTATTTGTGTGTATCAAGCTAAACCATCTAATGGTGGATATTGATTACTTATTTTCTAAACAAACTTAGCTTGAATCTTAAATCAGGTGTTCATCTGACGGTGGATATTATTTTCTTTGTAACTAAGCTATCTTAGCTTTGATTGTAAGCAAACCTGATTTGAAAGACTATATAAGAAGAAGCTCTGGTATCTGGGAAATCTAATATCGACACTTTCTTGTGTCCTAGTTGCAAACTAGAGTCGATTCTCTCTTAACCTATGTTTCCAGTTCTTCTTAAAAACTATTACTAGGTTTAACAACTTAAGACTTCGCTTGGGATTCGTGAATCCATGTCCAACTATTTTCTTTGTAGTTGCATATTATGATCTTACTTTTTCTATCGTATTGAATTTAATCTTTTTTAAGATTTTCTCGAGATTTGTCTGCAATATGTAAGTTATAAAAAGTAACCACAACAGTTTCTTCGTCTCAGACTCTTGTGATTCCGTAATAACTTCTTCTGCTAATCAGTGAGGTTATTGTGAGGTGACTAATATTTCTAGGATGCTCCTCGTGAGCATAAAACCGGAAATAACAAATAGAATAGACTTATGTGTGGGAGACAGATTTGTTTATAAGTCTTCGCCTTTGGGTTGTAGCAACTTCTAGGTCAAAGGACGTCATCTAGGGTAATCAAGTGCCAGGGTCTTGCGAGTTTCAAGAGGCGTAAGGAACGCGATTATACCTTAATCGGTGTGAGACTTGGTTGGGGTTCAACTACATTCAAGTCTGAAGTTAACTTGTAGTAGGCTAGTGTATGTAATGGCTTAATACAATGTGTTGTTCAAGTCTGGACTGGGTCCCGGGTTTCGCATTTGTGGTTTCCTCGTTAACAAAATTTATGGTGTCTCGTGTTATTTATTTTCCGCACTATATTTTCGTTATATAATTGAAATATCACGTCAGTTGTGCATTGTTCTATTACATTTGATAAATACGACCTTGTTTGTTGGATATAACTTGATTGACACTCATACAATGGTCTTTTATACCATCCGAGTTATTCTCATAACAACCAGGTTCACAAATTTCTATCTGTTTGATTTATCGATTGTGTTGACAATCGATAAAGCTCTTTAATATCTTTCTTGATTGAGTTTCATTAAGTTGATACTCTCGGAATTATATTGGAGTTTAATCCATACAGATTGTTGAACGAAATTTTTTGGTGTGGCTGTTGTACCCCCGCGTTTTCACATATATCCAGCACCAAACCATACAGCCTTGCGAAGGGACAATCCAGAAGAGTATGCAACGTAGTCTCCATTACACAGACACATCTCTAGCATTTTACGTCCTCTTGAGGAAATCTTCTATTTAACCTTTCTTTGGAAGACATAATGTCTTTAGCACATTTCCACAGAAATAACTTGATTCTATGGATCAAGTTTAGTTCCCAAATTCTTCTCCAAAGAACTGTACTATCATCAAGAGGTTGATTATTTCCATTGTGATACATTAAGTTGTATAAATTCTGATAGGTAGACTTAACAGTAAAATAACCATTTTTTTGCTCTTGTCCAGACTAATCTATCTTCACTGTGGAGAAGAATCCTTGTAGCCAAGATTTTTTGTGCAACTTCATGATCAAAAAGACGACACACAAGATCGACCTTCCATTCTTTATCTGCATGAGTAGATAAGCTCAAAGAACATACTTGTAATCTTGAGGATTTTTTGCATCAACAGCCAGAGAGGGAGGACCATTCAAATTAGATACCCATTTATCCTGCCATATGAGAATTTGTGTACCATCACCAACTAACCAGAAGTTTTATTTATATATGAACTCAAATTTCGAACTGATACTCTTCCAAGACCACGTAGAGTCTGCCTTTTTAGGGGCATGAAGAGGATTGTGTTTTTTGAAGTATTTAGATCTTAGAGAACTTCCCTAAAAGCTATTCTTAACTGTGCAAAGTCTCTAAGTAGACTTAGCAAGTAAAGCATGGTTAAAGCATCTCAAATCCCTGAAATTTAGACCACCATCTGCATAAGTTTTGCACATACCATACCATGATGTAGGATGGAAACCTTTCGTAACCGGCTTGTTCCACCGATAATGCAGCTGAAGAGAATTAATTTTATTGATAGTCTCCTCAGGTAATTTAAAAGAACTCATCTCATGTAGAGGCACATAATTAAGCACATTTTTCAAAGATCACTAATCACCCGATTGGGATTCAACTTTCCACACAAAAAATGGAGAGCCTCTTTTCCATATTCTCAATGAGAAAGTTAAAAGAAACTTTATTCTTCTTATTTAAGAATAGAGGAATGCTAGATATTTCACATCGGGATTCATTCTTTCGACATTGAAAATACCAATAATATCTTGAGCAACATAGTTATCCAATCCTTTGCTGAAGGATATACTAGACTTTTGATAATTTAGATGTTGGCCTCAAGATAAGCTGAAATCTTCAAGTATATTCAGTAGATTCCTTATGTTATCAAGATTTGCTTTTACAAATATTAGACAGTCATCTGCAAACAACAAATGACTTATTGGTGATGCCCTTCTTGCGATTTTGATACCATATATTTTCTTTGAGTATTCTGTAGCTACCATTGCGCATGAGAAGGTATACAATGAGATCCATTAAGCAAAACATAAATCTCTGTAGTAGATATGCACTGATGAATAAGTGAACACCAAATCTATCCAAAGCCCATTGTCTTCATAACTTGTAATACAAAGCTCCATTATAGCTTGTCAAAGTCTTTTGACATGTCTAGTTCCTGTTGGGGCATGTCTTCTTCTTGTTCAATTGTTTCACAAGAAAGAAAAAAAACGAGAAATTCCTTACCAACTATGACACCTCTTCTTTAGCTAACATTTGAACATCAAAATCACCAAAAGACACAAGATTTGAACTAGTTCATACTTCGATAATTCAAGGTTAAATTACAATACATTTTATGGGAAATGACGATAACTTAAAAAAAACGCAGAAAAATGTCATTTACATGCAACTATACCGAATATAAATTATGGTAACCAGTTGGGATTAGCTCAATTAGTCAGGAGCTCACTTTCGTACATCAGTAGTTTCCAGATAGAGATAAAATGTATCAAGCACCTAACAACGGAGCAATCATCCCATGTTCCCAGCCTCAACTATAAAAGTAAACAACTATACTAGTAAATAGTAGAACAAGTAAATCATCATTTGAAACATAAAAAAGAGATTCGTATACACCAGAGTCTGCAACATTATACTTAACACTGCAAAACACATCCATTGGTGAGCATAAGCATGATAATAATAATACTTATATCAATAGGATATCCATGACTTCAAAATTTATATTCTACTCACAAAAAATGATGACGACATGCAACTCAATCCTGTTACGAAAGAGCTTGAAGCTTGTCTTAAGAGGAACTGTTTGTTGCAGACAGAGAATGGCCAACCATAACAAGAGGTAACCAGTCTACAAACAAATATCCATTACCTCAAAGAACAAAACAAGAACAGTTTTTTGGGGACCATAGTAAATCTAATCCACCCCTTATCCAAATATTTATATTAATACCGAAATTACCCTTTCGAATTAAGTTTGTGCAATAATTAGTTAGCGTAATTGTTAGTTAGTATAATAATTAGTTAAATAATTATGTTAAGCTAATTAATAACTAGTGTAAGATCAAATCAATTAAATAAAAAAAATTGAGAGAGAAGAAGAAGGAGAATATAAGAGTTTTGGAAAAACTCAATTCTTTGCTCTTTTTTTTTTTGAATCCGAACCTTTGAATTACCCAGGCAAATTTCAAATTTATTTTTTTATTTCTTGAATTGGCCAAAATTTTCTAAAAATAAGAAATTGTATTGCTTGAGTTTGGCTAAATCAAACATGTTCACTACAAGATCTAAAGAACATTTAGCAGAACTTATTTGCAAATGTAGTTAGACTAATGTTTATGAAGGCACAAGTAGCCGAACTTAGTTTTAAGACATTTTTTGATTTCAGAGAAAAGTTATGTTTGGAGAAAAAAATTCGACGTAACCGAACTCAATAAATAAGTTTTCAAAAAAAAAAATAGTATTAATTTAAAAAGGTGTTTTATTTTTCATAGACTAGGCCTTGCTATTCAAAAAGGTGTTGGAGCCCAGCTTGTTGCTAGGTTACCAACCAAAAGCTTTGCTTAATTAGATTAATTTAATAGTATTATTTATAAAAAAAAAAATCAGTTAGGATAAAATAAATTGCGAAGTAACAGAACTTAATATATAGGATTTCAGAGAAACGTTCGATTAGGAGGAAAGTACCTCTAATATACAAATTTCTAAAATCAAACGATTATGAAAATAGAAGAGAAAACAAAAAGATCAGAGAAAAGTTTAATATGAAATTTGGTTAGTAGAAAAATTGTGTTTTTGTGTTTATAAATTAGAGTTTCAATTAAGTTAGTAGGTTTAGGAGGGAAATTATGCGGTTAATCATAATTTAACCAAGGATAAAGTATAAGTTAATCATTTCCTAACTTTAGGACACACTTTATAAGTGTAGGGAAAGTGGCCTAAGCACATCATGGTCCCCCCACCCCCCCCCGCCGGAAAAAAAAAAAAAAAACATGGTCCCGAAAAAAATCGTTCCAAAAGAAAGACAAGAAACTATACACTAAATATATATGCAAATTTAGACATAAAAACTGACAGACTGACATGACAAGTTTATGGAAGATAGGAATCATGATCATTTTGGGCTCTGGAATGTCCACCCAAGCTTCTTAAAATCTCTCTTTTGAAACTCTTCAGAAAGAGCCTCGTCAGAAGCCACGGCTAAATCAACTTCTTGTCCCCACGTCTTCTTCATCTCATCAAAATGTTCTTGTGTTTCAGATGGTCGGACTCATCTATTGTGTTTTGGACCCACCTTTTATACTGTCCTTTCAGTTTTTTCATTTTATCGTAGATTTGACCTGCAGTTCTGTTTGGATTATTCAGTTGTTTCCGAATAAAATTACGTAATGTTGTTTTACCAAGAAGCTTACCATTGTCAGTACACTCTCGTACACCTTTCAATATCATAATACGGTCTTGGTGGCTCAAAATCTGGCCAGAACGCATTTTCTTCTTCACACTAGTGTCTGCAATATCACTAGCACACCCAGGACCGACACAATGTGACCAGAGTTCAAACTTTGGGCAGAAAATTCTTAGGAGCATCCATTTTTCTTATTTTATCTAGGGGCACATTTTTCTTATTTTATTTTTTTGTCGTTTTCTATGATATATTGGATTAATGGAGTATAATTTATGAGCAAAAAAGTCAACACTTTTAATTAGTTTGTTAGTATTTTTGGTTATATTAAACCATTTAAAGGGATAGTAAAAGAAACTTTTTTCTTACATTTACCTAGCTAAAGAAACACGTTTTCTATTTACTCTTTGCATTTTTACTTTTTATTTACTTTTTATCTTATTTTTTTTCTTTTACATCTGAAAATTAAAGAGGAAAGAAAAAGAAAAAAGTTTAGGAAGGGAAGTAGGTAACTCATTAGTCCTTTCAACCTTTTGTCTAACGTGGTAACACTATGTTCAGTTTTACATCTTCTAGGAATCTAAAGTGTAATATATTTATAATTAAGTTAGTATTATTGCTTATAGTAGATACATTGTGGTAAAGTAATTGATTAAAAAGGTTTTAATATCTTATAAAGTTTTGCATCGATATGTTCGCTCTTGGTTAATATATTTTTTTGAGTTCATGTTTTTTTTTTTATCATAATCTAATTAAAAAAATCATTGTTGTATTAAGAAGACAACCCAATGTGCTTAAAAAAAAGATAGCCTTATATAAGGGCAACATCTTGGAGATTAACTTCGGGGCATCAATTTTTGAGGACCAGCCCTGAGAACACCTTTTGTTCATAGGGTTCCAATGAGAAAGGTTTTTATAGAGCTTGTATTAGGGCTGGAAAAGCTGAAAAAACCAACAAATATATATATCAGATGTTATAAAGTATAAAAGATAATGATTTTAACAAGCATATACCATAAGAAGAAGAAAAAACTTTCAATTTTACATGGCACAAAACATATAGCTGAAACAAAATGGTTCCGAACATAAAGCAAAAAAAATGACCCTAACTATCGTTATCTAATTTATAAGGTTTTGTTAACAGAAACACAAGCTCAGTAAATATGTACATATGCAATCTAATATCAGAAGTTTGCATACAAATGAAAACATATTTGACGCACAACAAACTCTTTGCATCTGTGATCGTACTTCATGTGGTTGTTTTCCTTGCAATAACCATCAATTCTAGATACAAGTTATAAAAACTTGCCAAAGTCCTTTGTTTTTAGGACCCCGATGAAGTAAAAAGAAAACCCAAATAAAAACTAGACAAGACTCTGATTTTCTTGCAAAAATATTGGTTTCCTGCAATTTATGCTTATATTCTTTTTTAATGCATTGATGTCAAAGTATGCTAGCAAAGGTTCCATTTTAATTTGAAAATGGGGATTTTGATCCAACCATATTTGTTGAAAATCATGTGGCTGTAATTACCCAAGGAAATGGAAATAAGAATAGAATCCCAATTATGGGGAAAAAGTAACATGTGTTGAGAAAGTCCCGATGTTGCTTTGAACTGCAAAATGGCATGCCTGACAGGAACATTGTTTAACTTTCATTGAAACGTGAATCAAATAAAATTTAAAATGATATCTCAAGGCAAATATTCCAAGAAGGTATTGATTAACATAATCTATTATTTTTTTTAGTAATTCAGGACTAGAGTCTTCTTCCCGGAATATAAACAATAATAATACACGCATGTTAATTTGCATTTTGGTTGCAAGTAAGTACTGCAACAAGAACATTTATGTCGAAACTTATTACAATGTTTAGATGAACCAAATTTACAAATTGAAAAATATAAATAAGAAAAGACCTAATGAAATGCTTACCAAGAGCGCACATCACCAATCAATAACACTAGCATTATTGTGCCCAACACCAGTTGTAATTTCCTGAAAACAGGTGATTAGTTGCAATAGTATTTTCTTGACCATAAGTGTGAATGAATTTGATCCGTAAATTTGTCCAAAGAATATGCAAACCAAATGAAGTATGCAAAATTTTAAAAGATCTGACATCAGTATTGGCAAAACTTCGAAAAACATATTAACATAGTATCCATACATGAGTAATATAATTTTCACTTGCGAAAAAACTAAAATGATTTGACCATAAATAAAACCAAACAGTATGAACAATATTATCAGATGATGATTAATAATGATTAACAAGAAAAACTTGATAATGTTTCTTTTTTTTCACATTTAGGATAACAATCAACTCGTACACATCTGCACATAGTCTTTTTATCTATGCAACCTAATCATGCTGGAATGAAGAAGAACATCAATATGAATCATGTTCATTCATGCTATGATATAGAAGAACATCAAATGCAACGACTAGAATCTCTTGTATTCATCCTAATGTATCACAGATTCACCATCATTCATACAAACCAAAAAATTCTCAATTCATATTCCATATAAGAATCATATGCAACTCATTACACAAGTTTAATGTGAATCACATAGCTATATTGATGTTGTTAATCAGAAAGTTTCCATATTGCAGTTTATTCAACAAGCTTTTTAATCCAAAATTAAAGAAAAGATTCATATACGTACAAAGAGATACCCAACCATAAAGGTTAAAATAAAGAATCTAAAACTAGATACATACCCAAACTGTAACACCCCGAGTTCTGGGTCAGGGTCAAACCCGTATGGGGATCCGAACTCGAAGTGTTACGGGTCGGAAAGAGACTTAAAAATTTATTTTTATGCTAAACATAATTAAATATTTATATACATGAGTTGCTTCATATGAATTTACTAAACATCTTTAACAACACTTCAGTTAAGATTTACATTTCAAGCAATACAATAAAACAATTCAATCACTAAGCTACTCATTCTTAGCTTTCGCTGCGCCACTTTGATAAATCTGCAAGTATGTCAATTGGGGTGAGATGACAGCTCAATAGAATACACCCCTATTCTCTAAAGATGAAGAAACAAAATCATTTTATCAAGGAATAACATACGATAAGAAATAAAATGCAACTTCAATGAATAAATTCAACCAACAACATTACCTCACAAATATTATTTTCAACGAATCATCTAATTCATTTGGTTAATCATAAATTCACAATACCATTATTGTTTCTAACAAATCATCAAATTAAGATTTCAAAACAAGACTTCACAATATTAATAATATTTCAATAAATTATCCAATTAGATTTCAACATATGAGTTCTTAGCACCAACACAATTTTTAGCAATTCGTCCAACTAGATTTCACACAGGAATTCATAACACCATCAATATTTCTTACAAATACTTCAAATCGTATTTCATTGCTTGAGTTCATAAAACCAATAAGGTTTCCACTAATCATTCAATAAGATTTCAACACACAGTTCACGAATTAATATTGTCACCAACAAGCCATGAATTCAAACATTTATATCATTATCAACAAATCATTTATCAAATCACCCATTTATGATTCAACTCATCAATTCACAACAACAATATTGTTTTCAACAATTCATCCATTTGAATTTCACAAATGAGTTCATAGCACCAATTATGTTTCCAACAACTCATTTAATTTAGATTTTCGAGCACATTGTTCACATATTTATAAGTCACCTCAAACCATGAGTTCACAATACGAAAACCTTGGTTCGTACACCCACCTATCGTTTATCGACACGGACAGCCTCCATCGATGGTCAGAACAAAAGTTCCTATGGGGATCATACCCATATGCTCTCGGGGATCATTACCCGTTTCATTCATGATACGAATACCTTGGTTCGTACATCCACCTATCGTTTACCGGCACAAACAGCCGCCATCGATGGTCGGGAAACGCAAGTTCCCATGGGGATCATTACCCATTTAATTCTCGGGGATCATTACCCGCCGTTAGCATGAAACATGTTTCATATAACGGTAAAACATGAACTCATTTCCTTTTTGTAAATCATTTTCACAAACAACACAAGCAACCATGGCTTAACAACATGAATTTCATTCAAGCATTTAATCAAACACACTAACTGCAGACATTTTATATCATGTGTTTCAGGTAATAACTTTGTCCGATCTACCTCAAAATTTTAGTGAACATTCCTGACACCATCATGTATAACATATTCAAGTTTTACATTAAACTGACGGCTCAATCAAAAGATAATGAATTTACAATGACATCCTAAAAACTTGGCAGATTACATCTCATTACCAAACAATTCATGATAAATTCATATCAACCTGGAATTGAGCAAACCCAAAGCACAATGAAAGATATCACAAATATCTACGATTTTTGTCAGGACTATATATCATTATAAAATCATCAAGATTTCCTAAACACACCAAAACCACAGCAAAGAGAAACTGGCCAGAAATTCAGAAATCCTTATCGAAAATAAAAGAAATATTCAACGGTGAATTTACGGTGGATTATTCTCAATTTTAAACAGTAAAACCCAATCATGTTATATATTACAAGAACTAACCTGATCATCAATCGGATGCATAAAATTACGCAAATAAATTTCAGAAGCCTAACTATACAAAATCATACAAGGAAACACACAAGGACAAACACCAAAAGAGAAAGGGTTTCTCATTTTACCTTAATTCCATTGGTTCTCCACTGATTTTCCATGGTCTCCCTCTCTAAAATAAACCCTAGCTTCAACCCATCTTCTTCCTCTCCATAGCTTTTGGTTTTCTAACTTCTCTAATACTTTTCTCCCTATTTATATTTAACCTATTATTTAACTTAATTCTTTTATTTATCTTTTCATATTCCCTTAATTTTAGTTATTATTGAACAACATAGGCTAAGGATAAGGAACAACAACCTAAGCCACGAGTTTAACTAATCCAGGTATAACCCGACCCGAAATAGTAGCTAAAAATACAGGGTATTACACAAACCATATGCAAACGGATATACGACATGAAAAAATACCATCTCAAAATAAATCCTAACACATTTAGACATTAACCTTCTAGATTAATCATAAGCCCGAACAAAAATATCAAAGACTGATGATACAAACAAAATTCCGTAACTTGAACACAACTACCTCAAAGTAGAACATGAAGTTTCATTACAGTCCTTCATAATGGCATTCCTGGTCATTTTTTTCTCCTAATAGAGGACATAGGAAAGGATATCCATCAAATCCTTACTTATTTATGATCTCCATGAAGGTTTTCTCGAGACTCCTAATTGATAAAAAAAACTCTAAACATATTACGGGCATTAAAATCCAAGCATAGTCAGATTATTTTTCACCTTTTTTTCACAGACGATTGTCCGCTTTTCACTAAGGCTAATTTTTTCAGTTTCAAAAACATTCTTAACATAATTGAACAATTTAGTTTGGCGTTTGGCCATCTAATCAAGTTTAATAAATCCGGCCTATCTTTTAGTAGGAAAATTCACCCTAAACTTCAGAGAATGATGTCTTGACTTTTCAAAATAAATAAAACCAATATTAAGGATTCATACCTAGATGCCTCCCTCTTTACAGATAAACCCAAACTAAAATCTTTTAAATTAGAGTTAAAACATGGAAAATAAAATACAAGGTTGGCATGGTAAAGTTTTGTCTCAAGCTAGTAGATTTGTCCTTAACAAATTTGTTATAGCTTCTCTCCGTGTATGCTAAATGGGGTGCTTTGTTCTTCCTAAGAAAATTACAAGTAGAATTAATGTTGTCCAAAAAGCTTTTTGGTGGGGCAAAAATAAAAACGACAAATGTTCTTACATGAAAGCATGGGATTTTATTTGTAAACCCAATTCAACTGGGGTTTAGGTTTTAAAGAGGACGCAAAAATAAACAAATCCATGATTGCTAAGTTATAGCATGAAACCGTTTTAATGGGGTGTTTAGGTTTTAAAGAAGCCCCGGAAATGAATAAAGCTATAATCGTTAAGTTAGCATGGAGACTAGCATCTCAAGTTAACTCTCTATGTTCTTTATTATTAAAATCCAAATACTTTGGGGAATCAAAACTTTTCCATGTTAAGAAGCATTATAATCCCTAGTGGATTCACACCTGATACCGCGGTGAGTTTATTTTACTTCGTACAATTCAATTTTCTTTTATAAATTTTCACGAAATTAATGAATTTTATATTTTGTTGCAACAATACTGCAAAGGTCAATTGGATTACGAAGAGGACCCAAATTATGGATAAACATGGATACAAGACGAGGTATTCCAAATTTTGAAGCTGCACTTTGAGGAATTCAATTCAGAGATTTATGATCGTGAAACAACAACACAACCAAGCCAACTAATTATTGACGATGATGAGAATGTTACAATGTATAAAGATTCACAATCTACCCCTGATGAATCTTCATACGGGTCATGAAGAAAAAAGTTTTATGACGATAACTATGTGAGGGTCTAGGCAGAGAGCAAGCTAAACGAAATAGACGTGAGGCCAAAGCGTAAAATGAAGGATTGGAAAAGGTGTTGGAATTTCTGCAAAAAGAAAGTGAACAAAGGTTCCAGTGGCAAAAAGAAGAAGTTCAACAAAGGCATGCCACCCAAAACGAAAATGGAGAACATTTCAGAATGTTGGTGATAGGTACTAACATATTAGCAAGTAAAAAATATCGTGAAACTGACGTGAAGATACTTGCTATTAATGTGGATACGTTGCCTGAGACCGAGAAGCATGTTTTTATAGGAATGGAAAATTATTTCATGATTCGTCTGGGACATGCTCACCGTTATACAATTGGTTTATGTGTTATTTGCATCTTACTAGTGATAAGTTAACGTGTGTAGTTTAAGTTGTTTGTATCTTAGAATCTAGGGTTAGATTTACTTTTTAAATTATTGTACCCTTATGTAATTTATGTTATTTGCAATTCGAATGGTTTTTAAATTGTTGTACCCTTATTTGTCACTGGCATAAAGCGATGAATATGACATATGAAGGCAGTGATACGTCTTCTTTAAGGTTGAGTTTTGAAAACAACAGTTGCATAACTATTAGGACCATGCAGTGATACTTCTTTTATTTCTGATTTTCGAAAATAAAGGGACAAACACGAAAATTCGAGTACCTCTCCATCCAAATCTTTTATAAAGACGAGTCAACCAAAATAACATAGTCAAATTCTCAACATCTTCTTTATTTTCCTAAACTTTTTTTGCTACTAGTTTTGCGGAGATGGTGTTTACTATAAAGGAATATACATCCATAATTAGAATTTGGCTAAATATTTTTCATGCGACAAATGTTAGAGAAGTTTGAATTTCTTCTACACATTTATTGGATGAGGTTTTCAACAATTATTAGCTACCTACGGGAACCCCAACCAAAGAGGGTTTCATCAATAAGGCGTGAAAATATATGCAAGTATGATCATTCCACTATGGAGAAACCTCTGTTCCGGTCACATATACGAAGATGTCGTAAGTAATTTTCAGTTAAGCACATGTCTTTAAACACTAGTTACGTAAATAATAAGTTTTATAATCCACGTTTCATACAAGAAAACATTGTGAAACATTACTATTATGAGGCAACAAGACAAGAATTCCGGTTTTATGAATGTTACTTACTTTTGAAGACAGCCTTCACGAATACAATCTGATACAAATAGATAGTCACTCTTCTAAACAAAAGGGAGACGGATATTAACGCAGCTGCACCAAAATAATTAATTTCGTGGGTATATCTATTTGTAAACCTTCAAAAGACAACACTTGTTTGTTAGGTCAGAGCTCTATATTATTTGGGAAGAAGATGATAAAATAAATCTCTCTCTAAAAATATCTCTCCTCCTAAAAAGTGTCCTGTGTATCCTCCTTTTTCTCTCTCTGCTCTCCTCTTTATATAGGTGTTTACATAGTGGATGACAAATGACTCACATACGAGATTTCTGGAAAATCGGTTTAAAGGCTTGTTGCACATGCTTAGTGCAACGCAAGATCAAATCTCGCATACAGCTTTCAAGAGGGAAAAAATGGAATAAAGCTATAGCATTGTGTTTCCTTAAATGAAGCAACAAGTAGCCCGGTGATGGTCGTTTACCGAAGAGAACAAGCTTGGGTTGAGTTCAATCCTGTCTTTTATATTTTTTAAACTTCCGAGAGCGAAGAAGTGAATAAAGTTATAGTATTGTGTGTTTCTTTCTGTCAAACAGCTAGCACAATTGGTCCTTTGGCTAAGAGTATAAACCGTGCCTTCACAAAGTGAGTTGGAATTTGATTTCATGATATGATTTCAGTTTGTGTAATATGTATATCGAATTTTAAAATCAATTAATCTCATGATTTAAATTGTATTTCTCTTTGAAATTTATGTGACCATTAGCATTGGGCTTTATTTTCGAAAAAATGACATCCATTGATAAACTATTTGGACATACCGGTCTTCAAAAATAAATACGTTCATAAAGTCGATGGATCGACGTTGTTCAAATATCGCACAACTTATTTTCTTAGCGTGCGAGAAATAAGTATTATTCAAAAATATGGCCATTGCTCAACCTCTTATATATACCCCCCAATCCAGTTTTAGGATATTCATAAATCTTCACATATAGTATTCATATAGTCGATGGACATTGTCAGCAAATAATTATTATTCAAAATATATTTGATAGACGTAAAGTTCAAAAAATATGGTTGTTGCTCAACTTATTATATATACTGAAAACACGAGGGTACCCAAATACACCACAATCCTTTTATTTATCAACCTATAAGTCCTTTACCGAATGTGATCGCCTATGGACAGAGTCGAGACAATACGACAATTCGGTTCACACGTCGTGTGTTTGTATATGGATACGAGATCGCGACAATACAACAACAAGATCACTTGTGTGATTGACTATGGATACAAGATCGAGACAATACGAAAATAAAGTGTGTACTTGATAATAGGTTCGGAAATAACCGAAACTCTGTAGGATCAATATCAAGTATTACGGAGTTAACGTAATTGTGTATTATACTTAATTATAATAACAATTATAATCTTAAAAACAAAGTAAACGACACAACAAGATTTTGTTAACGAGGAAACCGCAAATGCAGAAAAATACCGGGACCTAGTCCAGTTTTAAATGCTCTCAGAATTAAGCCGCTATACAAAATCAAATACCAACTCCGTATTGTTGAGACCAAGCAGACTACCCCTAGCTACTTAGTTCCCTCAGTATCCTTGCGCCTTTGACTTCTGGAGTCACTCACGTGAATAGCAAGTCCTTTGGATCGTATTCGTAACAACAAAGGAAGAATTTGTTTGGTAAACACTCTAATCAATCTTGCTAAAAATAAGATTAATCTAATAAACTCCATTGTCTGGTTAGATCAATCTATCCAATAACTACCGAAATACTCAAGTTTATATTCACACTCAATCAATATAGATCTCAAAGAGAAACTATAGAGAATGTCGATCTCACGCAACTAATCAATCAGATCTATCAAAGATAAACTGATTCAAGTTGGATCCAGTGTATCAAGGTTTGTGCACTAAATTCACAAGATACGAAAACTAATAAGAATTCTTCTTCGTCTTCAAATCATTTATTGTCTTCAAACCCCTGCACAACATCACTTGGATCCTCTTGTGATCAATCACACAAAGAACGGATTCTGTTCATAATGGATTATCACTAGATGTCTTTAGATCTAACAACAGTTCTAAAGATCCTGTCGATACTTTGATCTAGTCTGAGTGAATCTTATATCAGAAGTAAAGATTCTCAAGAATAACCGAACTATGTGCAATCAAAGTTTCAACAACCGTTAGTCCATCAACTAGTTTTCCACCAACGATACTCATAGAGCCTCTTGATCCCCACATAATTCTTTAAATGAGCGGTCGTAAGAGATTTCACCTAATTAAGATACTTTCCTCTTCGATTAGACGGCTCCACCAGAAACAACAAGTAATGAAGTTTTCATGGCTCTTAGGATAGTTTGCTAAAAATGCAAACTTAGGTATTTATAGACCAAGAATGTTTGGCACCAAGAAATTTCCAAAACCGAAAATATTCTCAAGATATGCAATGAATGCCCAAATTCGGTTTTCATAATTCCAATAAAGGTTGTCCAATATTTTCCAAAATCTTTCATATAAAATCTCCAATTAGTAAATGCATATTACTAATTTTTATTCTCTAGAGCTATGCATCAATTGCTGGTAATTAAAGCATAAAAAACTAAAAACCTTAATTAAAAGATTCTTAATTTATTTCGGTACACGAGCACCTTGAGTATCAAGGAAAATCTTTGAACAATAAAAGATAAGATTTAATGCTCATGTTCAAAGTATGTTGACATCTTTACACAACAAATCCTAATTCCGAATCTACAAACGGATTTGCTTCTTGGAATCGGTTCTATCACACTTCCAAACAAGTTTAGAATTGGTTCTACCAAAATTCCAATACTACTATGTGATCGGTCATACCAAGTCACAATGGTTAGTTGTGATCGGTCTTACCAAGTCACAATGGTTAGTTGTGATCGGTCTTACCAAGTCACATACATGGGTTCAGATCAGTTATACCAATTATATGGACCGGCTCTACCTAAACATGGTACCTACTTGTGACCGGTCACACTAGTCACTAGGATCGGTCATACCAATTACAAGTATAGGTTCCATCTACACATGGTATCTACTAGTGATTGGTCATACCAGTCACTAGGATCGGTCATACCAATAACAAGGATCGGTCACCGATAGACACATTTTCGTGTCTATTGTGTTCTCAATTATGTGTATTGTTAGTGCTCTATTTTGTACTTATTTGATTATTTTATGTTTTTGTAGGTGTGTTTGGAGAAATAAGATTTTACGGAAAAATTGGCTCGAAAAGTGGTATTTGCACCACGGGGAGAAACTACTAAGAGCACCCCATGAGAATTGATAAAGGCACCCAGGAAAATTACTCATCGCACCCCAAATTCATTATTTCCACCCCAGTTGTTAAAGGGAGATCAGCTACGGATAAGGGTAGGTCATCCTCAACCCTTTTGAATTTTGAAATGGGCGGGAAAGAACTTCCACATTTGCGTACTTTCTTTTACGGAATTCCAACGAGTTTTATGGAGATTCAACTGCCAAGTTCGGACGGGCTGGACTTCAATTGATTAGACAGAGCATGTATATTCGTCAGATCCGAATGAATTGAGCTGGATGATGGAGGATAAAAGGAAATAGGGCGGAGTTGGTTTTCGGGAAAATAGTTTCCCACCTGCGAGTGTTTCTGAAGCTGATTTGGGAGGAAATCTCATTGATATATTCTCGGATTTGGATTGCTTTTGATTGGTATCAACAAAAAAGGGTTGGTAATGGAATTGTGTACGTGAATAAAAGCAAATATTCTTCATCTAAGTAAAACAGGGAAAGAAGAGTATTGCGGGATTTATATTTGGAAACGTGGAGTAAAAGAGGAGATATTTTCCTAATATTGAATCTATCAAGTTGGAAGGATTTAGAATGATTCAGGAAAAACGCGTGAGAAACAAAGAAAGGTGAATCCGCAACTTGCAGGAAAGAAAATATATTCCGTTAGATTTAGGGTCCTGCAATATATAAATAGCGAAGGGTGGAGTCATAGAAGTCGGTCGGGAGTTGGAGGCACTAGTAGGGATAATTGGGAGGCTACAGAGCCGAAAAAATCAAGTTGCGAAAAGGCATTCTGCTGGTGATGAAGAAGAATGAGACGAAGAACATTGGATACACACAGACAGTCGTAGATTCAGCTGCAATAACAAACTATCGTTCTTTTTGCAGTCTTATTCTTTTGTAACGGTGTCTTCTGTAACGACCACTAAGTGTTGCAGATTCGATGTATTATTATTTATCTTCAATAAAAACACCTTTTGAGCCATGTTTCTATCTTATGAGGGTGTTTTGAGCATGATGAGCTAAACCCCAACACTGGGACGACGGAGGAAGCCACGTTTCGCAATTGCTTGGTAACTATAATGATTCTTCATGACTTTTTGCATTGATTTATGATTTTTATTAATTAGTTGTGATTTTGTTTGATGACGTATGCTTAGACTTAGAGATTTTGATGCGTCATGCTTATGATTTACAATTAATATTTTACAAAATCTACCTTTGGCAAAGAAATAAAGTCCATAAAAGAGCTAGAAGTGTTATGAATCAATATACGAACCAATTGAAAGTGATTAATGGTGGAAACCCGAGTCCCAGTTCTCTCGATATTTTGTGACAACCGTGTGTACATATTTTCTTTATTTTTAGTGTTTTCTATTTTTAAGTCTTAAATCAAACCTTTACAAGCCCGAGTTGAACGAACTTTACTATCACTTTTTCTACAACATTAAAAATCACATCAGTCAAACAAACTCTTATGATTGGTCACACCAATTACCAGAATCGATCCCACCAATTACAAGGATCGATCATACCATCTCATGGTGATTACTTAGGATCGGTTACACCAATTACCAGGACCGGTCTAGGTATTGTGGTCGGTTATACCAAGATACATAACTTGAGTTAAGATCGGTTTTACCAACTCACACATATTGGTCATCCAAAGAATATGCAATGATCGTCGGACCAATATACCTATTGATTTCCCTTTCAATTCATGAAACAAGTTCATGAACTTACTTCTTTTTAAAAAAATGTAAACCATTGTTTCCTAAGATGAAATTTTCACCATAAACCCATTAATTTGATTTATATATAGTGGTAAAAAGGATTCGATTCTCGAACTTGTGAAGGATACCTTTAGACTTAAATTTTAAAACTAAAATAGAAAACTCACTAAAAATTATCACAAACTCAGAAAAGGATGATATCAATATCAAAAGAACACTGAGGCCAGGATTCCACTATTTTCCAAGTTCAAAGTGATTAAATCCAATATTTATATTTATGATATTTTCGCGTTTAATTTGATTCTAAACTATTGCAACATGTAGATTTTCAAAATAGCAAGTGTAAATCCAAAGTGTAGAGCATCAAAAACCTATGGCCAAGCATGCTCTATCAAAATAAATAACAATTGCTTAACAAAAATTATTCAAACAATTTTCGATCAAGGCAAATAATCATAAATACTTGCAATAAATAAATAAGAATATACCACTTTTTGTTGGAAACATAGCTTCCTCTGTCACCTCGGCAATGGGGTTTAGCTCCTCATATTAATCAATTGCTCTTATTTGCAACGATAATAAAACAGACCGTTTGCAACGATATAGTGACGTTACAAATAAGTTGTTACAATGGACTGATCATTACACGAAAATCATCGTATGATGTTACAAATTTGAGACGCTGTTCTTATTTGCAACACTTGTTCTTCAGAAGCAGTATAAAACGCAACTTCCTACAACTCGATCTTCTCAGCTCTGTGGTCTTCTATAATTCTCTGCAACTGCTCCAATAACTTCGTACTCCTCCTTATGACTAAAACCAACCATTATATAGACAGCAAACCCAACAATCCGAGTTTATCTTCAATTATTCTTCCACGACAAGTTACGAATTTTTTTTTCTTTCTCTGCACGTCTTCTGAGTTCTCGCAACTTTCCAAAACTCCCTAAAGACCCGAAATAGACTATATTCTACCAAGTAAAATTCTCTTCCAACTTCCAAAAATATCATCAAAAACTCCTGAGCATTTTTCCTCTCTCCTGTTTTGCTCGAATTGAAGATATATCACGACTTTCTCGAATCTGATCACCATATATTCCCTGTTTGCATGATAATATCAATCCTTTCCCACTTCCAATTTCGACAAAATCTCTACCGCAATCCTCCCAAAATATCTCCCTGGTGAGAAACCATTTTTCCCACCTAAACTCTGTTTGAACGAACAAGGAGAGGTGCCCCCTAACTAGAGTAGGGGTGCCTTTAGCAGATACCTTGGGGTGCCCCTTATCCAAAATGTGGGTGCCAATAACAATTCCTTCGGGGGTGCCTTTAGTAACTTTTCGAGCCAATTTTCCCAAAAATGTTTATTGGCCAAAAATACCTACACCCACATAAAACACCATAATAAATACAAAAATGAGCACTATCAATATATAGAATCGACACAAGCTTTGATGAGTTTGTTGTTCTCTGTCGTGATTGAGTACTATCTTCTCTAAGATTTTCTTGAGATTTAATCTCCGATAGGCAAGATAAAAAGTAGTCACAAACATCTTCGTCTCGTCGTTTGTGATTCCACGATATCTTGTTTCGCTACCATACGATTAAGATTATTGTGAGGTGATTGATATTTCTAGGCTCTTCGGGAATATAAGTCTGGTATATCAATTGGTTCCTGTTTACCTTGATTTATCAAAATACGGAACAAAACTCATAGGTTTATCTGTGGGATACATATTTATCTATTCAATATACTTTTCTGTGTGAGGCAGATTGGTTTATCAAGTCTTCCACTTTGGGTCGTAGCAACTCTTAGTTGTGGGTGAGATCAGCTAAGGGAATCAAGCGCGTAGAGTCCTGCTGGGATTCAGAGATGTAAGGAGCGTAATTGTACCTTGATCAGTGTGAGATTGGTTAGGGATCCACTACATTCCATTCCGAAGTTATCTTGGAGTAGGCTAGTGTATGTAGCGGCTTAATACAATATGGTGTTCAAATCTGGACCAGGTCTCGGGGTTTTTCTGCATTTGTGGTTTCCTCGTTAACAAAATTTCTGGTGTCTGTGTTATTTCTTTTCCGCATTACAGTTGTTTATATGATTGAAATATCACAGGTTGTGCATAAGTTCAATCAATTGGGAATCCAACCTTTGGTTGTTGATTAAATTGATTGACACTTGGATATTGGTTTTTTATACCGTCCAAGTTATTTCTTATATTCAATCGGGCTAGCAAATTCCTATTTGTTTGATTGCGGATTGAATTAAGAAATTGAGATATAACTCTTTGATATACTTTTATTAAGATTGAGTCTGTCTGTCTAGTTGATTCTCTTGAAAGTATATTGGAGTTAGTCCATACAGATTGATAAGCGAAATATTGGGTGTGGTTGTTGTACCCCCATTTTTTCAGTTGGTACTAATAGTTGGGGAAATGGGGATCTAGGCACATAATCAGACCTCTCTGGAACCAAATTGGCATCATCAGAAACTTTATCAGCCCCCTCCGCTAGTGGTGGTCCTGAGGTATGAACTACAATATGTTCACTATCGGGCATGGTTACCTTATTTGTCTACAACTCTACTACTCCTAAGGGTTATAATAGCATTTAATTTATTCGATGGCTTTGCACCTACTTCATGGACTCCTCTAGGGTTGGGTTGTGTTTGACTAGGAAACTTACCTTTTTCTCTCAAAGATTCATGTATCATACCAACCTGGATTTTTAACTCGGAAATAACCTGACTATACTCTTGTCCTATCCTGTTACTAGCTAATAGACTCTGTTTTACTGATAACTGAAATTTTGCAGTTTGCTGAGTTAACAAGGCGAGAGACTCCTCTAAACTTGAGATTTTCTTTTCTGACTGATTCTAAAACTGAGCTGGTCCCGAAGGATTCTTAGTATAGCCAAAACCTGGGGGGAACATTAGAATTACTAAACTGACCTTAACTATGGCCCTTAGGCTAAGAAAGGTTCGGATGGTTTCTCCAACTAGGATTATAGGTTTCTGAATATGGGTCAAAATTTTGACGGTTATCGAATCTAGTGTTATTATAAAGAGCATTGGCATGCTCTTTATTTTTCTGGCCTTCCCAAAAAGGCTCCACTCTACCACTAGTGTGACCCACTTCTAAAGCTTCTAACCTTTTTGATATAACATCAATTTTGGCATCTGATTCAAAGACTCCTTCTACCCTATTAACGTTTCCTCTGCCTAGAAGAATTGTTTTTTGGGGTTCCCTACTATTTTCTCATTGTTAGGTGTTTTCGGCGATATCATTCAAAAATGTCATCACCGCATCAGCTGTTTGGTTTTCAAACCCACCTGTACACAGAGATTCTACCATGGTTGGTGTGGAATAATCTAAACCCTCATAAATGATCTGAAACAGCCTAACATTTTATAAACCATGATGAGGACATTGTCTTAACAAATCATTGAACCTTTCCAAATACCTATACAAAGATTCTCCCTCCTGTTGGCAAAACCTCGTTTGCTTCCTAATAGACGATGTTTTATGCAGGGGAAAACTTGCATCATCATCAAGAACTATAATTTTTAGGATACTACAAAATTCCTCAAAATCCTTAACATGGAAATAGGGGTTTTCATTTATTTTCCCTAAAAATATTTGGAGCATCTGTATGCCAGGTTTAAGTTCATAATTTGTTTCCATTTCAGCTAACCTGATACATGAGGGAGGATTAGTCCTAGTCGGATTTAACAAAGATTTCAAAGTTTCCAATTCTGGCTCTAACCTAGTAATAGGGATTCTCTCCTCAATAATAGACGAACGTTCAAAATTGGATTTTCCGAAAATCAGACTTTTTAAATTAAGGTTATCGAGATTCTTATAATTACTAGGTTTCTCTTTAATAAATCGACCTAGAGCGTCTTTTTTACGTTCAGGCATACACAAGAAATTTCCTAATTTGAAGGGTATTCTAAGCAATCACAAATCAAGGCTGACTCAACCAAATCAAACCTATTGATTTCTAGCAAACAGAAAGCATGGCTCCACTTAGATTGTTTTTAGACCATCTTCTAATCTTCCGAAAGGAAACTAGATATAGTTTTAGCAAACCTCTCTAGAACGTTCACCCAATATTTCGCTTAACAATCTGTATGGACTAACTCCAATATACTTACAAGAGAATCAACTAGACAGTTAAACTCAATCTTAAGAAAAGTATATCAAAGAGTTATATCTCAATCTCTCAATCTCTCAATTCAATCCGCAATCAAACAAATAATAATTTGCGAGCCCGATTGAATATAAGAGAGATAACTTGAATGGTACCAAATACCCAATGTTCAAGGATCAATCAATTTCAATCAACAACCAAAGGTTGGATTTACCAATTGATCGATTCAACAAACAACCTGTGATATTTCAATTATATAAGAAAATATTGGATTAGAAATAACACAGACACCATCAGTTTTGTTAGCGAGGAAACCGCAAATGCCGAAAACCCCCGAGACCTAGTCTAGATTGAACACCACACTGTATTAAGCTGCTACAGACACTAGCCTACTACAAACTAACTTCGGTCTGGACTGTAGTTGAACCCTAATCAATCTCACACCGATTCAAGGTACAGTTGCGTTCCTTACGTCTCTGATCCCATCAGGATACTACGCAATTGATTCCCTTAGTTGATCTCACCCAAAACTAAGAGTTGCTACGACCCAAAGTCGAAGACTTGATAAACAAATTTGTCTCACACAGAAAAGTCTATAGGAATAGATAAATCTGTCTGCCACATAAATACCTACGAGTTTTGTTCCGTCTTTGATAAATCAAGGATTGATATACCAGACTTATATTCCCGAAGAACGGCCTAGAAATATCAATCACCTCACAATAATCTTAATCGATTAAAGAAACAAGATATTATGGAATCACAAATGATGATACGAATGTGTTTGTGACTACTTTTGTATCTTGCCTATCAGAGATATAAATCTCAAGCCAATCTTACGATTGCACTCAATCACGATAGAAACAGCAAGATCGGATCACGCAACTACAGAGAAAATAGTTGGGTCTGGATTCACAATCCCAATGAAGTCTTTAAGTCGTTAACCTACATGGTTTCGTGAAAAACCTAAGGTTAAAGGAGAATCGACTCTATCTTATACAACTAGTATCACACAAGAGGTGTGGGGATTAGGTTTCCCAGTTGCTAGAGTTGTCCTTTATATAGTCTTCAAATCAGGGTTTGCAATCTAAGTTACCTTGGTAACAAAGCATTCAATATTCACCATTAGATGAAAACCTGATTAGATTCAAGATAATATATTTAGATCGAACTTATCTTGTTATACACAAATGAAATGTAACTTCATTTAGGTTTGAGTAACCGTACCTAAGCGTGTACACTTAGCTGGTTCAACAATAGTTAACCAATGGTTAGCCATATGAGCACTTTCATATCAACCTTATTCATCTTCACCATAACTAGTTCAAATGACTCAAATGAACTAGTTAGAGAGTTGTTAAATTGCTTAGATCTTATAAAAGTATACAAGACACAGTCGAAACAAAATCGGTTTTTATTTATTCGAATCGATTCATGAACATTATAGCCACAGTTTGCAAAGATTGCGTTCCTTAATATATAAATATTTTAGTTCATGAACAAACCGATTTTAGAAAGTAACCTACCTAAGTATGCAAACAGGTATGCGTACTTAAGTAACCTGTTTTTCACTTTCAAACTCCGGCAGAAATTCACGGAGTGAACTTTCAGCCAGCGTACGCATACTCACCCGATTTCCAACAACCGCGAGACGCGTACGGCACGCATACTTTGGGTTCCCCTGTTTTGGACTTTTACACAAATGTGTATGTTTATATCCAAAGATGGTTACATATTCAAAACTACCATTTCAATCATTGAAATTTTGTTAGAGGATGTTATATAGTTGTTATTCACAAAATATTTTTCATCAAAGTGATTTTCAAGTTATTGAAATAATCAACATGACTTTCTTCACGAGTAAAGATGAACTTGTCCAAAGCGAAAGCTTACCAACACATATTTCTAGAAATAGATAAGCGAGATAAACTCGGCTCGAAATAGCAAATGTGTATAATCTATGTCTATATAGCAATACGACTTTTGTCTCAGAATAGGAGATAGAGTAGATAGACTTTTGAGTGATAGATAAGTTCAAGTCTCCACATACCTTTTTGTCGATGAATTTCCACAATTTCCTTGAGTAGTTCTTCGTCTTCATATGATGAATGCCGTGGAGTATAGAGCTCAACCACACTTACTATCCTAGTTTAAGACTTAACTATAAGTAGACTAGAAATCAAGACTTATAGTTTTGGAAACTAAACTTGACAAACAAGCTTGATATAGCAACGCTATGAGTTCGAATTTGAGTAGTGCTTTAACAGTTCTGAATTAAAGTAAGTCAAATAGAAGTAGGAGAAGCTCATAGGAGATTTGATTCAAACCTCTTTAGAAAAAACGTTTCCTTGGGTTACAAGGCGACGCTTTCAACTTACAGTAACCATTTTGAACTTCGAGTTAGTCTAACAAAATACCCAATATAGTCCTTTTAAACAACTTTCCTACAAGCTCGTTACCTTATCGGTCTTGTTCTAGTCAATATTTTAAGGCTTAGGTTCGCGTAGGTTACGTGTTCCCAAGGCGGTCAAGAAGATAACGGTGATGAAATCCGAACCCTTATCTTGTACGGCCAGGCCTTGCCCTTTACTAGAAAGAGTAAATGTTCGTATTCAGTCCTCAACATGTAAGCATACGAAGGAAGACAGTATACCCGCTGACAGGAGATTCGCGGGTGTTTAGAATCTTACCTCCCATTCCAAGACGGGGGATGAACCAGTTGTAGTCGACTCGGGCCACCGACTCCTATATCAGTGTACGAACCCAAGGTGCAGAGACAATATTGTAATTGTCCTCCATATCTGCAAACATATTATATTTAATGGAACCCTTCCGTAGGGTTTTAAAATAAAAATAATGTCCCAAAGTCCAAAGTGTCCAAAAAGAAAAGAAAAATTACAAAAATAATAAATAAACCCTAATACAGTTTTTTTTTCTTCTAAAAATAAACAAAACCCTAAAAAATAACTAAAAATTGTCTTTTGTCTTTGTTTTTGTCCAATCTTTTTGCTTTAATCTTTAGCTCCAAAGCCTTTACGAGATCACCAAACTCCTTGGCTCAATTTTCTTTATGATCCAAAACCTGTAAACAAAAGATAAATACCCAAAAACATAAAATAAAACAAAATAAATAAAATAAAAACTAAACTTAAAAAGAAAAATAAATCTAAAAACCCAAAAAACAAGTCCCTGTCGGCGGCGCCAAAAATTAATGTGATTTATATATAGTGGTAAAAAGAATTCGATTCTCGAACTTGTAAAGGATACCTTTAGACTTAAATTATAAAACTAAAATAGAAAACTCATTAAAAATTATAACAAACTTAGACAAGGATGATATCAATATTAAAAGAACACTAAGGCCAAGATTCCACTATTTTCTAAGTTCAAAGTGATTAAATCCAATGTTTATATTTATGCAATTTTTGCGTTTAATTTGGTTCTAAGCTACCGAAACATGTAGATAGAAATCCAAAGTGTAGAGCATTAAAAACCTATGGCCAAGCATGCTCTATCAAAAGAAATAACAATTGCTTAACAAAAATCATTCAAACAATTTTCGATCAAGGCAAATAATCATAAATAATTGCAATAAGTAATTAAGAATATACCACTTTTTGTTGGAAAAATAGCTTCCTTTGTCGCCTCAGCAATGAGGTTTAACTCCTCGTATTAATCAATTGCTCAAAATACATTTTTATAGCCCAGAAGTTGATTAAAAGGATGAAAAATAATAAAACAGACAGTTTGCAATGATATAGTGACGTTACAAATCAACTGTTACAATGAACTGACTGTTACAGAGAAATCACTGTAACGATGTTACAAATTTGAGACGTTGTTCTTATTTGCAACACTTGTTCTTCAGCAGCGGCAGAAAGCGCAACTTCCTGCGACTCGATCTTCTCAGCTCTGTGGTCTTCTATAATTCTCTGAAACTGCTCCAATAACTTCGTACTCCTCCTTATGACTAGAACCAACCATTATATAGCCAGCAAACCCCAACAATCCAAGTTTATCTTCAATTATTCTTCCACGGCAAGTTACATAAATTTTTTTTCCCTTTCTCTGCACGTCTTTTGAGTTCTCGCATCTTTCCTAAACTTCCTCAAGACCCGAACAAAGACTAGATTATACCAATCCAACTTAAAATTCTCTCCCAACTTCCAAAAATATCATCAAAAATCCCGAGTATTTTTCCTCTCCCCTATTTTGCTTGAATTGAAGATATATCATGACTTTCTAGAATCTGATCACCATATATTCCCTGTTTGGGTCTAACAGGATAATATCAATCCTTTCCCACGTCCAACTCCGACAAAATCTCCACCGAAATCCTCCCAAAATATCTCCTAGGTGAGAGACCGTTTTTCCCGCCTAAACTCTGTTTGAACGAACAAGGAGAGGTGGCCCCCTAACCAGAGTAGGGGTGCCCCTTATCCAAAATATGGATGCCAATAGTAATTCCTCCGGGGTGCCTTTAGTAACTTTTCGAGCCATTTTTTCCAAAAATGTTTATTGGCAAAAAATACCTACACACACATAAAACACCATAATAAATACAAAAATGAGCACTATCAATATATAGAATCGAGACAAATTAGACACAAAAATGTGTCTATCACCCATACATAAATCATAAAACTATATACAAGATTATGTAGATGTCATATCTACGAAGTTCAAAAGATAAGCGTTACACTTCGATATAATTCCTTAATACTATGACCATACTATTATGATCATGTCTATCTACTAGAGTATTATATACAATATATACAGCTTCGCATGTTATGTTTTCAATATAGTACGACTTGAAAGATACGTTAGGAATAAAACAAGTTCAAGTCAATATTACTAACCTCAAGTATAAGGATGATGTCGTCGTTGTAGTCGTTACTTCTTCTCATTCTTCAGGTCTTTAGAGTAATACTTGTATGTCTCAACATTCCAAGACTTTCTAGTCTAACCTAAATGAAGTTGATTTTAGTATTTAATTAAGCGACTTTAGATGAGTTTCAATATAACGACGACTTTAGATGTACAGTATATATATAGCTTCACAGTTATCTTTTCAATATAGCACGAATTGAAAGATACGTTAGGAATGAAACAGTTCAAGTCAATATTACTAACCTCAAGTGGAAGGATGATGTCGTCGTCGTAGTTCGTTACTTGTTCACATTCTTCAGGTCTTCAGAGTAATACTTGTATGTCTCAACATTCCTAGAAATTCTAGTCTAACCTAAACAAAGTTGACTCTAGTATTTAATCATGCGACTTTAGATGAGTTTCGATACTAAAATATGACAACCAAACTTGACATACCAACGCTTGGTGAGTTCAACCGAGCTATGCTCTAACATATACCCCCCCAATCCAGTTTTAGGATATTCATAAATCTTCACATACGGTATACATAACCCAATAGTAATCACTTTACTCAAAATTTTTCTGAAACATACCTCCATCTTACATCAATCATGCAGAGTATTCATCAGAAGAATATTAATCTCTCTGTCGGAGCTTGGTACCATATTACCCGAAGAAGGGTGAAGAACGCAGGATGAATGGTGTTCCTAGTCAAAGTCATTGGAGTACCATACAAGAAAACTTCAGCACTGAAACTGGTAACCCAAACAACCGTATGTCGACATGTTTCCATAGCCAATGTAGTTCACAAATTCAATCATTTAGTATGGAATGTCAACCAATATCGACTCGGGGTGAAACTAATATGAAGTTATAGCAAGAGCTCTGGAGGAATGATGTAAAAGGAAAGGTTCAAATTTCTAGTATGAACCTCATTTCAACATCTTTAAGGTAATGGCTAGATTCAAGCCTTATGTAAGGCCAGTTATCCCGCCATATTTTAAAAATGGTGTAGGCCAGTCTTTGACAAAACTCGCCCATCGTAGATGAAGAATAAGAATACAATGAAATTTATTTTGTGGATATATCTATCTGTAAACCCTCATGAGACAAAAACTCGTCCACCAGAAAGCCCGATGGTTTAAAGGCTTGTTGCACATGCTAAGTGTAACCATATTTTCAACGAATCAACTAAGAATAATCGGTTTACTATCGTGTACCCAAATTTCAAACGGTGTACTATCTTTTGTTCAATTTATAATCCATGAAATTTATTTATCACTTTTAGGAAACTCTATGAAGTTAAGTGTCTCCTCGCCGAGCCTTCATATCCTGACCAAAACACAAGTTATCAATAATAATGTGCATTATGACGTATGAGTGTAAACTGGGGTGTAACTTAGAAAATGTCAAACAAATATCTAACGTCGGCGACCAACGTTTGGCGTTCAGGTGATGGTTAGTCGTTGCAAAGCATATTCCCCCCAAAAAAACCTTTAGAGCGTCAAACCGTTGGAAGCTAAAGCAATTTTTGGAGCGCCAAACCCATTGGTCGCTCATGTATTGATTCAAGATTGCGTTCAAGCAAATGCTTGAACCTTATGTTGAATCAAGGCTATGATAACATTTACGTAATGGTTTTTAAGTTGAATGTTGAAGCACAGTAGGGGAAGCCTTAGGTCGTGTTTGGGAACTGGGATATCCCAACCCAGGTTGGATTATCAAAAATAAATAAATAATAATAATAAAAAAACGGTTGAAAAATGTTTGTTTACATTTTATTCCAAGTTGGGATATAGATAGCTAATCCATCCTTGGTTTTCGAGGCTAAAATCTTAGGTGTATGGTATTCTCCTGAAAACCTGTTCTCCCCATTTCCCAACCTAGGATAGAGCCACAAACTCCACGGTTTAATTTTTTTTAGGAATATTTTGTCATTTGCTCCTACTAGTTTACCTTGATATCTGATATACTTGCATAAGTTGAGTTAAAACTGATCAATCTCAAGGTTAATCTACTGCTGGATTGAGTGTCAAACAGACACACGATGAGTTAATCCAAATTTTGGATAAGATTTTAGACAAACAAAACTAAAACCGATCAATCTCAAGGTTATCATAAATTAAATTAAGATACACTATCTTAGGTTATATTATTCCATTTCCAAGCTCCTAAACAGACCATTCCCAAATGGACTAATGGTTCTCATGCTCCCTCCCTTGGAGAAGGTAAGGTTTAAACCCTACACTTTATATTTGCTACTAGTATTTAGTGCCAAAACTTACCACTGTACTAACCCATCTAAAAAAACCTGCCATTTTTAGGGGCGACCCCAAAAGAATTAGGGGCGACACTAAAAGACAAAAAAGGTCACCCAAACGTAAATCTAATCTACCCCTTATCTTCGATTTTTCGAAATGGCCAATATGCCCTTATATAATCGGGAGCCTACACCATAATCGGTAGGTTAAATTGAAACTAAACCTACCGATTATTGTGTAGATACTTCGGCTAATAATCCCTTTTATAATCGGTAGCTTATCAAACTTGTAAGACTACCGATTATAAGGAGCCCCATATTCAACCTTGGCCAAATTCCATAGGTTTTGAGGGGTGCAGATCCAACCATAACCACTTGGCTTGAGCTGTGGATGTAGCCATAATCGGAAGCCTAATAGGTTACATACACTACCGATTATAAGTTGCCCCAAAATGAGTTTTTTCTAAAATCCTTCACGTAATGAATTTTGAAATCTACCATAATCGGTAGGGTATATAATTATATAACTCACCGATTATAACGATCCCCCGATCCAACCTTTGCCATATTTCATTGGTTTTGAGTGTACACGGCCAGCCATAACCACTTGGTTCGTGTTTTGGATGCAACGTTAATCGAGAGTTAAATATATTACCAAACCATCCGATTATGGGTTGCCCCAAAATGAGTTTTTTTTTAAAATCCTTCATGTAAGGGAATTTGAAATATACCATAATCGGTAGAGTTAACAACTTAACAACCTACCGATTATAAGGAGCCCCAGATCGAACCCTTGCCAAATTCCATAGGTTTTGAGTGTACAGAGCTAGGCATAACCATGTGGTTCGTGATTTGGATGTAGCCATAATCATAAGCCAAATAGGTTCCACAACCTACCGATTATAGGTTGCCCCAAAATGAGTTTTTTCTAAAATCCTTCATGTGATCAATTTTGAAATCTACCATAATCGGTAGAGTTTATTACTTCTTACCGTCCAATTATACGAAGCCCCAAACCCAAAACATGTGCCAAAATCCATAGGTTTAGAGGGTACAGATCCAGGAATAACCATGTGGTTCGTGATTTGGATGTAGCCATAATTGTAAGCCAAATTGGTTCCAAAATCTACCGATTATAGGTTGCCCCAAAATGAGTTTTTTCTAAAATCCTTTTTTTTGAAATTTTGAAAGCTACCATAATCAGTAGATATTCTAACTTAAATACCTACCGATTATTGGTTTCCCAAGATTCAACTTATGTCAAATTAGCCGTTGCAGTTTAAACCAAATTTAAGAAATAACCGTTGGAGTTTTTGGGAAAAAGAAAAAGAGCCGTTGGACCCTAAACCTATATAAAGAAACTCATATCTATCAACCCAATTGCACCAAACTCTTTCCTCTCTTCAGTTCTAACTTTGAAAACAAAAACATGGATATTGCTTTTGCCGAAGAAGAAGATTGTGCTATTTATAGAGCGTACGTTGTGGTAACTGCTCATGATCGTGTTCACAAGCTCCACAAATCGGAATCCCAAGAGCAGCTATGGAACCGCATTTTAATGGTATTTGAGGCGTTAGATGGTAATCGAATAAGGAGATCATCCAATGACATTAAGATGAGAATGAAGACGCTCGATAAGGAGATTGACAAACTTGAAGATGAGGAACGATTTGTTAGGAACGCTTTTCCTTGGTGGACGTATGAAAAACGAGTAAGTATCTTTGTAACTCCAGCTCACATTAACATAAGTGAGTACTAACTTGTTACAATCGGAATTTCAGAGAAATCTTGCGGATCGCCGGTATGTGGACCTCTACGGGAAACGATTTGAACATGAAGGATGCTACAAAATCAAGAGGGACAATTTATATGGTCACTGGAAGTTATGATATGTTTTAATACTTTTAAGTGATTGTAAGAGTGGTTTTAAAGTGATTGTAACGTTAAGGTCTTTATGTAATGGCTACAATCGTAATATTATTAATATAACATCCTACCGATTATTTATACGCGGTAGTTTATTTGGTTAAATAAGCAACCGATTATCACAATCGGACACTTTATGAGTTAATTTAATTTCCGAATGTTACGTTGTTTGGATACAGAAAACAAAGTTTTCTTCACGTAGTCATAATCGAAGGAAACATATAAAGTAAACCTACCGAATACTATAATCGGAAGTTTAAGTAGTTCACCTCGTTACCGAATATGGTGTTGTTTGGTTACGGATCACAAAGGACTTTACAGTGTCATAATCGGAGGCTAAGTAATCATGTTAGTTCCCTATTATGGTGTTGTTTGGATACAGAAAACAAAATTTTCTTCACATAGAATAATCGTAGGAATAATATAAACTAACACTACCGATGATAATAACCAGAAGTTTAATAAGTTACATTAGTTCCCGAATATGGTGTGGTTTGGTTACAGAACAAAAATTATTTGTTCACAAAGCATAATCGGTAGGCAAGGAAATTCATAATCTTCCGAATCTGATATTTTTTTTGCAAAATCCCCATATTCGGTAGGTACATAATATAAATAGCTCCCGACTCTGACAATAAAATTGCAAATATCCCCAGAATCGGGAGCTATGTATATGATGCGTGTCGTAGGTGCAATCAAATTAATTAATATTTCCACTCAATTAAAAATAATACAATGGAAGTCAAGTTCGTTCCCACGAGGAGCAAGAGATTCTAGTTGTAAAAATTGTCACGAAAGGGGGGTGTAAAAAGCAAAAGAAAATAAACAAAGCCATTAAAAGATAAAGTTGAAAGCAATAAGAGAGACAAGATCAAGGAATCATTCTTCGTTGCAAAACAATGATTAAAGTTATGTTCTTTTCTACTTGTTATTAGTCACAAATTACCACCAACCGTAGGTAAAGCAAATGAGATCGATGCTAAACCCCTAAATCCCTTGTATCACCGGATACGGAAGTTCTCGACTACCGGATTCTATTTACCAAACCACCTAGTAGTAGATCACTCTAGATGTAATTTAAATAAACGCATTAAGATTTATGAACTTATTAGGTCAATATTAGTAGTTAGACTCTTAGATCAAGGTCTACTTGCTAACGTTGTTTTCACACACAATTGCTCCACTAATCCCTCCGCAAGGTCTCGTGTTTGCTACTTATGTAAAGAGTCAAGAAACGATTACTTATCCCCTAACTTTCACTAGCTTTAGATCAAATTAACAAATCAATTTAGCGTGCACTCTAAACAATCTATCAATCAATCATGAATGAATGAATGAAGAAACATTCCTATTAGTAAAAACAAACGATAATCATGTGAAAAACCTCAAGATAGAATTGAAACAAAACTCAAATCATATATTAAGAACTAGGAATTCATCCTCAATCAATAAGAAAATTAGCTACTCATGTTTTTGAAATTCACACAAAATAATAATTAAAAGGAGAATTTTCAAGTTCACACAAATAATTAAGAAGAAGAATTTTCAAAAGCAAAAACACAAGTGTTGTGTGTGTGGAGAGATGTGTAAAAGATATAGAAAACTTCTCTATTTATAGGCTTCAATATTCTCCAAATCTTCCAAGGAATAGAATCCTTTTCCTTTAGCAATTCAATTTCCAAATCCAAGCTTTTCTCAACTCTTCCATCTTCTCTTTCCAAGTTTGAGCCCAATTCTCCATCCAATTCCTAGTCCAAGTCTTCACACCCATGAGAGAAATCCATAGAAAATTCTGGATTTTTTGGCTCGCCGGAAAACTGGTATTATGGCCGGAATTTGGCCGGAATCCGTCACCTGAATTCTTCTCCGTCAACGGTATATTCGACGGAATATTCCGTCAGTCCACCGTTAGGACTAACGGTCAAACAGGTCAAACCGCTAGTCAACTGGGTCAAAGGGGGAGGAGAGTCAGACACCGAGTCAGCTTCTAACTCGGCTGATTGGTCTTACTCAGCTGGGTTGGATCGGTCATCGCCGAGTTGACTCGCCAGAAGAAATATCCGGCCGAGTTCTGTTTATTTATAGGACTTCCCAGGCCAAATTCCAGGCCGATCTTTTGCTCCATTCCCTGCTAAGAAACCTAATACATACATCTAACTCTGGTGCCTTTTCTACCCTCGTGAATGTATAACACTTCTCATCTTTGCACCTCGTATCTCGGTTCAAGCAGCTCAAAAACCCATTCAATTTTCGGTTGAGCATCCATTTCTTCTTATGTTCTTCATTGCTAACAACCGTTCATTAGCTTCCAATAGCACCAAACCCAACTCCAATTCTAGTTGCAATGACCAAAACCAGACTTGCTTATCGGTTTCGTCACCAACCCCTGCCTGTTCTCATATAACTCAGACCAACCATCACCAATTCCTTCTCCCTGTGTTAATTTATCACAGCTGCTCCTCAATTTCAGCTCAATCAACCACAGTTCATAACCCATTTCAAATCTCTCAAGAATCAGCAACAGCATCTCTTCACAGATCGAACCCATCTTCGATTTCTCAGCAACAGCCATCTCCATCTCAGTGCAACTCCATTTCACTCCCCATTAAAATCACAGACTCATCTGAGCAATAGCACCATTAACGGCATCAGCTACAGAACCCATCTCCGACCACAAAACCCATTCGATTCGTCAATTCCATCTTCATCGTTTCATCACAGCAGATCGAGCAACTTCTTCTCCATCTCTTTTCAACAGAAATCAACAACATCTGATTTCTTGGATCGACAACGCCACCTCCCTGAGCTTCAATAGCAGCGTCAAAGACCACCACCATTTCCTTTTCGAAAACCCATCTCAAGCATCAACAGAATCGAATGAACAACAAAATTGGTCTCAGGAAGCCTAGTTCCACCAGCTACCAACTTCGATCAGCTCTTCCCTGAACTCATCATTTCAATAGCAATTTCAATTTCTCCCATGAATATCTCCAGTAGCTTCATTGCGTAGATTCAACAACCCCTGCACCCATTCCTTCTTCTGAATTCAACAGCAGCACCAAATCACCTCTCTCTGTGTTTGATTAGCTTTCACAATCCCGCTCGATCTCTTATTATTAATCCTCAATTTCGCCTCTCAATTTCTTGAACAGATTCACAGCAGCAAAGGCTGCTTCTCTCTCGACTAATCAAGTGAAATGAAAGAAAGACAAACTCCTTTCGATTTAGGGTTGGGTTAAAGTAGATAAGATAATGGTACCCTCATCGCATAGGCTAGGGGACACCCCGAGATAGTTACACCCTCTCGATAAATGATAAGGGGTACCCTGATGACAGCCCCCCTTAGCATTGACTGGGCCTGGCTTTAGTACTCCTCCAAATTGGGTTGCCCCTTAACCTTGGTTGGGCTCCATATATCAATCGCCTGTAAAATGACCTTTTTGCCCTTTTGGCTCAAATTGGGTGATTTCTTCTTCTTTTCCTCCGTGCGACTCCAAAGTAGCTATAAAACTCAAAACAAGCATAAAATACATAATTTACAAGAAAAATAGCAAAGAAAGCATAAACAATAGATAATAAATAGGATGTATTCTACACCCTATCAGTATATAAAGTAACCTTCCGATTGTTTGGATAAAATTCAACAGCTTTCATATCTCTCGCATGTGATTCTCTTTGCAGTCATCGTTAAATGCATAAAGATAGCAATAAAACCATTCATAATTCATAAAACGAACCATTCACAAACCATAAACATAACGTACCAACTTATAATCCGAAACAAACGACATAATCCGACATAAACAAAGTTAAATCCGACATAAACAAAGTTATCCATAAAGTTAACAAAACACTGAGAGTTTAGTTTTTCCTATTTGCTTTGACTTTGCGAGATTTACTACCTCTACGACTTGGACCAACATCATCATTGGTTTCATCAACTTGAGTGCTCGATGACACCCGAGTTCTTTTGTTCACCTTGGTTGTAGGTTTCTTTTCAATTTTTCCCCGAACTGAGATGCATACTCCTCATTGTCAACGTTATCAATCAACTATTGGTGCTTTTTTATCTTCTCAATTGACACAGGCTCTCCGAACTTTATGCAATCAGTGCACCATTTGGACAAACGCTTGAACCTGCTCATTTTTTTTAAAACATATCATACCATTAAACGGTTATTACTCTATTTTGACCCATAATATTAAACTAAATTAATAAAACAATACGTACCAATCTATCAAAACCCGCAGGTTTGTCTTTGAGGATACTCTTATACGAATCAGGCTTTGCTTTAATATCACAGATTACACGAAGATGAGAAACATTCCGGTACCAATCCATATAGTTGGGAGCATTTTCAAAACCTTGGTTGGCTGCCCTTCCTTGGTTGATCAAGTAATGCGCCCTTCTATCCCAATGGAATTTACAGGATGGTGAACCATTGTAAACCACCGTGATAGAATCTTTATCAGACTTGCAGTGCTCCAGCTCCAAAGTGAAATTGTCATGGATTTGGTACTTTGGTATACCTTGTACAAAACCGTGTTGTCGCATTACCCTTGAGGCATTGTACATCACATATCCTGTGGGGTGCCACAACGGTCCAAAATAAAGTGCCAAATCGGACCGACCCGCGATACGTCCATCAACTCGGTCTTCCTTGTATGGATCAAAGCATACGTCTTGGGCATTAAGTGAGTCCAAAATCTCCCTCAAACGAATCAGATGCTGCTCCTTCGTCCTAGAATGGTTGTCATCGAAGACGTACTTTGTTCCTCTAGGGTTACCTTTCGCCCACGCCGGCTTTTCAATGGCCAATCCCAAGATAGGGAAGTGGTCGTAGATCCATGTCTATATTTTCATTTTCGCAAGTATTAGGAAATTGATTCTTCAATGGTAGAAAAATAAAAAAAATAACCAAGCTAAGTATGTAGAGTTAATAAACAATACCTGTAGTAGACTCACGTTCCCGGCCACTTGGCTAATTCCAAGCCTCGACACCTTTCTCAACTCTTCCATCAACCACGCATGGCATGCCGTGCCCCAAGAGTACTCATGCACTTTATCGAGAGGATCCAGAAGTTGTAAAAGGTTGGCGTCGACCCGATTGCCACTGGTATTTGGGAAAATGACACATCCCAATACACATAGGAGATATGCGGTGGCCGCGTGGTTGACTTGCTCTTCCGTTAAAGTTCCTTTATATTCTTTTTCCTTGGTGCCCTTGAACATATCCATCAGAGTACCATGTTGAACTGTCTAGTTCTATACTTCATGCATCTTTTGAACTCAGTTGTTGATGTTTCTTCATCCCAACCCAAACACTTTTTAGTTAGAGTATAAAGTTTGGTCCATTCCAACTGCTTTGTGAACTCAGCCCTGACACCTTTGCCATGGACATGGAGTTTAACAATCTGCACAACATCATCTGGGGTAATCATCATCTCCCCAAACGACATATGGAAGGTGTCGGTCTCAGGATAAAGTCTCTCCACAAACGCCAATATAGCCACCCGGTCATGTTCCAACATAGAGTTCCCCGCAGCATCAGCCAACCCAGAATTTGCAATAATTCTCTTGAACCTTTCACATTCATCCTTCAAGGGCCAATCAAGCATTTTTGTTGGTGCGGCGGTCGGTTTGAGTATACGAACCGCATCGGAATGATACTATTAAACACATGACAAGTTAAAAAATAAAATAAAATAACCTAAAAATATAACACTTAAAACTATTACGAAGAAAAAGATAACAGGTAAATAAAACCTATGGAAACGATTATTACCTCGATTTCATATATTTCTTTGGCCCAGGAGTCTTTGTATCCAAATAACAATTGTCCTCCATCCTCCGACAGCCCAAGGGTTACGCCTTCTGGAATATCCCTCATCTTCAGTCTTTGTGGGACAAGGTGTTTCGCTTTCTTTCGAGGAGGATTTTTCTTTTCGGCTTCTCCTTCTTCTTGCGCACCACTACCTTGTCCTACTTCAGGTACTCTATCTTCGGGTGCTTCTAGTTGAATTTCTGGTTGTGATTATAGAGAACTTGGTTGAACACCTTCTTGAACTGGTTGTGATTGAGAGACACTTGGTTGAACACCTTCTTGAACTGGTTGTGATTGAGAGGCACTTGGTTGAACACCTTCTTGAAATGGTTGTGATTGAGAGGCACTTGGTTGAACACCTTCTTGAACCGGTTCTGATTGTGTAGTTGCAGGAAATCCCACAATACACCCCTCACTATATTTTGTTTAACTAATTCATTCAGAAGATAATAGATGAACAATCATGAATATTTATTAATAATTTTCTTAAAAATGTTTACACAGGAAAATGGAATTACACTTAAGATCTTACTACATTCGCTCTGTTTCTCTCTCCTAATGACTTGCTTTCCAATCCAAAAAGAACCCTCTTCTACGACAGATTCACTCATCCCTTTATATAGGGTAATACATAGTGAATGACAGCTAAGCTGTCCTTTATTTTCGGGAATGTCTCGCGAAGTGTCGCAGGCGTACAAGTATTCGTATTCGCGACACTTCTTAACTTTCGCTGATTTCATATCTTCCTATCGTCATCCAAAGGCGTCATTCATATTAATCTTCTCGCGACTTACTCGCAATGTTGTTATCGGTTGCCTTTGCGAATTGTTGTTGTCGCGATATTCTGATCCTACATCTTGCCTCTTTTTTCTTGAATATTGCTTGAAGAGCGATCTTTAAGAAAAAATACGTTGTTGTAATAGTCTCTAATTTTTATTGATGAAGGAACGAGCGAAAGAATACTGGACTTGAAAAGTACGTACTTGCCTCTATTCTTTGGTGAAGTTCCGAAGTTTTTAGAAGTATGTATGAAATATCATTTCTTGCCTCATGGGTTATGGAAAATAATGGATCTCGCAATCTCTTCTCGCGAGTTAGGAAAATAATTGAATCTCATATGATAAGAAAATATGTTGTGCAATACCCGAATACTACATCTTCTCGCCTCTCCTTATGTTTCCTTACGTTGTGCGATATCCGAATTCTTTGTCGCAACCGCTCATTTTCCATTAAAAATCTTCTTCAAAGATAGCTCCATGAATCTAGGAATGACCGTTTACACGTGTTTAAAACCATTCTTTTTACCTTTGACATTTAATGTTATCCGGTCATAACACTTTCTTGCCTATTTATAGGAGAGTCTTTTGTGAAGAACATTTCTTTCCTTCTATTTCATCTCCTTTATCGTCTCGCAACTATTCTTCTGTTATTCTTCTTCACCATCGTCTTCATCATTCTTCTGCTATTTCTTATTTGCTATCACTTCCATGGCATCCAGGTTTGTTAATCTTGCTAGATTCGATTGATTCTGTGATTGATTGATTTTGTGATTAACTTCCCTTTTTTGAGATTATCTTATTCCTTTTAATCTTTTTCTGCCATTTTTGTTTCAAAGAAGAACAAACCCATCACCAAGTTCACCGTGAAGAACCCCTTCTTTCTTTGGATTCACAAATAAAACCAACTTCTCAACAAGAATCCACCTTGCCACCAAAGTCCTCTTCGCAAGCTAAACATACCGTTTCTAAAAGAAAGCCTCATGAGTGATAAGGTATTTTAAGAAGCATTTACCTTTTAATAACAACGTACTTGCCTCTGTTTCTTACTTAATATATCATTCACAGGATGACAAAACTATTGACAAAACTCCCAAAAGATCTCGCCACTCTAAACCTCAAGTTACTCCCGATGTCCCTTTTCCCTCATTTACACCTTTCTTCTTCTCGCCGCGAAATCATCGCAGATAATCTTGTCGCAAGTGACAATATTCCGATGCCTCAACTCCTCATAGATCAAGTTCCTCATAATAGTCCTACTACAAATGAACTTACTCCTTCTCCTACCATCAATGTCCCCCGTCATTCCTCCCATCACTACCTTTCCCGAAATCTCCTCTTCTCATGATGTTCCTTTGGCGAAGAATGATTCGTCTCTTCCTTCTTTGCCCGAGCAAATCCCTCTTACTGCAGAAAATTTGGAAGGAATAGACGTGGCTTTCAAAGTTCTCTCGGACCTTGTAAATGATGCCAAAAAGACTTCTGTCGATCCTGTCAAGTCTGATGTCTGCGAGATTTTAAGTAAACATCTCGGTTCGATAGGATCTCGCAAGCATCCTTAGTTCAAGAAATTAATGTACCAAAAATGATCTTCAAGCTATGACTCGCTAAATGCAATAATCTCCATCTTGAAAATCAAAATTTCACAACCTCTCACTAGATCGTGATAATCTTCGCAAGAAGAATGAAGAGTTAAAAGGTAAACTCTTTCCCTTAAGTTTTTTTTTTTTTTTTTTTTTTTTTTACAACTTAAATTCTTGTTCGCCCTTCAAGCTCTAAACCAAACGAATAATGGAGATATATCAGGTTGGAATCAATTGTTGAAGAGGTTCGAGTTGAAAGAGACGCTTGGATGGAGCAATATAACTTCTTAAATAATCTTCATACATATGTCGTTGATCAAATAGATAATTTGTCTAAAGAAAACTTTGATTTAGCTCAAGCAGCAAGATTCATTAAGTAAAGACTTATCTCGCCTTTCTTACTCTTTGACTAAGGCTAATTTGGAGTTGGAAACTTTATCGATGAGAATGGGACTCTTTCTCGTGAGAAGCGATCTCTCGCTAAACAAGGTCGCGACTTATTCGCAAGAATATGATGCTTGTCAAAAATTACGTGAAGAACAAGAACAATTTATTCATACTTTGAAAACCAACTTGAAGAAATTATCACGAGAGAGATAAACTTATTCAGTGGTAGAATAACCTTGAGTCTAAAAGCAAACCAATTCAAGGATCAATGTTCCAAATTAGAAAAATCCAACTCTACCCTTGTGACTCGAGAATTCCATACTTGTTTCGAATGAAAAAAGCTTGCGAGCTCGATTGAAAGGCCTAGTTGGAGATACATTTGATGATGCCATGGACTGTTTGGGGAATAATTTTGCAGCTTTAATTCAAGATCTTACTTCTCGAAGGAAGGTAGTCATATTATTTGACTATCTTAATACATTAATTTATTCCAAAAATCTTTAATTATCCCGAAAATTCCAAAATATTTCGTAAAAGCTTTCTTTAATCTTGTGCACTTGTTATGCAGACTCGAGAAAAAGCTTCGCTCATTATCTCCACCCTCGATCGATTATTCTAAGATTCGCAAAGAAAATGGGTTACTCGCCGCTTCTCTTGCTCGTTCTCGCGACCGTGCGTAACGAAGATTTGATTATATGTCTTATCAAAGACATAGATAGCAAGAATCGTCAAAAGGCATTGCTTCACAATTCCCCTCAAAGTCAAGTCCTTGTGAATGAGATTTTATTGTCTAAGTCCCTTGATCCTATTCATGTTGATCCTTTGGAAGTAAGTGATGATGAAGTCCCCGATTCTCCCGATAGTGATTATGACTATGAAAGCGGCGAAGATATCGCTAATATTGAAGTTGTCAACAAAGATCCGATCAAAAAATTTCTGAAAATCCACCAAATTAAAAAAATGAAGGTGCTTTGAAAACATTTCATGAAAATCCACCACCGGGCGAAAATGAAGGTGCTGAAAACATTTCGATGAAAATCCACCAACCTATGAAGGTGAAGCCGATAAAGGCAAAGGAAAGATCTCGACCATCCTCTATGGTTGATAATATTGATGTAGAGAATTAAACTTCTTTTGTAATTTGTCAGAACTTCTTTTTGTTTGTAAGGATTAAGTCTTTGATCGAGTAATCCCCTTATTTTCTCCCTTTTCCCTTATTGTGTTTGAACATAATCTCGCGAGCATGTTCGCTTATTGAATCTTTTATTAAGTAAAATCATCCCAATTAGGAATTTCACTTTATTTCTTCTCATTGCGACAAGATCGCAGGCCGCCTTTACATTTTCATGTAATGACCCATTGACCTTGTCTTATCATCTTTGATGGTCTTCTAAGTTTGACCTTCCTATTTAAAGGTCTTACTCGCCACCTTTATTGCGACAAGGTCGCAGACGTCTTTACACTTGCATGTAAAAACCCATTGACCTTGTCTTATCATTTTTCAAGTATTTTTGCCTCTCATAGATATTTTGCTTGCGACAATATGACAGCCTAAATTTTCTTGCGAAAGTAAAGCCCCATGACATTGTCGCCTTGCGACGAAATCGCAGGACGTCTTTACACTTGCATGTAAGGACCCATTGATCTCGTCTTACCCTCGCGTTAGTATTATTGCCTCTCGCAGATCATTGCACAAATATGACAAGCCTAAGTTTCCTTGCGAAAACAAAGCCTCGTGACATTTGCGTCTTTGGCACTTATCACCTCCCTAATGGAGGGTGCCGCCTTATCATCTCCCCTGGTTGCCCCTTCAAGGAGGCGTACATCGCCATACAAGGCTAGCTCCTCCCATCCGGTCTTAACAACAACCAGCTTGTTTTCGCAGCCTCTTATCCCTTATACCTATAGAGTTTATGGTTACAAGGTCTGCACCCTAAGTGGAGTTTTCTTCGGCCGAGTGCAAAGATGCGCCAAGACTTGTCAAGAGTGGTAAGGAAGTTCCATGCTCCCCGCACTCTTAACTCAACCGGTACCTCGGCGCCTTGATCATACGCCGACTCCTTGAAAGAGACCCTCGGTCGCCCAACCAGGGTATAACCTACATATATAGTTGGGAATCCAAGGTACCTCTTCCTGATAGGCTTTCATGGGCCCCAAATCTGATGACCCAGTTCCAGGGCGGTGTAACCTTTTCCCGGGCCATGTTAAGAGATTCCCCCTTATATGACGCACTTTAGGTCTTACATTTGCCTCTTACGAAGTATAATTCGCGAACTAGGTGTACGCCATAAAGGTTCGTCCCATTCATTCAATCATGTTTATTCATTCATTCATTCGTTATTTCTTGCCATTCTCGCATCGCGAGACATTCGCCGATATCTTGGTCTCGTATTTTATTGAATTTCGCAAATATCTTGCATTAAAGTACTTCATCTAACCCATTTTTACTGGTAGTATTTCTTTAGATATAACTGCTCCACTACCCGCCTAATCTTTGTCCCATATCTTTGCCTTCAGATCCATCAATCTATAAGCCCCCGTACCAACTACTTCTTTGATAATATAAGGTCCATCCCATTTTCTCGCCAACTTGCCTCCATTTTCTCGTTGATATATTGGTGTCTCTCGCAGCACCAAGTCTCCCGGTTGAAATTCACGTATCTTCACACGCTTGTTATATTCTCTCGCCGCCTTCGTTGATAATTCTCCATGTGTCGTAACGCCTTCTCCCTTTTCTCTTCTAATTCGTCCAACTTGATTAGAATGTTACCTGCACTAAGATTTTTCTCCCAAACTTCTTTCTTAGTTGTTGGGATCATAACTTCTGTTGGGAGCACAGCTTCAACTCCATATGTTAAGCAAAAAGGTGACATTCCAGTAGCTTCTCTTCTGGTTGTATTGTATGCCCATACTGCACTGGGTACTTGTTCGCACCATCCTCTATTGTGTCCTTCTAACTTCTTCTTCAATATATCCGCGATTGTTTTATTTGTTGCCTCCGCCTGACCGTTAGCTTGCGGATATAGTGGAGTCGATTTCCCACATTTTATTTGAAATGCATTAAGTAACAACTCTATGTTTTGCCCTTCAAATTGTTTCCCATTATCAGATACCAACTGCATGGGGGATCCCAAATCTCGCATATAATATTCTCGAATATGAAAGTAAAAACGTCTTTGTCGCGAATGTGTTGTACCGCTTTCACTTCGCCCATTTGGTGAAATAATCCGTTGCGACAATTAAGTATCTTCTCTCGCCCTGTTCCCGGTAAAAAGGTCCCACAATATCTAGACCCCACTTTCCAAAAGGCCACACACTTGTAGAAGAATTTAATGGTGCCCTGTGCATGTATTTTCTTCCCATGCCTTTGACAATCTTCGCAGCGCCTTGACATTGCTCTCGCGTCTTCATGCATATATGGCTAGTAATATCCTTGCATTTTTGCTTTATATGCTAGAGATCTTCCACCGCTATGATTTCCAAAGATCTCCACTATGCAACATCTTCAATATGATTTCTCCATCTTCCCTCGTTAAGCATCGAAGTGAAGGTCCATCAAAAGATCGTCGATAAAGTACACCATCTCTTAATTCATAATTCGTTGCACGGCTTTTCAATTTGTGTGCTTCTAATCTATTTCTTGGTACCTCCCCTTTCATCAGGTAAGCGTGAAGTTCTGTTCTCCAATCTTTATCGCGACATTGTGGTATGTCTTCTACTAACATTGCATCCGCTTCTTGTTCTTCTTCTTTATTGATTGATGGTGCCAAAAGTGTTTGTATTTTGATATTCCTCGCAGTGGGGTCTGTCATCATACTTGATATAAAGGCAAAAGCATCTCATGCGAGTCCGTTATTTTCTCCTTGATATATGCCTCCACCTCATTTTTGGTATCTCAGGCCGACAATTCTTCGACAAGCTTTCTGTACTTTTGCAAAGATGGCTCATTCGTAGCGTATTTCTCTCGTTATCCGCGAATTGCTAATTGCGAATCACTGGTAATCCTCACATTTTCTAACTTCATTTCTATTGCGAATCGCAGAGCATGTATTATAGCTTCATACTCCGTTTCATTATTGGTGGATTCAAACTCCAATCTAAAAGAGAAAGCTAATTTATTGCCTTCTGGCGAAATCACAACAATTCCCACTCCATTACCTTCTCCATTTGATGATCCGTCTACCAATATTTCCCACCTATCTCGGTTCGGCTTAACAAATCATTTGGGTCTCCATGCTCTTCTTCTACATCCATCATTTCATCCACTCGCTTTATCTTCTTCCAAAGGAAATTTCGCCAAAAAGTCTCATGACTACCTGTGACTTGGTTGAGGATAATATTTCATATTTGAGTTTATAATGGCTTATTTGGGCATTCCACCTTTCTACTCTTCCCGATCTTTTGAATTTTTCATTACCGATTCGATTGGTACTTTTGTTACCACCCCCGACAAGATGTGCTTGAAAATATATGCGAAGTTTAAATGTTGCATAGACTAACGCCAGGATTAGTTTTTCAATCTTCGAATAATTCCTTTCTCGCGGCATTAAAAGTCTTACCGATATAGTAAATCGGTTTTTCTACTCCAGCGTCTATTCGCAGCAATATCACGCTTAACGCGTGCGACGTTGTCGCAAGATATACCAACAATTCCTCTCCTGGCTCGCTTTTTGCATAATGGATACTTCCATTAGATGTTCTTTAATTCCCCGTAAAGCCTTTTCACATTCGTCTTTCCATTTAAACTTCGATCCCTTTTTCAGGATGCTGAAAAAATGTTTACACTTATCAGATGACCGCGAAATGAATCTTCCTAGTGATGCTAATAATCCATTTAGCTTTTGAACATCCTTTATTGTCGCAGGTGTTGGCATATCGCGAACCGCTTTCACTTTCTCTCGGGTCGACTTGTATTCCTTCCTTTGATACTATATAACCCAAAAATTTTCCCGATGCCACTCCGAAGGTACATTTTTCCTGATTTACTTTGATGTTGAATCGCCTCATCTGCTCAAAGATTTCTCTCGATCTTGTACATGGTTTTCTCGCTTTCTTACTTTTTACGAGCATATCATCTACGTATACTTCCAAGTGTTTTATGTATCCATTCTCGCGAACACTTCTTCTACCATTCTTTGGTATGTTGCTCCAAAGATTTCGTAAACCAAACGACATTTTTGTATAACAATATAACCCTCTTGGAGCGAAAAAGCAAAGATGCTCTTGGTCTTCCTCGGCGAGAGGAATCTGGTTGTAACCTTTATACCCGTCCGTAGATGATATTCTTTCATTTCCCGCCGCCGATTCGACTAGTTGTGGGATATCCGGCAATGGAAAACTATCTTTAGGACAAGCTTTGTTTAAATCAAATGAAATCTATGCAAATTCTTATCCCCTTTTTCTTCTTTGGGACTATAACCATATTTGCTATCCATTCAGATACTTTGTCAGGCCCGATGATTCCCGCATCTAGCATTTTCTCGCAATTCTTCTTCTATTTGGGGGTGATAAGTCGCTTGCGATTTTTCTAATTCTCTCGCTTGAACGGCTTCACCTTTTATCTATTTCCAATTGTGACAAGCTATCGATGGATCTATACTGTGCATATCATCCATGTTCCACGCGAAGATATCCTTATAGTCTCGCAAAGAATTCTACAAATTTTTTCCTCATCCGCTTCCATACTAGTCCCAATCTTCAACATTTTGGGCTCTTCATTAGTTCCGACATTCACTTCTTTCGTTTGCTCTGCCGCGACGTAACTAGCTTGCGATTCTCCCATAGGGGTTGGTCCTTTCAACTCTTTCGCGAGTTCATTTTCTTCTCCCGAAATCTCGCTAGGTATCCCTTTTCCTTCCTTTGCTCTTATCATGTAAACTCTAAATTCTTCTTCTTTTTTAGTCGCTTTCGCCAGTTTTCTCGATACTTTCGCTTCTTTGCTTGCTCTTCATGATATTTTATTTCAATTTGATAACATATTCTTTCCTTTATCCACATCTCCTCTAATCTCGCCGATTCCAGCTTGGTGTGGGAAATTTGATACATTGATGAAATGTTGATGCTACGCTTTTATTGCATGTACCCATGGTCTCCTAGCAATACGTTGTATGGCGATTCCATATCTACTACACACAAGGTTACTCGTGTCTCGATGTCTCCCAAATGCAGACTCGTATTTTTATTTCTCCTTTAACCTTTGTTATGGATTTACCAAAACCATGGATGTTGTAGGCCGTGGGAATCATTTCTTTATCTTTATATCCCATTTTCTTGTAAGCATGATAAAACATGATATTCACCAAGCTTCCCGTATCGATTAAAGTTCTATTTATCATCCATGTTTGCGTTGCCTTTACTAATTCTTCTCCTTTGCACGCGTTTATTGTGATTACCAAAGGAGATGTGTGATTCAAATTTTCTTTAGATATTTCTCAAGTCGTGAATGTTATCCTTTGCTTTTCCCATTCTTCTAAAGGCAATGTCACCTCTCTATCTCGTGATTTTCTTCCTTCAAAATCCCGCTTGTGTATTCTTCCTTTGATATTTTCATGAAACTCATCAATCATTGTCTTTGTGTCCGAACCGTACTCCATATCTTTCTCCTTTGTCTCATCTAATTTAACATTTTCTTTTTCTTTCATTTTCTTGATTTGAATGATTCTCGATTGCCTTCTTTCTTTCTTCAGTCCCTCGTTTCTAGCGCCAATATGTAGTTGCAGAAATCCCACAATACACCCCTCACTATATTTTGTTTAACTAATTCATTCAGAAGATAATAGATGAACAATCATGAATATTTATTAATAATTTTCTTAAAAATGTTTACACAGGAAAATGGAATTACACTTAAGATCTTACTACATTCGCTCTGTTTCTCTCTCCTAATGACTTGCTTTCCAATCCAAAAAGAACCCCCCTTACGACAGATTCACTCATCCCTTTATATAGGGTAATACATAGTGAATGACAGCTAAGCTGTCCTTTATTTTCGGGAATGTCTCGCGAAGTGTCGCAGGCGTACAAGTATTCGTATTCGCGACACTTCTTAACTTTCGCCAGATTTCATATCTTCCTATCGTCATCCAAAGGCCATTCATATTAATCTTCTGCGACTTACTCGCAATGTTGTTATCGATTGCCTTTGCGAATTGTTGTTGTCGCGATATTCGATCCTACCTTGCACTAGTGTCAGTTCTCGACGCCTTTCCTTCCTTGCACTAGCTGAGACAATTGCATCTTCGATTTTTTTACCTCGCATATCCCAAACAACAAAATAAAGTACAACATGTTAGTAAACTATATAATCGGAAGTTAATGTAAAACCAACGTTCCCGAATATACATATTCGTTTGGTTGATTTAACCAATTGCCTCCGATTACGCTCAATCGTAAATATCAGTTCACCTAAAGCTACCGAATACGTATAATCGGAAATAAAAGAAAATTTTTGGTGTTCGAATATGTTTATCCACACACAATAATCGGAATCTAAATTTCAACATAACCCTCCGAATACCAATAATCGAAAGTCATAAAAAGTCCACCCTTCAACTACAACAAAACACATGTTTAGTGACAAAATTTTATGTGACCAATAAAATTTTGTCTACAAATCTAGTTTTTAGGGAGGAATATTTTTTTGGTCACCATACATTTTTTTTCGCGACAAACGGTAAGTTTAGTCTTTAAAGTTGTCACTGAATTTTTTTGTGACCAAATATAGTGACCAATCCTGCCTCCGTCTCTAAATTTTTTTTTGTGACCAAATATAGTGACCAATCGTGTCTCCGCCTCTAAATATTTCTTTGTGACGAATTATTTCGGTCACGGAATTGGTTTTTAGCGATAAAAGTAAAATACAGTCTCCAAATATCTTATTGCCAACTATTCGAAACTTTGGTCCCTGAATGTATCTTATGCTGACAAAACTAGTTTGTTGCCGAAATGATTGCATGTCAAATGCGGATTTAGACGTTAGAACTATTAGTATCCAAACAATTGTTGTCGCAAATGGATAGTTTTCTAATGACGTAAAAAAAATTAGTCCCGGAATTTGTTATTGCTGACAACGTATAACTTTTGTCCCAATATCTATTTATGCCGACAAAAACTGATTCGTCACCTAAATGAGTACGAAGCAAATATGAAAATTTGCCATTAAAACATTGTTAGTGGAAAAACACTGTTGTCTGCAAATCTGAATGTTCGGTGACTGAAAGTGAATTCAAATTCAAATCGGAATCCGAAACTGAAACTAAAACTAAAACTAAAATTAGGAATGATGCCAAACGACACAGACGAATAAGAATTTCTGATGACAAATATCAAAAAGAATTTTAGTGTGCACTTGTTCAATTCACAAATGCTAACTGAACTCAGTCTTATGACAAACTGTTTTTTTCCTCAATTCTGCACGTATCGCAGAAATGAGCATAATGCCAGATATAGAGCCAGAAAACTAACTATACTAGTTATACAATATTACAAATCACAAAGACTAGAGAAGAATGATGGAGAGATAAATATCATGTTTCCGTTGCTTCTAGTTCAATTGTATGAGAAGATTTGGAGCCTCTTAAGAAGACCGACGTTGCCAAATTTGGAAGGCCGAGCTCAGATTAGGACACTCTGCTCCATGCTTAGAATAAGATTCAAATCACTCTATGAAGAACATGTGTTGATGTTTCATTGGTAGCATAAGTGCCTGCCCCATTGATTCCTCCAAAACTTTTATATCTCGGCCCTTCTTGCATCTCTGTAACCAACAATTGTCTGACAACATTGGCCTAAACCACGTCTGAAAAAAACCACATCTAGACTCTGATGGGCAAAGCATCATACTTTTCCCAAGAGCAATGAACACTGACGCTGAAACCAACTAACTTCATACCTGACCATCGTTGAAACAATTTTACGCATTGCCAGTAAAGCTTCCTGTTCTGCCCAAAGATTGACGAAATCTTCGACCATTTGTTGTTCTCCCAAAATATCAAATAGCCACTTGATGTTATCAACTTGCACTGAGATTCGCTCTATGAAAGGCTGTTTATAAGTGTATCAAAAGCAAAATCAAGGAAAAATGTAATGTAAAAATAAAAAATATAAAGAGTACCTTGAAGATTTTGAAGAAATAAGTCTCTCAAGAGATTATTGATTAATGTAAAAGTTCCATCCATGACTTAGGTTTATAAAGCCTTCTGAATTTTGGATGAAATTCGAAACCCAAAACAAATTAGCGGGAAATATCCCGCCAAAAGAAACTAAAACCTCCTCAATTTTACTCGAAAATTAGTTGCTTGATTTACGAGTGAATTTATTTTGGAGGAGAATCAAATCGGCAGCAGGAAGAAATAATTCTCGCTTTTTATCTAAACTATTTACTCAATCAAGCGAAATCTATATGCAGTGGTTTGGTTTTCCTTAATCTTCAGAAAGATACCAAAAATTCTTAGATTTGGAGAATATTTTTGCTTAGGATTAGAGGAGATGGAAGAACTGACTGACGGTGACGGACTGATTCAACGAAGCTTAGTTTAGCCGTTTAGGTAGGGAAGATAAGAGAACACACGTGTTTGTCAACGAAGTGTACGGGCTTTTTTTTTTTTTTTTTTTTTTTTTCATTTTTATAAAAGGTATTACGGGCTCTTTTCTAGACCTACCCATTCAGGCCGCAGAAAAAGGGCTTTGATAGACACACCGAAGTTTTACACTTCGTTGTGTCCCGAAGAGGATCTGACGGCTAGTACCTGGCGTGCTTTGCATAGGGATGGGTAAGGGTAAAAGTGGGCCCTCCATCCCAGACACACGGTGCAGCTTCGGTTTTTCTTTTTTGCGGTTGTTGATGGGTGAAAACTACTCCTGCAGAATTTGGTAATTTGGGGTGTGGATGAGGAATGAATCTAAACCTTCAACAAATGCACTGCGCGGTGAGTGCTTGTAGATTCGAGAGATCAATCTGTGCAAGTCCGGCCTAAATGGCCGTTCCGGACTTGTTTCGGTCACAAAGTGAAGGAGATGGGGTTGATCTTAGGGAGGGAAGCGAAGAAGGTGTTGAGATTGTGAAGGTGTTGGCTTGCTTATGACTTGTGACAAAAGTGAGCAAGCTTACTGTTAATGTAAGGAGGCTCGGATGTTGATTTTCTCGTCTTGTTTTCCTTGTTGTTGTTGGAAATAGGGTGGAGACCCTATTTATACAAGTCATTGAGCCTCATTCACGTTTCTCGTGGGAAGTGGAGGTAGTGGAATGATGGATTAGTGGAGTTGTGTGTCTGTAACACACGACCAGTCTTGCCCACTTTTCCTGTTCATCTCTAACCGTCCATGACTTCCTAACACGTTCTTGTGATGGCGCGTTGCACGCCAGCACGCTGTAAACCGCTGACCAATACCCCAGTATGCATCCCCGCTTTGTGACATGATTGATGTCTGAATGTGGATCGTGGATCCACGAAAGATAGCATGTAATGCTGAATTGAATAACTGCGTTATTCGGAAAGTCGATACTTGTGAAGTATCGTGTGTATTTTATGCAGTAATTGCATTGCGGTGTGGTAAAGTGATGGGTAATGACTCCTCACTAACCAAATAACTCCCGACTGTGGTTGTATAACCAAGTCTGGTGAAGGCGGACGGATGAGATGATGTTTGAGACACTCATCTCGCACCGTTGATGAAATTAGAGTTTTTAAAGAGGTGCGCAAGCATCACTCTTAGCTTGGTCGAAACTAAGCATGGGAAAGGTTTTGAAGAGGACCGACCGGCATGTGTGTAGACAACACGCCGGTGTGCACGTCCATACTTCACTTTCCCAAGAAGGCGCAATCTAAGCCACTCAATTTGACCGGTAAAGTTGAGTGGTTGAGATCGATTTGCGATAAGAGTTTGATGCCGCAAAGAAGCCGCGCGCCATGCTCTCTTCCGCGCGTTTTCCAAGACGACCTAGCTTGGTCGGTCTTGGCCGGTTGGTTTGGCGTGAAGGTGGCGGGCTGATTTTCACACCCATGTCTCACCGTCTCATGAAAACGCGATCTAAGCCACCCACCTCGTCCTGAAGTTGAGTGGTCGAGATCGATTTGCAATTTGGGAAGTGTAACCACGCATGTTTGAGCGGGCGTTTTGGATTGGCTGTGCATGATATGCCTTGGCCACCCAAGAGGAGGTAGATGGG